>JANAVB010022598.1:8460223-8860223 GCA_029216955.1 Iris pallida
AACTATCTCTTTTAACTCATGTGGTTAAGGTGTGAGGTATTTTTTTGTTTGGTTGAGTTCGATTCTCCATGTTAACAAATTTAAACTTTTTTTAACAATTTTTACAAAATTTATTTTTTAAAAATAAAATTGACAGTAATATAATGACGATTAGATGGTCACTTTTCAACCGTTTTGAAGCCTCGTTATATATTAAATCTATTGCAATAGATGAATGGAAAATGAAATGAAATATATGACATGCAATAAGCAAGCACAAGCCAATTCCTTATTGGCCGGCAAAAAGGGTTGCGAGTCCCAAAAGAAAACAAACGACGACACAAACAGGAAGTTGTGCAAGGAACAAGAGTGGGCAGGATTCGTGTTATGAACAAAACCACAACATGTCGAGGTTCTACATCACAGTCATCGACAAATGCAATATTTTGTCAAGGCCGGATATGTTTGACAAGCTCGGATAAGCTCCTTCATAGATGATAGAACAACTTCCGACCGTTTGTAGGAGTGAGCATTAATCAGTTTTGGACTGAAAATGGAACGAATTGAACTAGAAAAAAATTCGTTTGGGTTTTGAATATACTAAAATTTCTTATTATGGTTCGATTTCGGTTTGCATATGTTGTAATTAAAATTTGTATATTCTGAAAGCAACATTCTATTTAGGCTTAATTGCACTTTGCTACCCTCAACTATTCCGCCTTTTCAACTTGATACCATAAACTTTTTTTCGTAACAAATTGGTACCTCAACTATTATTTTTTTTCAACTTGATACCTAATTTTTCAAAAATTCCGAAAATGCCCTTCCCTCTTCCTTCCCTCCACCCCCTTCCCCACTTCGGCCACCCCCCCTGCTAGCTCTGGCCGCCCTCCCCCCCCCCCCCCCCCTGCTAGCTCCGCCCCTCCCCCCCCCCCGCCCCCCACCCCCCCCCTGCTACCTTCGGCCACCTCCTGCCCCGCCTCCCGCCCCGCCCTCCCTCCCCAGCCCCCCTCCTCCCGTGCTGCCGCGGCCTAGGGGAGAGGCGGGGGGCGGGCGGGCGGCCGGAGTGAGCAGGAGGGGGGGTGGGGGGCGGGGGGGGGGGGGGGGGGGAGGGGGCGGAGCTAGCAGGGGGGGGGGGGGGGGGGGGGCGGCCGGAGTGAGCAGGGGGGGCGGCCGGAGCGTGCAGGGGGGGAGGGTTAGGGGTAGGGGTAGGGGCATTTTAGTCCAAAATAACATCTGGGTACCAAATTGTTACAAAAAATAGTTTAGGGTACAAGTTGAAAAATGGTAATAGTTGAGGGTAGCAAAGTGCAATTAAGCCTTCTATTTATGTGTTCTGAAACTAAATTTCGGTAATTAAACAACTAGTCTAACTTTGTACGCAAATACAACAAATGTGCCAATTTAACCACGATCACAACTTCGAGTCCGATCTATTAAACAATAAAAATATTACAACGGAAAAAACCGAATAAACCGATTCGTTATTCGGTTCGGTTTCGATTTTGGCTAATTTTGATTAGGTTTCGATTTTGGATTTCTAGAATTTCGATTTATTCATATCTTGACTATTTCAATTCGATTGATACCGAATAAACAAAATGCTCCTTCCCTAGCCGTTTGTTCTTCTTCGGATCGGTCCAGTCCAAGAAATTCCAAGACAACCTATTTTAGTTTCAATCGCGAGGAGAAATGGTACGGCAGCATTTGGACAGTGCAAGCTAGGATCGCCATTCACGAATTAGATAACCTTAAAAAGTCACAATGTGTTCAAATTATTCAAAAAAAAAATTGCTAACGGTTTGGATAATTAGTGAGAAAACCACTACCAACGAAAATGTCTTGTTTAGCTGATAACTGAAAGTTTGTTATTCTTCAGGCAAAAGGAGACCGCAAGCACCGGGAAGAGAGACAACGACACATATGCGAAGAGAGACAACGACATCTTTGGATCTCTCTTCACGTAAATAGAAGGGAGAGCGCATGTCAATTGACTTGGTAAATAACTCACCAAGGATTTATTAGCAGAAACGTTTAAATTGAATCTGGAGCAATGTTTTAAAATCCGGACCGATGATCCAACCGAATTTTTTTTGGTATATATCGGATCAGGGTTCAACCGGGGTTCAAATACGTTTGGTTCAAATAGGTAAGATATCCATATTTATTTCTTGGTTTAGTTTGTTTCGATCATAAGTATGTTGGTTTAGTTTAATTTTGCAACTTCGTCCAAAACCAAACCAAGAAGCAAATGATCCAAATTTTACATGATAATTTTTAAAAAAAAACAAAATTGGCCGGTTCAATTGTGAACCGTTTCGGCCGGTTCACTGGTTGAACCCAGTTTGACAAAAAATCGACGGTTCTTTAAATGACCCGGTTTTAGTTGAACCGGACCAATTTTTTTGGCATAAATCGGTTGGACCAGGTCCAATCGCCGGTCCGGTCCGATTTTTACAACATTGATCTGGAGGATTAATTAAATCTTATATCAAATATTCAAATAAATGATTAATTAGTTAATTAAATTATTTAAATAAAATAGATTAAAAATATTAATTCATCTTTTATACATGGATGAGAATAACAAGACACAAATTAATCAAAAATTGCAACCAAGAATAGAACATGCACATAACGTGGTTCGAATTAGATCAGCCTACTTCATTGGATTAATTGAGAGAAAAAAATCTTACAAGCATAACACACGCAATACCATAATGTAAAACTCTCTCTTTCGAGACTTTCAAGGAGCTCTCCTTGGCTCGTCGTTCAACTAGTTACCTCGTAAGAATGTTGTCGATTGATGCTCCTGCTACTTTAACTTTATCTCCCACTTTAATTTTTTTCCCATCGATAAGGTCTTTATCAGGAACCGTGAAACTGATCACCGAACAGTCTTGCCTAAGGTTGAATACGGCCACTCATGGGGTTTTGCTTATAATCACAAAACTACCACATTCCTACCAAGGCCGAGAACCTCCAGCAAGAGTACTCGAATATAAGTTAAGGCGGGCTTGAACTACTCCATAGAATTCAACTTAGTTCACATTAGTATTAATCTTCAAGATATCAATCTCTTACACCACTCTCGTCTCTTGCGATATCGTTTGTCGATTGTTTTGTTTGACTGTAGTATACCAAATTCTTCGTGAGATTGATGAATCATATTTTGACTATCACAAATACCAACACAAGCACCTTATCGAATCCAAACTTGTCAACTAGGCCTTTCAACCATCGAGTATCCTTCGATTTCTCGATTGGTGTCATGTATTCTAACTCCATAATGGAAAGCACACTATATCTTGAAGTGTCCACTTTCAACTAACTGAAAATTTTATAAGTGTATATATATAGCCCATTGTGGATCTTCTCTTATCCAAGTCACCGGCATAATCATCATCAACATACCCTTGTGTCACGTCCCAGAACCAGAATACTGGAGAGCGGGGGCAGACATAGCCAGCTACGTATAATGAAATGGAATCCATCTGTAATGCCTGTTGTTCGTATTACGTATTTTGGAATACGTGTACGTATTTTATCTTGTTCCTAGCTTGGTTTATTTTTGCATTTGCATTTCATTGGCTTGGTTCGGTTCGGTTTATGTGGGTTTGGTTTGGGATTGGTTTTATATATGGAGAACCCCCTACCTACCACCACCTTTGATATTTATTGCCCTTTCTTCTTTCTCTCTCTTCATTACTCATCTTCTTCTTCCCCATTACTTCCTTACCTACCAGAGAGAGGAGAGAGAGGTCTAGGCAAGTGCATCTTGCTTCATGGAGGAACCCACCTTTTATTTGTCCATTCTTTTCCTCATGCAATTTTAGCACTCTTTAGTACTTGGTGTTTTTAATTTCCATGGTTAAATTTGTATAGATCTAAGTTTATAGTACTTTCCGAATTCCTGGGTTTTGATCTAGTTAACATTGTTATTTTTAAGTTTTGATGGTTCCATGTTGTAGAGAATCTCGTTCTACCCCATTTTGACCTATGGAAGTTCGGATTTAGGCTCCGGATGATGGAGTTATGGAGCTTGAGGACTTGGCTCTCATGGTGTTCTTCTTCTCTGAAATTTTGGAGAAGATGAACAGTGCTTGACTTGACCGCATGAATATTCATGCGGCAAGTGTTCTCTTCAGCCGCATGGCTGGAAGTACTTGAGCCGCATGAGGGCCGAACTCATCTGGCCGCATAACTCGCTCAATTCCCAGCCGCATAAGTTCTGAACTCTGCAGCCGCATGCGCCATTCCCGCTGGCCGCATGAGACTTGCTTGACCCAGCCGCATGAGGACTTCACCCTGAGCCGCATGAACTCAACACTCGCGAGCCGCATATGCACACTTGCTTCCAGCCGCATAGGCGTTGCTCCCCGCAGCCGCATGAGTACTCTTCCCTTCTGAGCCGCATATGGTTCCCTTCCCCCGCAGCCGCATGGGTTGCTTCTTCTCGAGCCGCATGGAACCACATTCCCCCCCCCGGCCGCATGTACCTGATAGACCAGCTAGCCGCATAAGACCCATTCCCCCAGCCGCATGAGTTTCCTATCTTCCTGACCGCATGCGCCCCCTTGTCTTAGCCGCATGGGATCCAGTGACCCTGGCCGCATGCGCTCTCTTCCTGACCGCATATGACTTAGCCGCATGGCTCTTCTATAGCCCTAAATATTGTAATGCTCCGCTCCGCATCGGTGCATTACGATGAGTCGTTGACTCGAAGAGTTGCGTTGACCCGATGAGGTATCGATGTGAATCGATGCAAGTGTTACGTTGGCCAAAGGTAAGCTTTGAGTCGGTTGGAATCTATGAATCGAATCGATGCAAAGGATAAGTTCCGTTGAGCAAGTGCTAATGTTGGTTGATCTGGTATGCAGGCTATGCCTTTATGCTGGATTACGGATCGTGGTATAGGCGCGATAGACCAAATCAATCGAGTAGTTCAAAGGAATGGCTAAGTCTGGGAGTTAGCTATGCAATCGAGGTATGGAAGCGAGACGCTTCAATCGACGAAACGGTAAGGCGTATCGGCTTAAGGTGGGCGGGTTCTTGACTCTCTCTTCCTATTCCTTCACGTCTAATAAAATACGTTATGGTTGCATAATATGTTATCGAGTTAGCGAGCGTGGCTCGGCGAGTAAATGTCTAAGTATGCGTTGAACACTAAGTTAGAACATTGAACAATTGAACAATTGGAGCGACGTGCATCGAGTGCACGAGTCGCAGTAGGGCAATGATGGTAGAACATTGAAAGATGATAATGAGATGTGCATCATGTGCACGGCTCCGAGAACATTGAACACTAGGCGTAGAACATTGAATACGGTGCTGAGCGTGCCCTTGGGCACATAAGCTACGAAAAGAGTAAGTAAATACGGAAGTAGGCTATGCGAATGACATTATGAACCGGGACGCGTGATTATGAGTACGAGACGACTAAGCCGTGGGGCGTCGTGCATCAATATGGATGTGTTGGGGCATAACGCCGACGGAGCTCCCCATATGAATGGTGGATTATGTTATGGAACACGAGATGGATTGGAATGTATGACTTGTATGCTATGGCGCGTATTGCATGGTCAATGGACTCGGATTGCCCGTGCACGGGTGCGGCTTCCCTCGAACGGTTATGCCGGGGCGCCGGGACCGTTCGGCCTAGGAGGGAATTATGTGTGGTATTTATGGTGCACAACATTCGGACGGATTGCGACCGTCCAGTGT
This sequence comes from Iris pallida, assembly GCA_029216955.1. Lineage (NCBI taxonomy): Eukaryota > Viridiplantae > Streptophyta > Magnoliopsida > Asparagales > Iridaceae > Iris > Iris pallida. The sequence continues at coordinate 8,465,927 of JANAVB010022598.1, forward strand.
TGTGATAAGCTATGATATCCGTAAGTTTGGGATCCTTCGGATACTGGGCTAGCAACCCGTATCGAAGCGATTGTAGGCTTACACATATGAGATGCCAAGTCCATTACGGTGCAAAATACCGTGACCTTCATATAGTTAGGGCCGGTGGGCTGAGATGAGAGCTAGGTGCAGGCGTAGGGCCTGCCACCCATTATGCATATATTTACGTTTAAGATTGGTCGCTTACGTGAATGAGATGATTCTATATTAAGTTCTAACTCGTGCAGGCTAGGCAATATGGGACGGAGATGAGCACGAACACTATGTTATGTTCATATTATGGCTAACTGTATCTGCTGCAGGAACACGGTATGGGACACATTTAAGATATGTTGCTATGAATTGAGTATTGCCATGAAACTGATCCTAAGGCTAAATAGAAAGACCACAAAGTAAGATGCATGTTCACTAAATGAATTGAGTGTTGGTTTGGGTGCGAGCGTGTCTTGATCAGTGCGAAGCGAGGACAAAAGCACTAATCCCCCACTAGTTTATGTGCAGGCTCAGGTTATGATCGGCTCGGGGCGGAGCTTGGCTTGGACGTGCCGAGGCATAGAGTCCTTGGCGTTCAAGAGGAGCTTTCACATATGCGTTCGGACTTGCGACATGGAGATGTTCAGCCGAAGACTACTTGGTGGCTATAAAGAGGCATAATGTATGGGACAATGTAATCCTTTGAGAGCTAGAGAGATCATGAGCGTTGTAGCCAATTGGCATATATGTTGGGCTATTCAGAGCCTTTGTAACCTTCAGTTCATTATGAATAAAAAGAGATTCTTAAGTTTCACTTGTTTCCTTCCGCTGCTTATGTTATCGATTTGAGATAGTTCTATGCGAACCTGTTATCTTGCCTTGCACGAGCGCAACTCCAGGCTCGTGCGGCATCACGCCCCAGCGAGGACGATGATTCGGGTTAAATCTAGCGAGGACGAGCGATTTCCCGGGTCGGGACATGACAAGTTGGTATCAGAGCCAGGTTCCATCCTTTGGACCGTGCATGAATCTCTTTGACCCTCAGTTGCTTCGATATCGAAATCAGTTGACTCTAAGTTGTTTCCGCAACCGCATGGCTCATGGATCTGCTCGATGCTACATTGGATGTTCCATGCAATAAGTCTATATTAAGTTGCGTACGTCTGCCACAAGTATGTCATGACTATTACGTTATCTCCGGGTGCCGTCGGAGAGTGTTGGTTGCACGAAGTGCAACGAGTTATGGGATATTGGTTGCACGAAGTGTAACGATGATATGGAATGCTGGTCGCACGAAGTGCAACGAATATGGTGGTGTTGGTTGCACGAAGTGCAATGATATATGAGTTGTTGGTCGCACGCAGTGCGAGGAGTTATGTGTTGTGGGTCGCACGCAGTGCGATGAGTTATGTGTTGTTGGTCGTACGCAGTGCGAGGGAATATGTGTTGTTGGTTGCACAAGGTGCAACGGGTCGATATGTGAGGCGATGCGTGTTATGTTGCTATGGAATGGTTATGTGTTATGGGTTGCACGGAGTGCAGCAAGTCGTGGATCGTTCGTTGCATCAGTGCAACGAGTCGATATGGTATGATACGTGTTGTATGGCTATGCGGATGGATAGCGATGTGTTGCACGAGATTGAGTAAAGAGCTTGAGTATTGAGAATGAGTTGTTGCACGAGTTGCAACGAGCGAGATTCAGAAAGATCGCGGATGCGATAGTAACGAATCGAGTTGGTCGCGGAGTCGAGTTGAGTAGGCGAACGTTTATGTTGGCCATACGACGTGTTGAGCTTTGAGTAAGCGAATGTTGCGGGTGTGATCGATATGATCGCCATGGTACGGTTAGATCGAATGTATGTCAAACTTGACCTAACGTTAGAGCTGGGATCAGAGGGATCTCCATACGGGATAGTTGATTGGAAGATATGTGTCGGACCTATGCGGAGTGTTATGTCGAGTAATGACTCGATTTCGAGTGGTATATGCAATACCAATTATGCGAGCAAGTATAGCGAAGTAGTGTGTCGATAACGATAGGCTCGACCCTGAGTGGTATATGAAGTACCACTTAGCGATAGCTATGTTAAGCTGTTTGGTGACTTGTGATAGGTTAAGTCGAGACGATTATGTTGTTGCGATATGTTTGTCCTCAACGGACGGAGTAGTACCGAGACTCGAGTAGGAGAGACTTGATAGAAGTTGATGCTAGTATGCTTTGATGAATTGAGTTGAACAATTATGTGCGAAGTCATACTTATGGATGATACGTCGGGCGAGGATTCGTTAAGTATAAGTTGAACGATAGGCCGAACATATGCGAAGGAATGTTACGTTGAGAAAATAGTCGACATGGTCGAATGTACGTGAGTTAGTACGGAGACTTCTTCGGAACGAATTGAGTAGGTACGGAGAAATCGTATGAACGAATTTGAGTTAGCACGAGGAGTCGGTAGCACGATTTGAAAAGTACGAGTTAGGGAAATGAGAATGAATATGTGAATTGGAAATTATGTCGCGATTATGGTAGTTACAACTGAATGGATCTTGATAAGTGTGAGACTTGATTCGTATTCGAGTTCGGATAATGGCAATGATTGCAACGGGTTTGAGCTTATGAGAAAGGAAGATGTTCAAGTTATGCATGTCGACGATGGTATTGAGGCGTATCAAAGACGATATGCAATAACTCGGGGATACTCTGATCGAATGAACGAAAACTATGTTGAGCATTGTTGTTGGATGAATATGATGCAAGTTAAGTTATGGAAATTCGGATGATAACGGTATAAGTGCTTCGGAAAATTGAGAGTGGATGGATATTATTTGGATGAAAACGAAAGTGTGTGGATTGCTTCGTGGATAACCACTACGTTGACATTCTTGTCTTGAGCGAGCACAACACCAGCCTCGCACATGCGTCATGTCAAATTAGAACGATCATTCCGCGTGAGCGCTGGTATGGTGATTCATCCAGCGGGAATGATCAAACTTGCAAGGCGTGGCAAATTTGATATGGACTTGTGGTTTGATGCGAAGGCAAAATTGAGGATTGTGCGATATTGTCAACGGTAGTATACGAGTGATTCGAGTAGTAACGGCGCGCAATGTGCATGAGTGATTCGTGTAGCAACGACGCATCAGTTGTGCGGGAGTAGATGAATTATGGATTGGGTAAAGTCCCATAGGAAGTATCGGGAATTGATTTGGCTCCGCGATAGGATATAGCATGGTTCGTTGTAACTGTCCCTCGTTGATGATCTTCAATTATCGAGCGTAATTTCGGGGCAGATGACCCTAGAAGACTTGACCGCCAAATCAAGTGAATGTGGGAAACCATAGGATGACCCTAAAGAAGTCGCATAAGAAATTTTGTCGAAGATAAGGAATGATGTAGTGCATGTTGAGGATAAGTCTAAGCGAGCGAGTATCGGGTTTCGAAAGTCAACGAGTAGTCTTCGACGAGATCGATATGGTTAGAGAATTTATGATCGATCGAATGAGTATGTAAGTAGACTTGGTTGGGCGACGATCGAATAGATGTCGAGGAACGTGCTTAGCGTAATGATGCGGTAAGGCGATTGCAAGGATTTTTACAATGCGCGAAAGCAACGAATAGTAGAACGACCCTAAGAGAGTTGTGTAAATCGGTTTGAGTGACGGTTAGGCTAAGTATGTTTGGGTGCGCGATCTATGTTACGAAACGAACTAGTCGGGATTGAATCAAAGTTTGAGTAAGGGAATTCGTATGCGATCAAGGATCAGAGACGAGCGTATCGTAAGAGACCTTGGGTCGGAAAGATTGTTGCCCTTGAGCATCGAAGACTCAAGTTGACCTCTGTGTCGGGAGAGCGCGAGCATGATGTCTGGATAAGTTGCCTAGCGGGGGTAGCCCCAGACTCGATGCACAGGTAGTTCGAGAACGTGGATCGTGTTGAAATAGTTGTGTGCGAAACTTAGTACGGATGGTAGGCAAAGAAAATGGAGACATGTGGACGTAGTCCATGTCGTAAAGGCTAAATGTTATGAAGGACTGGATGAAGGACTTGAGTTACGCGAGAGATAGGAAACGGTGGACGAGTAGGCATTGCATAGAATTGTTGCGATCGGATGCGCAACGGCTTGCTGCAATGCATGCGTTAGATGGCCATCGAGAAACTTATGAGATCGAAGTTACCGGTTTGAATTAAGTTATGTACAGAGATGTATGGAAGAGGATCGCATGTTATGGGATGATGCATACGAGAAGTGTTTGAGAATAGGTGCTAAGATATGACTAAGTCAAGTACGGGCCGATGGATGCTTGAGGATTAAGTTGAGTGTGTTAGTTTGTTCCGATATCCTACAACTGAGCTTGGCTGAAATGCATATATTGGTGGGACGCCTAAAATATGTGTATGATACAGACTGAGTTGTATGATTCCAACGATAGTAGCACGAGATCGTGAAGCGATCTATGCGAGGCACTTGGATTAAGTGTTGGTTTCGGTTCGAGGACGAACCTGATTTTGAGTGGTATATTATGTAATGCCCCGCTCCGCATCGGTGCATTACGATGAGTCGTTGACTCGAAGAGTTGCGTCGACCCGATGAGGTATCGATGTGAATCGATGCAAGTGTTACGTTGGCCAAAGGTAAGCTTTGAGTCGGTTGGAATCTATGAATTGAATCGATGCAAAGGATAAGTTCCGTTGAGCAAGTGCTAATGTTGGTTGATCTGGTATGCAGGCTATGCCTTTATGCTGGATTACGGATCGTGGTATAGGCGCAATAGGCCAAATCAACCGAGTAGTTCAAAGGAATGGCTAAGTCTGGGAGTTAGCTATGCAATCGAGGTATGGAAGCGAGACGCTTCAATCGGCGAAACGGCAAGGCGTATCGGCTTAAGGTGGGCGGGTTCTTGACTCTCTCTCCCTATTCCTTCACGTCTAATAAAATACGTTATGGTTGCATAATATGTTATCGAGTTAGCGAGCGTGGCTCGGCGAGTAAATGTCTAAGTATGCGTTGAACACTAAGTTAGAACATTGAACAATTGAACAATTGGAGCGACGTGCATCGAGTACACGAGTCGCAGTAGGGCAATGATGGTAGAACATTGAAAGATGATAATGAGATGTGCATCATGTGCACGGCTCCGAGAATATTGAACACTAGGCGTAGAACATTGAATACGGTGCTGAGCGTGCCCTTGGGCACTTAAGCTACGAAAAAAGTAAGTAAATACGGAAGTACGCTATGCGAATGACATTATGAACCGGGACGCGTGATTATGAGTACGAGACGACTAAGCCGTGGGGCGTCGTGCATCAATATGGATGTGTTGGGGCATAACGCCGACGGAGCTCCCCATATGAATGGTGGATTATGTTATGGAACGCGAGATGGATTGGAATGTATGACTTGTATGCTATGGCGCGTATTGCATGGTCAATGGACTCGGATTGCCCATGCACGGGTGCGGCTTCCCTCGAACGGTTACGCCGGGGCGCCGGGACCGTTCGGCCTAGGAGGGAATTATGTGTGGTATTTATGGTGCACAACATTCGGACGGATTGCGACCGTCCAGTGCTGTGATAAGCTATGATATCCGTAAGTTTGGGATCCTTCGGATACTGGGCTAGCAACCCGTATCGAAGCGATTGTAGGCTTACACATATGAGATGCCAAGTCCATTATGGTGCAAAACACCGTGACCTTCATATAGTTAGGGCCGGTGGGCTAAGATGAGAGCTGGGTGCAGGCGTAGGGCCAGCCCCCCATTATGCATATATTTACGTTTAAGATTGGTCGCTTACGTGAATGAGATGATTCTATGTTAAGTTCTAACCCGTGCAGGCTAGGCAATATGGGACGGAGATGAGCACGAACACTATGTTATGTTCATATTATGGCTAACTGTATCTGCTGCAGGAACACGGTATGGGACACATTTAAGATATGTTGCTATGAATTGAGTATTGCCATGAAACTGATCCTAAGGCTAAATAGAAAGACCACAAAGTAAGATGCATGTTCACTAAATGAATTGAGTGTTGGTTTGGGTGCGAGCGTGTCTTGATCAGTGCGAAGCGAGGACGAAAGCACTAATCCCCCACTAGTTTATGTGCAGGCTCAGGTTATAATCGGCTCGGGACGGAGCTTGGCTTGGACGTGCTGAGGCATGGAGTCCTTGGCGTTCAAGAGGAGCTTTCGCATATGCATTCGGACTTGCGACATGGAGATGTTCAGCCGAAGACTACTTGGTGGCTATAAAGAGGCATAATGTATGGGACAATGTAATCCTTTGAGAGCTAGAGAGATCATGAGCGTTGTAGCCAATTGGCATATATGTTGGGCTATTCAGAGCCTTTGTAACCTTCAGTTCATTATGAATAAAAAGATATTCTTAAGTTTCACTTGTTTCCTTCCGCTGCTTATGTTATCGATTTGAGATAGTTCTATGCGAACCTGTTATCTTGCCTTGCACGAGCGCAACTCCAGGCTCGTGCGGCATCACGCCCCAGCGAGGACGATGATTCGGGTTAAATCTAGCGAGGACGAGCGATTTCCCGGGTCGGGGCGTGACACATATTGATATTTTATTTGATATTTTACGTCAATTTTATATCCTTATGCCTTTTGTCATGAACTTGATAATCATGGATTTGTTTAATATGTTTGGAAATGAAACCTGAGCATGACACGATAGTGACCCGTAGTGGTTCACTTTTGACAAGAAAACCTGACATGACCTGATAGTGGCCCGTCGTGGCGCACTCCTGACAAAAACACTTGACATGATAAACCCGGCATAATTATCTTGAACAGCTGTTGCGACGGCTACCTGACATGACATGACCTGACACGAATGAACATCCTGGACATCGTGGACGATTGTGCTTGTAAAAATAATCCTGTCCTGTCTTGCATCATGTCTAGGAGGGGACTCCTGAGTACCACGGTCAGGAGTACCTACTGAAATGGACTAAGGCTAATAACTAGATTAATACAGTAATCATGAAGAGATCTCCCAGCTACAGGCAATTCCGTTACCTGGGCGCGCTTGGGATCTGTAGCCTGCCGTCGAGTAGGGCACATTTCTCGCACACTGTCATGTGTTGCACCCTTCAAGCTACCTAAGGGTACATGCATTTTCTGGACGGTGTACCCACCCGAATTCACCCCTAATTTCGACCTGGGTAACCTGGATGGTCTGCAGGGCTTGTGGCTGTGGAGTAATCTCACTGCATCTTGTTAGTAATTAGGCTTGTGATAACCCTAGCTAGTTAAAGTATCAAGCCGTAATTCTTGCTTGGCCGTGAAATGATTGGATGGAGTCTAACCAGTCTAGTCTTGCCCTGATCCTGTTCCAGATTATTGAAGGACCAGAATGCTTGTATTTATTTTGCCGATAAATGGTGAGAATTCCAAGTTCTGTTCAGACGAAGGGTTACAATCCCGGTCCTTGTTTGGTTTACGGGTTGTAACCTGGTTATCTGAATAGTTCCATGGTTATCTCGTCGTATATCATCCTGATGTATTTTTTTTATTTCCAGTTCTTACTTTTATTTTTACTCTTGTGCTGATTGCTGGTTTTAGTTCCTAAGTGAAGCTTCCTTTGTGGCACTTCCTCTTTCTGGGATCTGACCCAGCTGGTTTTGTGTGGCCAGATTTCGTAGCAGCTCCAGAGGATCTACCGACTATCCAGCCCGATGGTGGCGACTAGACGTAACCCGGGCAACGAGTGGGTCTATTTTTTGCTCTCTTACTCTATTGTAAAAATATTCTTTTGAGGCGTTTAGCCGACGAGCACATGTTTAGCTCGATTGTATTTACTTACTGTCTGCCTACGGGCTGTAACATGATTGACAGATCCTAGGGTTGATCATGTATGACTAAACTCTTGCTAGTCCTAACATTTTGTAACGACTAGCTTCATGATCAGCTGAATATGTAACGTTTGGCACGCCTTACTATTGTATATTTAATGATCATACATCTTGTAACTTTTACTTAATTGCTTATGATTGGGACAATAGGCTTGTTCATGACCTTAAGAGACTATTGGCTTATAGTAAACCCTCATGTATCTAGACAGTCGTGACCGTATAGCGAGATGTAATCCATTTCATATACGTAGCTGGCTATGTCTGCCCCCGCTCTCCAGTATTCTGGTTCTGGGGTGTGACACCATCTCACCATACGGTCACGGCTGTCTAGATATGTGAGGGTTTATCTACAAGCCATCAGTCTCTTAAGGTCATAAATCATCCTATTGTCTCAATCTCAACCAACTAGTAATAGTTACAAGATATCAGACCACCAAATATACAATTGTAAGGCATCCCAAACATTACATATCCAGATGATCATGAAGCTAGTCGTACAAAATGTAAGGACTAGCAAGAGTTAAGTCATACATGATCAACCTCGAGTTGCCAATCATGTTTACAGCCCGTAGGCAGACAGAAAGTAAAATATACACGAGCTAACACTTGCTCGACGGCTAAACGCCTCAAAAGAATAATGTACAATAGAGTGGGAGAGCCAAAAAAAATAACCCACTCGTTGCCAGGATTCCCTCTAGTGGTCACCATGTGGCTGGAAGGCAGGTAGATCCTTTGCTGCTGCTCCGGTATCTGGCCAAACAAAACCAGCTGGGTCAGACCCCAGGAAGAGCAAGTGCCACAAAGGAGGCTTCACTTAAGAGCTAAAACCAGCAAATTAGCACAAGAATATAATCACTTAATGAGAGATAGTAATTTAAGAAAAAGCATGACAGGTGAATATAAAAGATAATCTTGTACAGAATCAATAAAAGACAGAACATATGGAAAAGCATGACAGGATGATATACGATGAGATAACCATGGGACTATTCAGATAACCAGGTTACAACCCGTAAACCAAACAAGGACCGGGGTTGTAACCCTTCGTCTGAGCGGAACTTGGCTTCTCCCACCATTTATCGGCAAAATAATACGAGAAAATCATGACAGGTAGCAATTCTTGTGCAGGAATCAAGACAAGACTAGACATGTTATTCTCATACAATCAATCACGGCCAAGCAATAAGTACGGCTTGCTACTTTAACTAACTAGGGTTATCACCGGCCTAGTTACTAGCAAGATGTAATGAGAATTTCAAGTCCGGTTACCTGTTTGTTACTACCTGAGTGATCCCAGCAAGAAAAGGAAAAGTTAGCAGGATATAGCAGACACACTGTAGTAAGATACATGTGTCCTAAGGTACCACACTCGACGGCGGGCTGGAAATGTGCTCATCTCGACGGATAGCAATAAATCCTATGTATATATATATAAGGCCGGGACCAAAGGGGCAACAGGTAACTGGGAAATTCTCCATGAACTATTTGATCAATCTAGTCATTAACCTAGCCAGATTCAGTATGAATCCCTGACCGTGGTACTCAGGGATCATGCCCTAGACATGATGCAAGACACAACCGGACTAGTAGTTTATACAAGCACAATCATCCACGGTGTCCAGGCCAATGAATTAATTAGTCAAGAGTGCGCCACGACGGACCACTATCATTATCATTATTACTTATCAAGAGTGCGCCACGACGGGCCACTATCAAGCATGTCAGGGTACTTGTCAAGAGTGCACCACCACGGGTCACTGTCGTGTCATGAATTAGCAGGTCAAGTTATCAAGTCAGGAGTGCACCACGGCGGGCCACTATCAAGCCATGTTCAATTATCATTCCAAACATAATAAATAAATTCGGGATTATCAAGTTCATAAAAAGGCGTAAGGATATAAAATGGACATTAAATATCTAATAAAATATCAATATACAGGGCTATAGAAAATCCAGGGTAAGTAGGGTCAGGTCCAGTTGCGCCTGAGTCAGACTGCGCTCAAGTCAGGCTACGCTCAAGTCAAGCTACGCTCAAGTCAAGCTACGCTCAAGTCAAGCTACGCTCAGGTCAAGCTACGCTCAGGTCAAGCTACGCTCCGGTCAAGCTACGCTCGGGTCAAGCTAGGCTCAGGTTAAGCTACGCTCGGGTCAAGCTACGCTCGGGTCAAGCTACGCTCAAGTCAGCGTATGAGGTCCATACGACTCCTTGTCAAGGCAACGTATGAGGTCCATACAACTCCTTGTCAAGGCAGCGTATGAGGTCCATACGACTCCTTGTCAAGGCAGCGTATGAGGTCCATACGACTCCTTGTCAAGACAGCGTATGCAAGACATACGCCTCCAAAAGGCAGCGTATGAGGTCCATACGACTCCTTGTCAAGGCAGCGTATACAAGATATACGCCTCCAAAAGGCAGCGTATGAGGTCCAGACTGCGCTACGCTAAAGAGCACGCGCAACTCAGTGGCGCAAGCTAAAAAGCTCGTACGCACTGCTCACTGTCTTCTCCAAATCAGCAAGAACTCCATGGTTTGAACCCAAAGCTTCAAAAGTCCATAACTTGGTCAAAATAAGTCCAAATCCAACTTTTCAAAGGTCAAAATTGGGTAGAATAAAATTCTCTACAGCATGGAACCATCAAAACTTGAAAACAAAGAAGTTTGATAGATCAAAACCACCAAAATCCGAAAATAACTAATTTCTATCTACAAAAATTAAAGCCTCAAAATAGAAAATGACAAGTTCTAATGTGTCTTAGAAACGTGAGGAGAAGCTAATGGAACAATAAAAATGGGCTCTCTTATGGAAGCAAGTTGCACTTGCCTAAGGGGTGTTCTTGGTTGGTGGTGGGTTTAATGGAGAAGGAAGAAGAGATTAATGAAGAGAGAGAAGAAGAATAGGTAATAAATATGAGTGGTGGTGGTAGGTAGGGGGTTCACCCCTTGGTTTATGATGAACCAAGTAAACCAAGCCAAGCCGAACCAACCCAATCCTCCTTCTATCCAAATAAAATCAAGCTCCACTAATCAGAATTAATCCATGAACGATAAATGACAATTAAACCACAATGCTAAATATGAAATAAACCACAACTAACTAATTAAGAAAAAGAGAAATACGGGTCAGAAATACGAACACGTATAAAATACGTATCATAAATTTCGGGGCACTACATCCTACCCACCTTAAAAGAATTTCGTCCTCGAAATTTAATCAAGAGGCTAGGGATGTCGGAACAGTTATACTATCGAAAGCAATCTACGCTACCAATCAATCTTACAATCATACATGCAAGCAAGGAATCGAAGTGCAAGGCATAAGGAAGATATTACACCTCACGAGCCAAACCGATTGGGATAACGTGATCGGGTATCATCCTCACACTCCCACGTTTGACTCCCCCAAGGAGCGATGAACTCAAGCAACACGAACTAAACTGATAGCCTTGCGCTTGAGGTCTCACTCTTTGGTCAAACATGGATACGGGCCTTTCCCCATACGAAAAGGTTGGTACCAATAACCGTTTTCGAATTATCTAGGAAATGGCTCGGGCCCGGGATATACCGCTGTAATTAGGATACATGAAACATGACATGTGTCCGTATAACAACGGCGGAAAGTAAGACAATAGGACACAGATACCTCTCTGCCGATTCTGGGTCTGGGCCTGGGCTAGGGCGAACTGCTGAGGCCTCTGTTGCTGGAAGGCCTGGGCCTGAGACGGCAATGGACCTGGAAACGGAAGCTGCTGTGGTTGGTGAACTGGAGCCGGTTCTGGTGCTGGTCCCATAACCGAGGGACTAGTTACTGTCGACGATGATCTGTTTCTGAACGGACAAGATCCTATCATGTGGTCCGGCGAACCACAAACCAAGCACAATCCCTGTGCTCTGCGGCACTCAGTAACAACATGCCCGGGCTTCCCGCAATGAGAACAACCGGTTGCGAAAGGCCGCTTCTGCCCTCCAATGGTCAGGGCCCTAGCTGCTGGGGCCGGTGCTGAGGATTGGTTCATCTGGTCGCGAGACCGCTTTCGATCTCCGGTCCGGTCTGCTATCCTTCGGGAAGTGTACTCATGCCTCCTCGCTGCTCGCAAGACGGCATCAAAAGTTCTGTGCTCGAACTGCTCTACTGCCAATATGATCTCCAAGTGGAGCCCCTGCTGAAATCGCTGTGCTCTGTCTAGCTCGGTTGCCACCAAGGTGGGAGCAAACCGACTCAACCTTGAAAACTCGGCCGTATATCCGTCGACCGTCCTGTTCATCTGCCTGAGATTACTAAACCTGGTCTGCAGGTCATATCTAGCCACTGCGTCGAAGTACTTGGTCTGGAACATATCACTGAATACCGCCCACAGGACAGGCGTACCCAAACTCGCTGCTTGCATAGCCCACCAGCTGCGGGCTAGATCTAGTAACTGTAGGCGCACCACAGCCACCTTCTCTACTTCAGGGGTCCTGACTGCCTCCAAGATAACTTCAATTTCCTGTAGCCAGGCATCTGCAGCAATAGCATCCTCGCTGCCGTCGAAGAAGGGAGGGTTCAGGCGCTTGAAATTGTTGACCGCACAATTCCCTCGAGGACCACTTCCGTTCATAGCTTCTTGTACTGCTTGCTGCAAGGCATCACCTCGACGATCTTGAGACGCAAGCAACTCACGGATGAGCCCTATCAAGACCCCATCCTCTGGCCCTGCTGGCTGAATTGGCTGGACTGGGGGCACTGGTTCTCCAGAAGGCATGGCTCGGGAGGCGGCTGCTGAGGACTGATATTGATCTTCTTGCTGTTGCTGGTCTGCCGGCCGAACTTCTTCTGGCTGATCAACAGGAATGATGCCACTGAAGCAATGACATCGGGAATATTAAGGAAGGACCAGGATAGAACAATGATGCAAGCATGTTATCAAGTCAGGAATCCAAGGAGATAAGAAGATACGAGTGGAGATCAAAGGCGAGTACAGATTGAGACATCTATCCGGTAAACTCTCATATTTCTTGATTGACAAGACCTGCATGGGCCACCACTTAAACCATGTTACGCCCCAGAACCAGAATACTGGAGAGCGGGGGCAGACATAGCCAGCTACGTATAATAAAATGGAATCCATCTCACCATACGGTCACGGCTGTCTAGATATGTGAGGGTTTATCTACAAGCCATCAGTCTTTTAAGGTCATAAATTATCCTATTGTCTCAATCTCAACCAACTAGTAATAGTTACAAGATATCAGACCACCAAATATACAATTGTAAGGCGTCCCAAATATTACATATCCAGATGATCATGAAGCTAGTCGTACAAAATGTAAGGACTAGCAAGAGTTAAGTCATACATGATCAACCTCGAGTTGCCAATCATGTTTACAGTCCGTAGGCAGACAGAAAGTAAAATATACACGAGCTAACACTTGCTCGGCGGCTAAACGCCTCAAAAGAATAATGTATAATAGAGTGGGAGAGCCAAAAAATAACCCACTCGTTGCCAGGATTCCCTCTAGTGGTCACCATATGGCTGGAAGGCAGGTAAATCCTTTGCTGCTGCTCCGGTATCTGGCCAAACAAAACCAGCTGGATCAGACCCAGAAAGAGCAAGTGCCACAAAGGAGGCTTCACTTAAGAGCTAAAACCAGCAAATTAGCACAAGAATATAATCACTTAACGAGAGACAGTAATTTAAGAAAAAGCATGACAGGTGAATATAAAAGACAATCTTGTACAGAATCAATAAAAGACAGAACATATGGAAAAGCATGACAGGATGATATACGATGAGATAACCATGGGACTATTCAGATAACCAGGTTACAACCCGTAAACCAAACAAGGACCGGGGTTGTAACCCTTCGTCTGAACGAAACTTGGCTTCTCCCACCATTTATCGGCAAAATAATACGAGAAAATCATGACAGGTAGCAATTCTTGTACAGGAATCAAGACAAGACTAGACAGGTTATTCTCATACAATCAATCACGGCCAAGCAATAAGTACAACTTGCTACTTTAACTAACTAGGGTTATCACCGGCCTAGTTACTAGCAAGATGCAATAAGAATTTCAAGTCCGGTTACCTGTTTGTTACTACCTGAGTGATCCCAGCAAGAAAAGGAAAAGATAGCAGGATATAGCAGACACACTGTAGTAAGATACATGTGTCCTAAGGTACCATACTCGACGGCGGGCTGGAAGTGCGCTCATCTCGACGGATAGCAACAAATCCCATGTATATATATATATAAGGCCGGGACCAAAGGGGCAACAGGTAACTGGAAAATTCTCCATGAACTATTTGATCAATCTAGTCATTAACCTAGCCAGATTCAGTATGAATCCCTGACCGTGGTACTCAGGGATCATGCCCTAGACATGATGCAAGACACAACCGGACTAGTAGTTTATACAAGCACAATCATCCACGGTGTCCAGGCCAATGAATTAATTAGTCAAGAGTGCGCCACGACGGACCACTATCATTATCATTATTACTTATCAAGAGTGCGCCACGACGGGCCACTATCAAGCATGTCAGGGTACTTGTCAAGAGTGCACCACCATGGGTCACTGTCGTGTCATGAATTAGCAGGTCAAGTTATCAGGTCAAGTTATCAAGTCAGGAGTGCACCACGGCGGGCCACTATCAAGCCATGTTCAATTATCATTCCAAACATAATAAATAAATTTGGGATTATCAAGTTCATAAAAAGGCGTAAGGATATAAAATGGACGTTAAATATCTAATAAAATATCAATATACAGGGCTATAAAAAATCTAGGGTAAGTAGGGTCTGGTCCAGTTGCGCCTAAACATCAGGTTGCGCCTGAGTCAGACTGCGCTCAAGTCAGGCTACGCTCAAGTCAAGCTACGCTCAAGTCAAGCTACGCTCGGGTCAAGCTACGCTCGGGTCAAGCTACGCTCGGGTCAAGCTACGCTCGGGTCAAGCTACGCTCGGGTCAGCGTATGAGGTCCATACGACTCCTTGTCAAGGCAGCGTATGAGGTCCATACAACTCCTTGTCAAGGCAGCATATGAGGTCCATACGACTCCTTATCAAGGCAGCGTATGCAAGACATACGCCTCTAAAAGGCAGCGTATGAGGTCCATACGACTCCTTGTCAAGGCAGCGTATGCAAGACATACGCCTCCAAAAGGCAGCGTATGAGATCCAGACTGTGTTGCGCTAAAGGGCGCACGCAACTCAGTGGCGCAAGCTAAAAAGCTCGTGCGCACTGCTCACTGTCTTCTCCAAATCAGCAAGAACTCCATGGTTTGAACCCAAAGCTTCAAAAGTCCATAACTTGGTCAAAATAAGTCCAAATCCAACTTTTCAAAGGTCAAAATTGGGTAGAATAAAATTCTCTACAACATGGAACCATCAAAACTTGAAAACAAAGAAGTTTGATAGATCAAAACCACCAAAATCCTAAAATAACTAATTTCTAGATCTACAAAAATTAAAGCCTCAAAATAGAAAATGACAAGTTCTAATGTGTCTTAGAAACGTGAGGAGAAGCTAATAGAACAATAAAAATGGGCTCTCTTGTGGAAGCAAGTTGCACTTGCCTAAGGGGTGTTCTTGGTTGGTGGTAGGTTTAATCGAGAAGGAAGAAGAGATTAATGAAGAGAGAGAAGAAAAATAGGTAATAAATATGAGTGGTGGTGATAGGTAGGGGGTTCACCCCTTGGTTCATGATGAACCAAGTAAACCAAGCCAAGCCGAACCAACCCAATCCTCCTTCTATCCAAATAAAACCAAGCTCCACTAATCAGAATTAATCCATGAACGATAAATGACAATTAAACCACAATGCTAAATATGAAAATAAACCACAACTAACTAATCAAGGAAAAGAGAAATACGGGTCAGAAATACGAACACGTATAAAATATGTATCACAAATTTTGGGGCACTACACCTTGCATCTAGCTTGACCTTGTTTGCCATTAAAATTGTTTGATTGAAAACTTTAATACAAATAGAACAGTGTTACAATGTAGGACTTAGATGTAGTCCTAGGAGTACACTTTTGTTTAAGCTGGGTCCTTAGTGCCAATGGAGCGAGTGGTAATGCGTTGACTCCGTTGACCGGCTGACGACGGTTATCGGTTCTCTGAAGGCGTGGATTGCTCTGGGTGCTGGAGCTTGCTGAGAGGAGGAAGACGTTGAGTGTCTGTATCTGCCTCTCTGATGATTCCTCGTATGTTCGTTGTGGATTCTGTGTATGTGAAGGAGAAGATCCCTCTATTTATAGTTTTGCAAGCTGGCTGCTCATGCGCGCATGTAGGATGCGCCGGTGTGTGGGGACGCCACGTGGAAGTTGCTGATAGGGGCGCGTAGATGATGCGCCCTGATTGAGGGGGAGAACTCTTCATACTGCTGTTGTGAGCCGGCACGTAGCAGAGGAGAAGATCTTTCTGTTGCTGAAATCTTGGACGAGTTGAGTCAAAGAACACGTGTCATCGACCCATGGCTCGAAGATCTCGGATTTGGGGGGGGGCAGTGATCTGGTGAGCTGCGCCTTGGATCTGGGCGCAGGAGGAGGCTGCGGCTCATAACCTTTAGGAGTTACAAACCATTTAGGGCGTATGGCTTTTGAGACACATGCAGGTGACCTTCCTTCTGTCTTTCGGGATCAGAGATCAGTCTGGGGCGCATGGCTTTTGAGGCGCATACAAAGCTTCAACTGGAGACTCTTCTTCTGTCTTTAGGGATCAGTGAAGGGTCTGAGGCACATGGCTTTTGAGGCACATGCTGGTTTGGACGCATGGCCGTAGAGGCGCATACGGATGGCCACGTGGCAGTAGCCGTCGGAATAGAGTCATGATGATGCTGACGTTGCCGACGCTTCGTTCTCTGAAAAAGCTGTCAACTGTTCAGACTTTGGGAAGCGTGCTGCCAACTCTGGTGTCTGTTCAGCATTTAATGTTTGTGATGTTCGATGGACAGCTGAGTGGGCACATTGGTTGGTGTTTCACTCGGCATGGAGATGTGAGGGAGGGCGCATCCTCTGTGATGCGCCGGGTACTGTAGGGCGCATCTGTGTGATGTGCATGATGCTGGAGGGCGCGTCCGTGTGATGCGCTGTTTGGCTGGCGCATTCGACATGTCCTTTAATGACGCGGCTGTCTCGCTCCTCGAGTGCTATAAATAGCCGTTTGGCTGAATTCGAGGCGTCCGATTCATCCATTTAATGCAAATTCACTGCACAAAATTCGGAGAGTCATCCACTTGGCGCGTGGGTTTGATTTGTCCGGCCTATAAATAGTGGCATGGAGAGAAGGTTTGCTCCTCATTCCCTCACGTACTTCCAACATGAACTTGGATATGTGGGTGCATTCTGTTGACGAAGTGCTCCCGAGGGTAAATATGAGACGTCGTGCTGTCTTCGATGAACTTGAAGGTGGCTGTTACATCCAAAAGACGGAGTCGAGGGCTTCTGAGGCAGGCGGAAGGTGCCTGTTGCATCCAAAGATAGGGATGTTCGGGCCTCGTCTCCGTTGTTCCGGAAGAGCCGTAGATCGGAATGGTGGTGCTAGGCTCTTTCTTCCTTCAAAGTGGGTGCCGCCCACTTTGATTGTGTTGAAAGCTCCTTGTGCCATGATTTCGATCACGGTCTTCCTTGGTCTTTGGAGGCTCTTTCGAAGCCTCCCCTGGCCACAGCATTTGCGGTGCTCTTCTCTTCCTTGGTTCCAGCTAGAGGGTTAAATGCTTTGCTTGGCGAAGCACTTATCAGGTGAGCCTGGCTGGAAGAGCGGCACATAACTGGGCTCTGCTCGGCCAGGTGAGCCTGGTTGGAAGAGTTGTACATAACTGAGCTGCTGAAGGGATGCACATAACTGAGCTGGATGCACATAACTGAGCTGCTGAAGAGATGGTAGGATGCGCCTGGATGGAGGTGCATGACATCTGCTGTGCCTGGCTGACAGCGCATGGTGACTGCTGCGTCTATCGAAAGGCGCATGGTGGTTGCTGTGCCTATCTGGAAGACGCATGGTGGCTGTTGGCTGTAGATCTAGGATCCTTCCATTGTAGAAATTCTCCTTTGTACAACCTTTTCTAGACATGTAATAGACTTTTATATATATAAATAAAAAGTCCTTCTTCGAATGTCTATGGCTTATTTGATTAGCTGTCTGAGTTCTGGCGCATAAAATGCCTGGCGCATGGGCTTTCTGGTTGTGAAATTCCATGCTTCTACAAGACCCCCTTCAAAGTTTTCAAAACTTTTGAATAAGTTTTGGAATACTTTGAATAAGAAGCATGGAGGTCAGGGCGCATGATTTTTGGGCGCATGCTTGTTCGGGCGCATGCTCCTTTCAGTTGATGATGATGACGCCTTGGTAACCCAAAAGATTAATGATGATCTTTTGGTTGTATTTGTTGTTATCTCCTCACGGAACCCGAAGTGACGGCTGAGATTACACGTCATCGGTTCACGCGTGCGACCAAGCCCTATAAATAGGTAAGGGTGTACCGAAGAAGGAGAAGAAGGCGTCGTCACCGACGGCGTTATCGGATTCAACGTCCGCAGAGGTAAAGGCGTCCCACATATCTGATTTTGGTTCCACTATTTACGAGGCTTCATCTTCTTTTGTAGGAACCGTTAAAAAGAAAACCTCGCACCCCAAAGTCAGGTAGGAGCAGGGAAGTGCGTATCCCGCCGACCATGATGTCTCCCATGGAGGAAGATCCGGAGGATGCTGTTGACGTGGAGATTCCGGTATCCCCAGATTATGTCAGGAGGGAAACTGAGGGTGCAGCAGCTTCCGAGACGGCAAAGGCCAGAACGGAAGCTTCAAGTGCCGAAGGTTTAACAAGCATGTCGTTTCCTGGTGGTGAAGAAGAATGGAGTTAGTCGTCTTCCGATGACGTTGCTCCAAAGCTGCAAGAGCCTGTTGCGGAGGCAACAGAGGAGAGGGTTGATTCCCCTCCTTATCATGATGAGGGGAGGTCGGCTGTATCATTGCCGAGTCCTACCCCGACTTCAATCGTGGAAGTTGAGGCGGCTACCACTCAGGAGGTAGCGACAGATTCTGTCCCTGTTGAGGGACTCGATGATGAGACCCGTTTGCCAGTCAAGACCGCTGCGACGGGTCAAGAGACAAGTGATAATCTCCCTATTCTGCCAAGGGAGGTACCAACTGTTGATAGGACGTTGGGGGTAGAAGAGGTGGCCATTGACATCGGGGCTTCCTCCGGGTTTGAGAAGGGTAAGGGTGTAGAACCCTGTGTCGCTCCTTCTACTTGGAGGACCATCTCGACGCCTGTGCCGGCCCCTTCTGTTGCTTCGGCTCCTCGGGCTAGAAGTCCAGCCCCTGTTGATGAAGAGCCCATTGATGTCGAGGTTCAAGCCTCGCTGATTGAGGTTGGCGGATCTTCTTCCGGTCCGCAAACTGTAGTAGCTCCTCCAACTCCCGCGATGACGCCGCAGGTCCTGGCGGATGCAGACGAGTATGTGAAATTCCTCGTCGAGGGGGTGTACAAAATGTTACAGAAGGGTGTATCTGCTGTGATGGATGCCAATAGGAGTTTTGCGACGGCAAAAGCTCTGGCAATGCCCTGCATCGAGCTGATTCGTATTCACCAAGGCCACGACCATATGGCCGAAATTCTGGAGGCTTCGGTGATTGAGCTGGATGAGCGGCTCACGGAACTTCAACGCATCCAGCGAAACGACCTCTCTGTCCTGATAGATGCGGAGAAGGGGAAGCTGATCGCCGAGATCGAGTCTTCATACCAGGCCACCGTGGGCATTTGGGAGCGCGAGGTGGCTGAGACTGAGGCTGCGGTAGAGCAGTTGTCTCAGTCCATGAAGACGACGGTGGAAACTCGAGCTGCATTGGAAGCTAATATCGCGGATATCGATACTCAGATGCGCCGCCTTGAAGACCAACGGGCCCGACTCCAGTTAGAGGTCGAGCGTGTCCGGGCTGAACATACAGCATTTAAGAAGGATGAAGCGACTTTTACTCAGCGGACTCTTGCCTTGGCGCAGCAACGACAGTAGCTTGATGAGAAGCATGCAAGTGATACTTCCGCTGGAGCCATTGAATTGATGCGCCAAGAAGCAGAGCGACGAGTTCTGGCGATGGTGGAGGCCCGCACAGTCGACTTAAAGCTTCGAGTCAGGGAGCTCTCAGCCCATCCTGGGGAGATTCAGGGACCATAGCTTTTTCCTTTTTCTTTTGTGTTCTTTTGCAACCCTTACTGGGGGATGATGTAGTTTCTTGTACTCCTTTTTCAGAAGAATAAAGAAGTCTACAACTTTTTTTGTGATGTGTTCATCTTTTGTTGTCATGAACTTGATGATTTGTGTGGACCTATTATCTTTTGCGCACCTTGGTTTCCAGGTACAGATAATAAGTTTGAAGGAACCATTATGTTTGCTCAGAGGTAATATGGACATGGCAATCATTGGGTTCGGAATGATAGAATCTCCCTACTCAGAGGTATTATAGACGTGGTAGGAATGATCTTAGGGGATACGCTGAACAACTCAGAGGTTATATGGACGTGGAAGTTCTGCGATCAATGTACAATAACGCAGGGGTTGTTTGTACAAGATGTTTACTCAGAGGTAATGTGGACGTGGTAAACATGAAGGGTAAAGTAGGCTTACGAAGTGTAAGATTCTGCTTTGTAGGGTGTAGAGAGACAACTCAGAGGTAATATGGACGTGGTTATCTTTCTACTGGAAGATGCCACGGAACAGCTGGGTTCCGGAGGCGTATGAGTTTGTGGAAAGAGGTTGTTTGAGGAAGTACATGTCTGGAGGATGTCAAGAATAGTACTTCTTTAGGAACTTGCCGTTGATGGGCATCATGAACAAGTCCCCATTGGGTTTGGCGAGACGGTAAGCACCGTTTGAGTATACCGTCTCTATGATGAAAGGTCCTTCCCACTTGGGCTCGAACTTTCCTGGTGTCTTGTGGGTCAACACCATTGGTCTTCTGACTGCTAACACCAGGTCGCCAACTTGGAAAGTCCTCTTTTTGACCTTTTTGTTGAAAGCCTGTGATATATGGGCTTGGTAGAGCTCGATGCGTTGTTGAGCTAGGAGACGCTTTTCGTCAAGTGCCTCCAGTTTCCGCAGACGACGACGTTGATTGTCCTCTTCTGTGAGTTTGTTTGTGATTGCTACACGGAGCGAAGGTATCTGTATCTCGAGAGGCAGTACTGCTTCGCTCCCGTAGACCAGGGAGAATGGAGTGTTGCATGTTGGGGTCCGTACCGTTGTGCGGTAGGCCCAAAGGCATTTGCCAAGCTTTTCGTCCCAGTCGCGTTTGTTGGATGATACGACCTTTTTGAGCAGCCTAACGATAGTTTTGTTGAATGCCTCAGCCAATCCGTTTGCTGCCGGATTGTAGGCGGTTGAGGCCACGTTCTGAATGTGATTCTTGTCACAGAACCTGCTAAAAATGTGGCTGATAAACTGAGGACCATTGTCATGGATAATCCGCCGGGGTACTCCGAAACGGTAAATGACATGGTGTTTGATAAAGCTGACCACCCTGGAGCTTTTTACTTCTGCTAGTGGAACTGCTTCCGCCCATTTGGAGAAGTAGTCGGTGATGGCCAGGATGAAACGGTGTCCTCTCGATGAAGGAGGGGTAATTGGCCCTACAATGTCCATGCCCCAGGCTTCGAAGGGCCAGGAGGCGACTGTAGGATGTAGCGGCTCCGATGGTGTATGTATGAAGTCTGCATGAAGTTGGCACGTATGGCACTTCTTGGCATATTCGACAGCATCGACAACCATGGTTGGCCAGTAGTAGCCCATACGTCACAGTCGATCTTGCAACTTAGGACCGGGTTAATGAGCTCCACAAGTTCCGTCATGAGCTTCTTGAAGAGCTTCGGCTGCTTCTTCGTTGGACAGGCATCGAAGGAGAAGCCCATCGAAGGAGCGTCGGTACAGCGTTTTGGTAGCTGTATCATAGTAGAATCGAAGAGAGCATCTCCTGACTGAGACGGCTTCCTTCGGGTCCTCTGGAAGGATTTCGTAGACAGCGAAGTCGATGAACGGGAACCTTCAGTCTCGGACATTAACACCAGTGTTTGTCGGCATGGCATGAGCCACCCGCAAGCATAAGTTATTTCTGGGACAAATCAGATCTCGTCCTGTTACCGTGATATAGTGTTGAGTCCCGAAGGGCGCTGCCAATGAGGCTGCGAGGCCGGCCAGAGCATCGGCCTCCAAGTTTTGTAAACGGGGGACATGTTCAATGAAGAACCCGGTGAAGGTTGAAATGATGTTCAACGCGACTTCATGATAAGGGATTAAATCATCATGGCGAACTTCGTATTGTCTCCGAACCTGGTTTACGACGAGTTTTGAGTCGCCGTAAGCTTCCAGATGGTTGACCCCCAGCTGTTGTGCGAGCTGGAGTCCCATGACGAGTGAGTTGTACTCGGCAACGTTGTTGGAGCACGGCTTCGAAAGAGAGTACGCATGCTGGATGACCAGCTGATCGGGGAAGACTAAGACTACCCCCACTCCTGCGATGATTTGGCCTTTGGGGCCTGTTCTCGAAGCGCCGTCGAAGAACATCCGCCAAACGGAGCTTCCTTCGGTGACATTGGATTCTTGGACCTCATCCGGGATATCTTCATAGAGTTTTGAGGATTCTGGGATGGGGTGTGCAGCTAAAAAGTCAGCCAGAGCTTGACCCTTAACAGCTTTTTGCGGTACAAACACCATGTTGTACGGCGTTAGCAAGATCGCCCATGTAGCCAGCCGGGAGTTCAATGATCCTGGCTTCGTCATGAGGACTCTGAGCGGATTGACTCGGGAAATGACATGAATTGTCTGACCCGAGACATAATGACGAGTCTTCTGGATGGCAAACGCCAAAGCCAAGTACTCCTTTTCGACGGGGTTGTACCGGTGTTCGGCCCCGATGAGTGTTCGACTGAGGTAGTAGATTGCTTGCTCGAAGCCTGTATCGCTGTTTTGAGCCAGCAGAGCGCCAAGAGAATGATCCATGGCACGGACGTAGAGGAGAAATGGTTTGCCGGTGACTGGCGCTACCAGGACTGGTGGGCTCGTCAAGTAGGCTTTGATGTCGTCGAAAGCCTTCTGGCACTCTTCTGTCCAGACATAAGAGACTCCCTTCTTCATGAGCTGAGTGAAGGGTTGACATTTACCGGAAAGGTTTGCTATGAACCTCCGGATATATGCCAGACGTCCCTGTAGGCCTCGAAGTTTTTGAAGGTTCTTCGGAGGGTCCATGTTGAGGATGGCTTTGGTCTTCTCAGGATCAACATGAATGCCTTTTGCTGTGATGACGAAGCCCAAGAATTTGCCGCTAGAAACCCCCAGAAAGGATTTAGCGGGGTTTATTTTGAGTTGATGCGCCCGCATGAGATCGAAGACCGTCTTCAGGTCCTGTAGGTGATCTCTTTTGAGGCGGCTTTTGACTGCGATGTCGTCAACATAGCATTCGACTGTCTTGCGAAGATGTTGACGGAAGATGGTGCTCATAGCTCGCTGGTACGTTGCACCGGCGTTCTTCAAGCCGAAGGGCATTACTGTGTAGTAGAAAACACCCTTTGGAGTCCTGAATGACGTGTGTTTTGCGTCATCGGGGAACATCTTGATTTGATTGTAGCCTGAATACCCGTCCATAAAGGACATGCGCTCAAAGCCACATGTGTTGTCGATCATCACATCAGTGATTGGAAGCGGGAATTCGTCTTTCGGGCAAGCAGAGTTGAGATCCCTAAAGTCGATACAGACTCGTATCTTCCCGTTCTTCTTGGTGACAGGAACGATGTTGGCTACCCAATCCGGGTGTTGTTCCTCACGGATGAAGCCGCTGGTCAAGAGTTTGTCTACCTCCTAATCGATGGCATTCATGATGTCCGGACGGAAGCGTCGCTGCTGTTGTTTAATAGGTTTGGCATCAGGTAAGATGTTCAACCTATGCATTGCGATCTGTGGATCGAGTTCCGGCATGTCTTCATAGCTCCAGGCGAAGACGTCGATATACTCTTTAGCCAGTTGGATTAAAGATTCTCGATCTTCTCCTTCCAGGCTTTTACTGATGAAGATGGGTTTGGAAGAAGACCCCTCCCCGAGGTCGATCTGCTCGACTTCGTCTTCGGTGGGAGGTTCGCGAAGCTCAAAACGAGATCCCCATTGTTTCCCTAGGCGTTGGGCCCAGGGTTCTTCTCCGAAGGGTTCTGGCGCTTGGTCTTCGCCTTCACCTTTTTGAGGTTGTGCTGACGTCATGTTAGCTGACAGCACTTTTCTGAAGACTGATCCGATACTGGTATCGGAATCCCAAGTCGATGCTTCGGACGAGTGGGAATGTTCTATGTCTTCTGCATCTGAACTCTCTGGGGTTGATGGTGGCGTGACATAGCCTAACCCTCGTCCAGTCCGATTATAATAGTCCTGTGGCTTTCCATTGGGCATCGAAAGCCGGACAGGGAGATGCCGACCCTTGCCGTAGTTTAAGCCTTTGTTGCTTTTCAGGTCGTAGCCCATCTTTTGGATGATGTGCTTAGCCGCATCCGTGTACCGATAGACTTGTACTCTGCCGGTATCAGGTTCGGGCTCGATTGACGGGAGGTCCCGATGACGCTCGACTTTGCCCGAGATGATGGTGCCTTGGTCTCGGCTCCGTGGAGGGACTATGAAGACTCCTTGAGACGGGACTACTCGATTATGGTAGACGGTCATTATTTGTGTTTGTAACGACCGTAGAGCGTTGTCTAATGTATACATGGCATTCCAGTGTGGAAGACAAGAATAATTAAAAGACACTCTATTATTGATAAAATACGAGATCTTATCCCGTGGGATTACATTGTCAAAGGAGGGTGCCTCTACGTCAGCCGAGATATAATCACCAAGCTCCTCGTCTGTAAGAACTGGGGGTGGACTAGGAGAGTCCAATACAGCTTTGGGGTCTGAGAGGGTTATATGAGCCTTCTCTGACACCTTGGATGACTGCGGCGACTTGCCCTTGAGACGCACCTTGAGAGGCGCCTCGGCTGCGCCTCCGGTGAGTGGTGCCTTTCCTTGTAATTTTGCCACCAGGGGAGCCGATGTTTGAGGTGGCTTTCCCTTGAGGCGTATCTTCAGGGGTGCTTCGCGAGCCGGCGCTTTCCCTGATAGCTTGATGCTCATTGGAGGCGCCTTCTGGGGTGGTTTCCCCTTCAGTCAGATTTTTAAGGGGGCATCGGAAGTCGTCTCAGGCTCCATGTCTGGCTCTGTTGCCGTCTCTGCCTCATCATCAGCGTCGTTGGCTTCCTCCTCGTCAATGGGTTTGTACAAGTCGGAATCGGTGAAGTAAGCTTCAATTTCTTTGAAAGGATCGATGTCTGCAAACTCTGTCCGGATGACGCCATTGGTGGATACATACTTCATGCACTGGTGGAGCGTGGAGGGTACCACCATGTACTCATGCAGCCATGGTCGACCGAGCAGGATGTTGTAGTTGACCTCGGCATCTACTACATAACAAGTCACCTCAGTTTTGAGGCTGCCAATGTGACACTTCAGTCGGATCTTGCCCAATGGCTCGTTCTTGCTAGCATTGAATCCACTGATGGTTGTATTGGAGGGCGCCAGCCGGTACATCGGGATCCCCAGCTTTGATAGCAGCGCCTTCGGAATGATGCTTAGGGAAGACCCAGGATCGATCTGAATCCGGCTCACCTTGACCGAGCCAATGTACCCTGTATAATACAGCGATCGGTTATGTCGGTGATGCTTGAGCAGCATATCTTGTTGAGTGAAAGTTATGTTTGGGATAACTTCATCCGCACAATGACAGTGCGCACAAGTAGTTGGGAGGTCTTCAGGCTGCTTGACCTGACTGAGAAAGGATTCAGCGTCCTTCAGAGCTTCGCAGAGAGCTTTTCGGGAATCTTTAGAAAGACGCAGGAGCTCAAACAAAGACAGGCGCGCATGTGTACTGGCTAATTGTGCCAGAATGTCGAAGTTGTGAGGCTTGGACAGCCCCGAAGCATTCTCCTTCCGTAGAGGTCTGTCAAAACGGGCCTCCACCTGCTTCTGCTTATTGGCTGCTGAGGGCTTAGATGGACCCTCTTCAGGGATGGTACTAGGAGGCACCACCTCGGCGGCAGCTTTGCCGGATTGGGAGCTCTGTTGTACACGTGTTTGCACTGGAAGTGCCTCTTCTGTTGAAGAAGAGACTGTGCGACAAGACTTGATCTTCCTGTCTTTTGATTTGGAGGTAGGGCGTACCTCCGATTGAGTCACCTCGGAGACGAGGTCGGGGTGAACCCAGAGGACCTCTCCTCGAGATGTGGTGAGCGGGGTGAGTCCACTCACATTGTCACGAGTAGGTGGTAAGTTTACCACCTCTATTGTCGCCTTAGGGATGGGGACGACGCCATCTTGTGTGGTAGTTGGCGGCAAGGTGCCGAACTGAAGCGAAACCACATTGGCCGACACCGTCTTCTTTTCATAGTCGACGGAGATTACATCCGCATTGATCATGCACTGGATGTAATTCTTGAGGACGTAGCAGTCCTTGGTCGGGTGTCCGACAAACCGATGGTAGTGACAGTACCTTGGGTTGTCCACTTTCCCAACTTCATCGGGCCGCTTTGGGTCCGGTAGCTTGATCTTGTCACCCTGCTTCAGTATCTCGAAAAGTTGCAGGGTGTCGTCATTATTGAATGAATAAACCTCCTTGGGTCTCGGTGCCAGTGGAGGCTTCCGAGTAGGCGCAGATGCGCCTTTTGAGGCATTAACAGTCAATGCCTGTTTCCCCTTTGCTTCTCGTCCGGAGGTGTTAGCTGCGGACTTTTTCCCCTTATCGTCAAAGGCGGGGAAGCTGACACCCAGAAGACGTGCATTGGCCGCCTTCTTTTCTGCAGCTTCAGCTTCGATGATCAGGGAGCTCCAGTCAGGAGGGGGAGTAGAGTTGAGCCAGAGCTTTACTGCAGGCAACATGTTCATACTGCAAGTGGAGAGGAGCGCATGTTCTGGCATGCCTAGAGGTAGCCTGAAGCAAGCCTGTCGGAAGCGTTCGATGAACGCCCGAACCGTTTCCTTCTACTTCTGACGTATCTCTATGAGAGACGCCATCGTCATGTCCTTTCCGCCGTCGTAGAAGCGGTCGAGGAAGAGGCGCGTCAGGTCGTCGAAGGACGATATGGAATTGTCGGGGAGGCTGCAGTACCAGTCATACGCCACTCCTTTCAGGGCCCCGACAAAGATACTGGTGAGGAGCGCGTCCTCCTTCGGAAGATGCCCTGTCTGTGACTGGAAGTACGTCAGGTACCGTCACGGAGAGTCCTTCCCGTCGTATGGGGTGAGTGTTTGTGGTTTATATTTTGGGGGATAAACCACCTTGTTCCACTCGAGGGGATAAGGCTGGAGAATGCCCATCTTTTGGCGTTCCTCTTGCCTGTTCTTGGACTCGAAGTGCTCCCTCAGGTCTTTGATCATTTCGACCACATCCTCCGTAGAGCTAGGAGTCGGGGAAGGAGGTACTATCTGGATTGGAGTGTTTGAGGGCTCCGAGGTCCAAGGTGCTTCTGTATCCGAGGGCGCCCGTTGGAGGGGCACACTCGACTCCCCATTAGCTCCTGGGTCAGGACCAGTTGAAGGTGTCCTGATCAAGGCCGACCGCATCTCAAACACTGCTTGAGTCAGTGCTTGCATAGAGGCAGAGAGGGTTTTGAGTCCTTCCTCCAATGAGTCTATGCGCTGGACTATGTCCTGTGACGGCGCATCAGACTCGACATCATCCCCCGCCATGTATACTGTCCTGACACGGCCAGGAGTGGATGGATTGGTTGAGGCTTCGCTTTCGGCCTCACTCTCATGCGGGGAGTCACTTCTCCTGGTGTTGGGCTACCCCCAGCCACATTATGGAGTTCATCTTCAATAGGCGCATCTGCACGGGTCTGCTTGCCCTCAGCTCCGTCTTGAAGGACCTCTTCGTTTCCAGAACTACCCCCGGCAATGTCCTGGAGGACATCCTCATTTTGAGGGGCTTCAGGGAGAGTAATCTCGTCTTGATGATGAAGATCCGCCGCAGCTGTGCTTTGGACATCTTCGTCTTCGGAAGGAGGCTCAACAAGGGTCTGGCTACCCCCAGCTTCCTCCAAGGACTTCTTCCTCGACCGAGTGCCTTCAAACACTCCAGAGGTCGAGACAGCTGCCTTGGTTTTCCTCGGCTGGCTTTTGGATGAAGACGAGGAATTGGCAGTCGTCTTCCGGATTGATGAGGAGTTGGAGACCACGTTGCATGAAGCAACCTTTGGCTCCTCTTCAGCTGGCACCTTTGTCCCAAGGCGACGTCGGAGAGGTGTCGATGATTGCAGTCGTTGGAAGACCGACTGTCTTGGTGGAGCTGCCGCCTTACAACAGCAGTTGATGGTGACCACCGCACAAGTATGCCCCGTGAGAGGCGCATCGTGCTTGTTGGTCGACTCTCCTGACCGGCGCTTGTGAGTGATCACGTTGCGCAGGTCATTGGAGGAGAGTGGTGCCTTCATACCCCCTTCAGACATATGGCAAGGCCAAACGCCGGGATGGTCAGGTGAGTGCTGCGCCCCCTGATCTAATACCAAGCAGGCATCACGATCAGTAGTGAGGGAACCACAACATTTGAAGTGACTTGAACGGACCTCAAACGCACAACCAGAGGAGGCGCGGGAGTTCAAGACCACTGAGTTTGCCTCTCCCGACTTGGTTGTGCACGTAGTAGATGCGCCCAAGCGAGATGAGGACTTTGAAGATCGACCCGTTGTTGGTGCAGAAGCACTTGAGTCAACCTTGTACAGCTTGCCATCGGCAGCGCGCGTGATGACGAGCGCGTGCCTCTGGCTGGCTGCTGGTATAGCACATTTGTGGCGTATGGCCCGTGCCGCCTTGGATTTCTTCGTACCAGCCCGCTGGGGCGCATAGTACTCAACATCCAAATTCTCCTCGCCATTACAGCGAGTGAGTATGTCAAAGACAGAGGCCTTTTGTGACGCATCAGAGGTGATGCGCGGGGCATTGGCTGCGCCCCTGCTCCGTCGACGTATCTTCCTCGCCTGAGAGGGAGATAGCTGGGGAACGTGGTCGGCCGCACGCTTCCCCAGGAGATGCACTGCATCGGCGGGCGCACCTTGGTTGCTGAGAACGTCAGCAGGAAGGGAAGGCTGGATTGCTGCATCCCCTTCAGTGGTGGTGCCCGAGGCGTCGACCTTGCGTACCCAGGCCGTGCGGATCTTCTTCGGCTTTGGTAGCCGCTTCGAAGGACTCGCACTTCCTTCAGAAATGAACTCCTTGTACGCCTGTTGATTGAGGCGCACGACCAGCGTCTTGTGGGAGGAGCCCACTTTCACGTCGTCGGCCTGTGACACGACTTTCTAGGAAGAGGAGAAAGAAGTCCCCAGCAGAGTCGCCAGCTTGTTTGCCATTAAAATTGTTTGATTGAAAACTTTAATACAAACAGAACAGTATTACAATGTAGGACTTAGATGTAGTCCTAGGAGTACACTTTTGATTAAGCTGGGTCCTTAGTGCTAATGGAGCGAGTGGTAATGCGTTGACTCCGTTGACCGGCTGACGACGGTTATCGGTTCTCTGAAGGCGTGGATTGCTCTGGGTGCTGGAGCTTGCTGAGAGAAGGAAGATATTGAGTGTCTGTATCTGCCTCTCTGATGATTCCTCGTATGTTTGTTGTGGATTCTGTGTGTGTGAAGGAGAAGATCCCTCTATTTATAGTTTTGCAGGCTGGCTGCTCATGCGCGCATGTAGGATGCGCCGGTGTGTGGGGACGCCACGTGGAAGTTGCTGATGGGGGCGCGTAGATGATGCGCCCTAATTGAGGGGGAGAACTCTTCATACTGCTGTTGTGAGCCGGCACGTAGCAGAGGAGAAGATCTTTCTGTTGCTGAAATCTTGGACGAGTTGAGTCAAAGGACACGTGTCATCGACCCATGGCTCGAAGATCTCGGATTGGGGGGGCAGTGATCTGGTGAGCTGCGCCTTGGATCTGGGTGCAGGAGGAGGCTGCGGCTCATAACCTTTAGGAGTTACAAACCATTTAGGGCGCATGGCTTTTGAGGCGCATGCAGGTGACCTTCCTTCTGTCTTTCGGGATCAGAGATCAGTCTGGGGCGCATGGCTTTTGAGGCGCATGCAAAGCTTCAACTGGAGACTCTTCTTCTGTCTTTAGGGATCAGTGAAGGGTCTGAGGTGCATGGCTTTTAAGGCGCATGCTGGTTTGGACGCATGGCCGTAGAGGCACATGCGGATGGCCACGTGGCAGTAGCCGTCGGAATAGAGTCATGATGATGCTGACGTTGCCGACGCTTCGTTCTCTGAAAAAGCTGTCAACTGTTCAGACTTTGGGAAGCGTGCTGCCAACTCTGGTATCAGTTCAGCATTTAATGTTTGTGATGTTCGATGGACAGCTGAGTGGGCACATTGGTTGGTGTTCCACTCGGCATGGAGATGTGAGGGAGGGCGCATCCTCTGTGATGTACCGGGTACTGTAGGGCGCGTCTGTGTAATGCGCCTGATGCTGGAGGGCGCATCCGTGTGATACGTTGTTTGGCTGGCGCATCCGACATGTCCTTTAATGACGCGGCTGTCTCGCTCCTCGAGTGCTATAAATAGCCGTTTGGCTGAATTCGAGGCGTCCGGTTCATCCATTTAATGCAAATTTATTGCACAGAATTCGGAGAGTCATCCACTTGGCACGTGGGTTTGATTTGCCCGGCCTATAAATAGTGGCATGGAGAGAAGGTTTGCTCCTCATTCCCTCACGTACTTCCAATATGAACTTGGATATGTAGGTGCATTCTGTTGACGAAGTGCTCCCGAGGGTAAAGATGAGACGTCGTGCTGTCTTCGATGCACTTGAAGGTGGCTGTTACATCCAAAAGACGGAGTCGAAGGCTTCTGAGGCAGGCGGAAGGTGCCTGTTGCATCCAAAGATAGGGATGTTCGGGCCTCGTCTCCGTTGTTCCGGAAGAGCCGTAGATCGGAATGGTGGTGCTAGGCTCCCTCTTCCTTCAAAGTGGGTGCCGCCCACTTTGATTGTGTTGAAAGCTCCTTGTGCCATGATTTCGATCACGGTCTTCCTTGGTCTTTGGAGGCTCTTTCGAAGCCTCCCCTGGCCACAGCATTTACGGTGCTCTTCTCTTCCTTGGTTCCAGCTAGAGGGTTAAATGCTTTGCTTGGCGAAGCACTTATCAGGTGAGCCTGGCTGGAAGAGCGGCACATAACTGGGCTCTGCTCGGCCAGGTGAGCCTGGTTGGAAGAGTTGTACATAAATGAGCTGCTGAAGGGATGCACATAACTGAGCTGGATGCACATAACTGAGCTGCTGAAGAGATGGTAGGATGCGCCTGGATGGAGGCGCATGACATCTGCTGCGCCTGGCTGACAGCACATGGTGACTGCTGTGCCTATCGAAAGGCGCATGGTGGTTGCTGCGCCTATCTGGAAGACACATGGTGGCTGTTGGCTGTAGATCTAGGATCCTTCCTTTGTAGAAATTCTTCTTTGTACAACCTTTTCTAGACATGTAATAGACTTTTATATATATAAATAAAAAGTCTTTCTTCGAATGTCTATGGCTTATTTGATTAGCTGTCTGAGTTCTGGCGCATAAAATGCCTGGCGCATGGGCTTTCTGGTTGTGAAATTCCATGCTTCTACAGACCTATGTTCTGACTTGTCAAATAACTAACCAAGATCTTTATAAAATTTAAGATACCGAAGTACCCACTTTACGACTTACCAATGAACCCTTCCTGGATATGACAACCTTCTCACCAGACTGACCGTATACGCTAAATTGGGATGGTGAACACCATAACATACATCATTAACGATCCTACTACACAGTCGCATACGGAACTCGAGACAACTTTAACTTCTCCTTATATGATTTCAAACGCTCCTTGGAGGATAACTTGAAATGATCGGTGATAGGGGTGTTAGAATTATTCAATAATTATGGGGCCACACATGTAAAATTAATTGTGTTTGGGCTATCTAAATAATTAAGCTAAATTAAAGTGGTCTATTTGGAAAATTGGCTTAAGGGTATAATTGTCATGGAATTAATGTGTAGATACCGGAGATAATTCTAATTTGATGTGGGGCCAAATTAGAAATATCACAACACACATATCTATATATATGTGTATTCATTAGGATTATGGTCCCCAACTCATACGGCCACCAAGAGAGGGTTTTCTCTATTCTCTTCTGTATCCCCATCAACAAAGAGAGGAACAAAGATT
Source organism: Iris pallida (assembly GCA_029216955.1). Taxonomy (NCBI): domain Eukaryota; kingdom Viridiplantae; phylum Streptophyta; class Magnoliopsida; order Asparagales; family Iridaceae; genus Iris; species Iris pallida. The sequence goes on from JANAVB010022598.1 coordinate 8,498,045, forward strand.
TCATCTTTGTTATTAAGGGCCGTAGCGGGTTGGAAGATCGAACCCAATAAAGAGACGATCGCTTCAACATCCATCAAGTCTAGCAATGGATTCAGGTACGCTTCCGCAATCAATTTAATTTATGTTCTTCATCTTATGAATCGACAGGGCACAATAAAGTTCTAACAAGTGGTATCAGAGCCTCTCTTGTTTGATTCATGAGTTTGAAGCTTCAGAATCTATTTTTATTATTGCTCAGAAACCCTAGAATCCTAGATCATTAGATCTAATTTAATTTAGGGTTCTAATTGTTAGATCAATTTTTTTATGATCTATATAAAGGACAAATAAATTAGGAGAAACTCTGACTTAAGCCAAATATCTACGTCGTCGTCGCCTTAGGGAAATTGGTGTTCATTGTGGTATTTGGATGATCGGCAGCACATAATTTTTTGGATGCTAGCCTTATATACGGTCATGGTCTTTTCTAGGCCTTCATGAATTATTCTTTGGAGAATTTGATTCATTTCTTCACATGCGGAATATATTCTGTTATACTTTGATGTCATTATTTGTTGCAGCTTTTGCTTGTATGTCAGTTTAACACATTGTTAATTAGTTCTAGCAATAAAAGTCAATTGTGCATGATCTTTAATATATTCTCGTCAATGTTTGAACCTTCATACTATTCTAATGTTTTTTCTTCTCAAGTTATTGTACTTAACAGTATGTTAAAATCATAGATCTATTACAGATCCATGTAGTCATGGTACGTACCGTATCACACAGAAGATAGGATTTGGATACTACTTATAGCTATCAATATGTATGAGTTGAAATCACATAGTTCAGAGTACTCGGCTGCATTTCCTACAAGCCTTTCTGTGTACAACAAATTTTTTTGATATAAGGTATTTATGGACGGTGAAGTGAAGTAGAAAAAGAAAGGCAGAAATAATCTACAACATAAGGATTTGCTTACTTCATTTAATTGTTGATTGCATCTTTGCAGATATAATCTATTTTCTGTTATAGATTAGTTGGATCTTGTAGACTATGTCTATAATTAGCAATTGTGAAGTAATGCTTTCTTTCTTGGAACTTTCGGGTGCAGAGTTATGCTTGTCATCGAGACATATAACTCATCTGCAATAATAATATTACTTTGGTACTCCTAGTGTCAAGAATATTTCTTTTAGGTCTTTCTCATTAATTTATAAAAAAAATGGACAAGTATACTGGCCGACTTATGTCTAGAAGGAAGAAGAGGTCTTTTAGGTCTTTCTCATTAATTTAGGTCTTTGGATTTATTCCTTCTAGTTAATGCTCAATTAAGACAAAATATGCTCAGTTTGGATATCTTGATATAATTGAATAATATGGATTGAATTATATCATATGCTCAGTTTGGATATATGTTTTGGAATTATTCCATTCAGCTAAATGTCTATGTCTTTCTAGCTATGGATGCATATTTTCAATATATTATCACATGAATATTTGTTATGTTGATAATATCCAGTTTTGTCAAACTAAAAATCATGCTTATGCTTTTGGTTACTTTATTTGAATTAATAATCTTATAAATATGTATGTACATATGATTTTGGACATAATTCGGTTTGTAAAATTTAGTCAACATTCAAATTTTTTTGCCTTTTGTGACTAGTAATAGTTGTCTAATATTCTAAACAGACTCATTGAAACAAGATGTCGCCAAAGTGACCTCTCTTGCGTAGATAGTCTATGAGGAATGTTAGATGTTTGTGTGTGTAAATTCATGCGAGTATTAGCCGGCCCAAAGGAAGGTTAATACTTGGCCGAATTGCACACATACTTGTGGTGATAAATGTGTGACAATTATACGGTTTACATGTAAATAATAACCCGATCCAAAGATAGGCTTATTATTTGACATGACTTATTGTCAATGTTTGATCATTACACCAAGAATACCACTTGCATGTAATATCACTGTCCAAAGACTTGATATTAATGATGTACTAGGTATCTTGAGATGGGGTTCACCATTATTTGAATTTGTTTGACTATATTTTACGCTTTAGTTATTTGTTAGAGCATGTTTATTTTTTGTTGTTTTGTTCTCTTTACAGTTAATATTGTTAAAATATCTGCCAATAAGATTTTAATTTTTATGTTTAATGGGATAAACTTTAAGGGCAAAAAGAAATGAATAAAGTAGCTGCTAAGGATCCAGGTCAAAAAAAACAACAATATAAAACTAAGGGTTGTTTTTTTGTGATAAGACAAGACACATAAGGAAGAAATGTACAAAGTAACACGCATGACGTATAAAGAAAAGTACATTTCTAAATTTGGTCTGTTTTGAGGTTAATTTAGATTTAGTACCTAAAAACACGTGGTGGTTAGATTCTGGTGTTACTACCCACATTAGTGTTTATAGACAAGGTTGTCTGAGCTACCGAAGCCAATTGATGGTGAAAGATACATCAATGTGGGTGACGGCAAATCGGTAGAAGTGAAAGCAATAGGACATTTTAGGATATTTTTAGGAACCGATTATTATTTGAATTTGATAGACACTTTTATTGTACCGTCATTTAGACGAAATTCAGTTTCAGTTTTCTTAATGGACAAATATGGTTATCATTGTTCATTTGGAAATAATAAGTTTTGTCTATCTTTAAATCTAAATATTATTGGTAACGGTTCCTTTATGATTTATGATCGTCTATATTCAGTTGAAACTATTACAGCTTAAATGAAACCTTGCAAGTGGAGTCATGTGGTACTAAATACAAAATTAACAATAATAAAAATTTAGCCTCATTATGACATAAGCGATTAGGTCACATCTCTAGAAATAGAGTTGAACGACTTGTGTCTGATGAGATTTGGATTTTATTGACTTTATAGATTTTAATGTCTATATTAATGTGTAAAGAAAATACAGACCAAAGTTAAATTATAAGCAGCTACTTTATTGGTTATGCTACAGATCAAGGGGTTAATAATTATACGGTCCCACACTAAGAAAAAAAAAATTGAGACGAGAAGTGTAATATAATTTTTTGAGGATGTTGAGTTTGGGGGAGAAATAAAGTCAGGATCATTGTCTTTGAGAAGGAATCAATTACGATTCCTACTATCACTTTTGACGATGTGCAGTATTCTATACATGTCATGATCAAGAAGTGAATTCGGAGTCTCAATAAGACAATGTCGAATTACCTCTATAAGTCGTTGTTAAGATATCTTAACAACGACAACGTAGCGGCACCCCATTCAAGATAAGGTAATTGTTTCTGAGGAACAAACTCAACAACCTCAAGAGAAGAGGAAGGAATTGTTTTTTAAAGAGACTTTCTCTTTGGTTTCTTTGAAAGACTCTTTTAAACCAATCATAGTACTTGTTGTACATTTTAATATTGAGTTACATCAAATGGATGTCAAAACGGTATTTCTCAATGGTAACATTGACGAAATAATTTATATGGTACAACCAGAAAACTTTGTGTCAGAAGACCAAAGAATATGGTTCGCAAACTGACAGAATCTATTTATGAACTCAAGCAAGCTTCTCGTCAAAGATACTTTGAGTTTTAACAAGTGACTATCTCGTTTGGTTTTGAGATGAACACTGTTGAAGATTGTGTGTATCACAAGTTCAGTGGGAGTAGAAATAATTTTTTGGTTTTATACATTGATTAAAGTATTTAATGCAAACCAGGTGACACTTCTCGTTAAAGGAGACAAATTCGGTCTCAAATAAGTGCCCTAAGGTTAGCCTTAAAATTAAGAAAATACAATAGATTTTTTCTTCATGATCAGTTGTAGGGAGTCTAATGTATGCTCAAGTATGTACGCGTCAGGATATTGCGTACATATTAGGATGTTAGGCAGATATTTAAGCAAATATGGATAGATCATTGGATAGCAGCCAAACTACTTAAGTAATTAATAGAGAACAAGAAATTATATGATCTTTATAGGAGATCGGATAATTCTGGAGATCATAAGGTATTTCGACTCCGATTTTATTGGATGCCAACACAGCAGGAGATCCACATCAGGTTATGCTGACTAATGGAGGTATATTTTGGATGAGTGTCAAACATACACTCATAATTTCTTCCACCATAAAAACAAGGTTTATAAACATGCTGTGGGGTATCTATTCAGGGAATATGGTTGTAAAATTGTCACAAGGCTGCACCTACAGTACGGTGTTGAAAGACCACATAAAATTATGATGTGACAATAAATCAGCAGTACTGTATTCCAATAACAACAGAAACTTGTATAAGTCAAAGGATATTGACATAAAGTTTCTAGTTGTGAAGGAAAGAATTCAGAATGGTTATAGTGTCCATATAGCACATTAGGACAAACTCTATGTTAGCGGATCCGCTCACAAAAGTATTATCACCCAGGGTCTTTCATGAGCATACTGCTCATATGGGTGTTAATTAAGAATATGGCAATATACTGGGAGTTTGTATTTTATGTATTTGGATGCTATTTGGTTTTGGACACATTTATGTATTAAAGTATTTTGGATATTTATCTGATCAGATATATGGAAATTCAGTTCATTCTGTTTTTATTATGTTAAATCATTGATCTTATTAAAGTTAAGGAGGACCAGTTGGAAATAGACATGTATTGATCATATTGCGTGTAATTTCTATGCTACGCATCCATGATTGATCTATGTCGTTTAGCTATATTGGTATATGTGACCATTGATGGTTTAGTTACGCTATATGTGACGAAGGCCGCTTTGATCCTATGTTGATATGGTTAATGGACGAGATTGTCCGGATATACCCTAAGGATTAAGATAGCAATTTATGAGCTCACTAAGGTTAACACAATTATAAGGTTACATATGTGGCCCAGTGGGAGATTGTTGGAATTATTCAATAATTATGGGGCCACACATGTAAAATTAATTGTGTTTGGGCTATCTAAATAATTAAGCTAAATTAAAGTGGTCTATTTGGAAAATTGGCTTAAGGGTATATTTGTCATGGAATTAATGTGTAGATACCGGAGATAATTCTAATTTGATGAGGGGCCAAATTAGAAATATCACAACACGTATATCTATATATATGTGTATTCATTAGGGTTATGGTCCCCAACTCATACGGCCACCAAGAGAGGGTTTTCTCTATTCTCTTCTGTATCCCCATCAACAAAGAGAGGAACAAAGATTTCATCTTTGTTATTAAGGGCCGTAGCGGGTTGGAAGATCGAACCCAATAAAGAGACGATCGCTTCAACATCCATCAAGTCTAGCAATGGATTCAGGTACGCTTCCGTAATCAATTTAATTTATGTTCTTCATCTCATGAATCGACAGGGCACAATAAAGTTCTAACAAGGGGTACTTACCTGTCTTGACTCCTTCATGTTGAATCTATCCAATCTAGTGCCCCGTCCCGCTCAGTCAATCGGAGGAATCGAAACGCCGACGGCGTTCGGCCTTAGCCTTACAACGGCTGCTGGAAGACATCGCTCGGTCGAGGCGACCGCTCGCTCAGGTGGGATAGTTTCGGTAAACTTGCCTCATCTTTGCCTTCACATAATAAATCGTGTTTTCAACTTGCACAAGTAGGCTTAATAATAAAAGCTACGAATCCACATAGCTAAGGGAATAATCCCGATGGACCGAATCGAGTTAGAACATGGAAAACGTCCCACGGTCGGCTTAGAGTTGGTGCACGTCGTGCTTTGAAAATGACACTCGGTCCTTCGTCCCGTGGCTTGGGAGAAGGAAAGTTGGTCTTCGACACAAAGATATGAAATAGCCTAAGTCATAGGCGTCGCCTGCGTGAATGCTTGTTAAAGCATGCACGGTCCCGTCGAATTGTCCCGACACTTGAGTTAGCCCAAGTCATAGGCGTCGCCCGCGTAAATGCTCGACAAAGCATGCACGTTTCCATAACGCAAGGCTTGGCATAGCCTTTGCTCGTTAAGTTGTAGGCTTGAGTAAGTTAGGCAATGTTATGCCGGTCGACCTAAGTTATTCCAAGTGCCGTCCCGCTTATTCTGCGGTTGTCAGGTTAAATAGTCCCACGATCCCAAGGCCCGTCATATGAAGTATGACTTGGGCGATAGCGTCGCGTAGAACGTAAGTCGGTTTGAGGCACGATGCTCGGACGTAGCGTTAAGGCATGAACCACGGTCGACGAAATGAGTTTTTGGAGAAAAGACTATCGAATAGGCATTGAGTTGAATAAAATGATATGATAACATGGAAAGTATGCTCGCGGCTACATGTCGGCGAGGCCTCACGGCTACATGTCGGCGAGGCGATCTCATAAAAAAGAAGTATGCTCGCGGCTACATGTCGGCGAGGCGGTCGCATAAGAAAGAAATATTGATCTTGGCCCTGAAAGAAATGGTAACACTAGAGGTAGCATGATTGTGTGAGACGTCAGTTTGTGTCGAGTCTTGCATGGTCATTGGACAACTTGTCGACGAAGTGAGAGTTTCCCCGCACGGCAACCCGAGGCCTCGGGACCGCTACGGGCATTGGGAAACAAATAACTTGTCGACAAGGTGAGAGTTTCCCCGCACGACAACCCGAGGCCACGGGACCGATGCGGGCATTGGAAAACAATTAATTTAGCTGTGCTTTTGGCACGGGTTAGGCGGGGACTTGCAGCGGGGCTAGCTACCTTGCGCTGAAAGGGGCGCCCGTCTAACAAAAGCTAAGAGGAGTCCACGATGGCTCTAGGAGTCAGTGACCAAATCATATAGATGAGTCGGCATGGCGGAATTCCGCGTGGGTGCCTTTGGATTGAGTTGAGTTGTTGAAGGTGGGTACAAGTTAGAATACAGATGTTTGGACTTAAGAATGAATACAACATAGACGACGTACTTCGGCACGAGATGTGGCGTCGAGTCTTGAGTTGTCGACGTATAAGTTTGCATAAGTTGGTTGAGTGACACTAACATTCACAAGTCTTGATTGGGTCAGTTGGTGGTCAAAGTAGCAAGGGCCGCGAGACGGCGATATGGTTAAGTCTCACTGAATTGCGAGGCATGGCCTCAATATGGATTTCGGAGCACGGTCACATGGAAAAGGAGTCTATCGTGTAGCTGCGTCTCTGATTTTGGCCGTAAGGCAAACACGACTCGATAGGTTAACGTTGTTGGCACGAGAAGTGGTCTAGAGACAAAGTATGAGTTAACGTTGACATTGCAAGCACGGGACGGTTCCGATACACAAGTTGCGCTAAGGCGCCGGTCCTAAAACTGATCCTAAGGCAAGAGTAGAAAGACAATCATAAAGGGGACTATGTTGCACAAAGTAAAGTAAACGTGTTGGTTTTGTATGGGTGGGCGAGGAGCTCATTCCACCAGTACAGTTGAGTACTGACACCCACATAGTTTACATATGCGAGCACAGGTAGAAGCTCGTGGCGCGGAGCTCGCTTGGATGCGTCGAGGCACGGAGTTCCTTGGTGATTCGAAGCGTGCGGCCGCATGGAAAAAAGACTTATACGGGACATAATGTATGGACATCGCCTTCCGAAGCTTCCGCTGGATCAAGACTTGTAATTGAGAGATGAGAGAGAGCTGAGTGAACTTGTAAAATGTGAGAAGAGTGAGCTTGAGTGATTGTAATATTGGCCTTGCGCCCCCAATGTAACCTTTGTTCAATATCAATAAAGAGCTTCTTTTGAGTAACTTGTGTTTTGTTCTAAAATTCCGCTGCTATAATTCAATGTCTCTGCTTGGGACTTCTGTGCGACGACCCCGTCGCAGCCGTTGAAATCGGCCGTTATGGAACCCGTCTTGCACGAGCGCAATCTAGGCTCGTGCGGCATCACGCCTTAGCGAGGACGATCGCTCCTACGGGAGCGGGGCGTGACATCCAACACCTTGTCAATATATATATTTTCTTTGGAATAGCCTTAGTTTTTTTTAGCCTTCTTGTCTCGATGAATTTCGATCCCAAAGATAATCTACATTCTACGTACCTAGATTTTTAATATCAAAATTTGCAATCAATGAAGATTAGAATGCATATATCTTTGTCGTCCTATTAGGAGGTAACAATATATCATTGATATATAAGAGGAGAAATATCGATGATCTATACTTGAGCCTCCTTGAGTATACATAATGGTCATATTAACATCGAGAGAAGTTGTCCTCAACATGAACGAGCTGAGGTGCTTGTAACACTGTCAGAAAGATTGCTTCAACCCATATAGAGACTACTTGACTTCACATATGTGGTCCTCATTATCGGGCTTCATAAGACCTTTGGGTTATCTCATGAAGATTTTATCACGAAAAAATATTATTTTGACATCCATTTATTCCAACTCCAAGTTCTGAGTCGCAACCAATGCTAATAACATCTGAATAGACGTATGCATGACCAAAGACAATAATATCCCTTTGTAGTCAAACCCCTTCTCTTGAGCATACCCTTTCACCACTAATTGTGCCTTGTATTGCTTGTCTTTATCCCTGAGTACTCATTTGCAACCATTAGCCCTTATGGCCTTGGTAGGTTGATCAAGTTTCATGTACTATTCTTCGGAAGTGACTATATCTCCTCCTTCAAAGCATTTATCCAGTAATTTTTGTCATCCTGTCCAATGGCCTCCTTACAATCACCTTCATTTTCCATTTTCATGACTAAGTCAAAACCAACAATGTCTTTGAAAATATACCGCAATTGTACCTTTTGGGTACATCATGATATCCTTAATGCCATTGCCTTTGGGTCCTGCTTGGATTGGTACTTATCATCTATCTTTGTAAACTATCCGTCCTCCTCCACACCAATAGGCTATAATGGTGCTCCGGGATCCTATTCTGTTGGAGTGGGTGGGGTTCCCAACCTATGTGGAGAAGACCCCGGAGTGCGACGAGCGCCGTTCGTGTGTCGAAGAAGCTCGGGGAGGAAGCGGGGCTGCTGATAGAGCTACAGGGAGCTGCTGGAAGCAGGGGGCCGAGTTCGGGCCGAACTCTGCCCCAGGAAGAGTTCTGGCCGAACTCTGCCTCCCCATTCCAGAATGTGGTCGGCCAGTGCTGGTTGCCCGACACAGAGTTCTGGCCGAACTCTGTGTCGTTGGGGGCTGAAGCGGATTTTAGGGTGACTTTTCACCACTGGATCTAATCCAACGGTCCAGGTTGGTTGCGGGATTAGGGAGTTAAGTTGAGTTTTCTTAACCCTGATTCATAACGCAACGTAACACAACTTGGAGAGAGAAGGAGGCAAGAGTGCCATTGCAACTTCGGAGAAGAAGACGGAGGATTGAAGGTCGCTATTCGAAGGAGATCGTGTTCGGGTAATTTCTACTCGTCGTTCTCGCTCTTCGTAGCCTTGTAATCATTGTTCTTATTTCTGAGTGTTGTGGGGATCCGATTTGGATCGGAAGGAGTTTGTAGAGGGTGTAATTCTTCTATTCCATTAGTGGAGGCTTCTCAGGGTTGGACTCCGATCGTCCCGTGGTTTTTTCCCGCAAGGGTTTTCCACGTCAAAAATTCTCTGTGTCTGCATGGATTGTTTTTGGGTTCGTGCGTTGTATTGCTTGGTCCTCTCGCAGGTACTCTCTGGTTTGGGGAAAAGTTTCCGCGCTTCTTTCCCAACAGAGTGGTATCAGAGCCAGGTTCTGGAATTCAGAAGGAGTGTCAGTAGTTGACAGAGAAACCAGAGAGGAGAGATGGACGCGAAGCCGGTGCGCATGGTGAATCTTAATGGCACAAACTATCATTATTGGCGGAGCAAGATGAAGGATTTGCTGTTTGTCAAGAAGCTGCATCTACCCGTGTTTGCATCCGAAAAGCCCAGTGATAAATCCGAAGAGGACTGGACATTCGAGCATATACAAGTGTGTGGGTACATACGGCAGTTTGTGGACGAGAATGTGTACAACCACGTTGCCAATATTGAGCACGCAAAGACGTTGTAGGATAAGCTGGAATCCTTGTATGCGAAGAAGACCGGGGTAAACAAGTTATTCCTGATCCGGACGATGATGGGTCTGCGGTACAAGGATGGGGCGTCTATTTCGGATCACTTGAGTGAGTTCCAGGGCGTGGTTGACCAGCTATCTTCTATGGGAGTCAAGTTCGACGACGAAGTTCAGGGACTATGGCTGCTGTGTACATTGCCAGACTCGTGGGAGACCGTACGAGTATCTATGATCGCTTCTGCTCCAGAGGGCGTGGTCAGTCTGGAGTTTGCCAAGAGCAGGGTGCTGAATGAAGAGCTGCGAAGACGTTCTCAAGGCACTTCATCCACATCCCACCACTCAGAGGTACTTGTTTCAGAGAGCCGCAGAAGGGGCAAAAGCAGGAGTCCAGGTGGTGGCAGAGACAAGAGCAGGGGGAAGTCCAAGGGTCGTTACGAGGACTCAGAGTGTTACCATTGTGGTAAGAAGGGCCATATCAAGCGAAATTGTTTCGCTTAGAAGAGAGAGAAGAAGGGCAACAAGGGAAAGCAAGAAGAGAACACTACAGTGGCGACCTCGATGCATGGAGGCGATGTGATCGTCGTAGGTGATGAGGTCATTACTAACCTCGCCTGCGATAACAATTCTTGGCTGGTGGACTCAGGGGCTTCAGCACATGTATCTCACAACAGGGCACTGTTTGCCACTTACACGACAGGTGACTGTGGCGTATTGAAGATGGGCAACGGAGATGTGTCGAAGGCGTTTGCCATTGGAGATGTGCATTTGAGAACGAAGATGGGTGCGGTTCTTATTCTCAAAGATGTTCGTCATGTCCCTGATATCCGTTTCAACCTGGTGTCGGTTGGAAGGTTGGATGACGAGGGATTCTTCAGTCTCTTCGGGAACAGTCAGTGGAAGCTTTCCAGGGGTTCAATGGTGATTGCCAGAGGAAGCAAGAAGTCCGGTCTCTACTATATGTAGGGGAGCGCACAGGGGGCACAGGAGGTGAACGCAGTCAGTGATGCGTCTACCGAGTTGTGGCACAGGCGGCTCGGCCATATCAGCGAGAAGGGGATGAGCTACTTGGTGAACAGGAAGGTGATTCTGGGGCTCAAGTATACAAAGTTGGAGAAGTACACGTACTGTTTAGCTGGAAAGCAAAATAGGGTGTCTTTCCAAAGTCACCCAAGTTCAAGGAAGCCGACGTTGCTCGAGTTGATTCACTCGGATGTCTGCAGTCCTATGAAGGTAAAATCTCTTGGTGGTGCTTCTTACTTTGTAACCTTTATTGATGACTGTTCCAGGAAGGTTTGGGTCTATGCCTTAAAGACCAAGGATCAGGTGCTGTCTACTTTCAAGGAGTTTCAGGCCTCTGTTGAAAGGGAGACGGGTAAGAAGTTGTTGTGTGTTCGGTCCGACAATGGCGGCGATTACATTGGTCCCTTTGATGCGTATTGCAGAGAACAAGGGATACGACATCAGAAGACTCCGCCAAAGACACCTCAGCTCAATGGTGTAGCGGAGCGCATGAACAGGACACTGATGGAGAGGGTGCGGTGTTTGCTGTCAGAAGCAAACTTGCCGAGCAGTTATTGGGGTGAGGCTCTTCTCACAGCTGCTTATATTATTAATTTGTCTCCTAGTGCTCCTTTGCAGGGTGATGTGCCTGACAAAGTATGGTACGGCAAAGAGCCGTCATACAATCACCTGCGGGCATTTGGTTGTAAGGCCTTCGTGCATGTACCGAAGGACGAGAGGACCAAACTTGAACCGAAGACGAGGCGATGCGTCTTTGTCGGCTACGGTCGGGATGAGTTTGGCTATAGACTCTACGACCAAGTGGAAGGAGAGCTCTACAGAAGCAGGGACATGGTGTTCGTCGAGGATCAGACCATGACCAACACTCAGGATTCCGAGACGCCTTCTGAGGCTGAGGAATTGCCTGAGTTAGAGTCATTTCGTTTCGAGCAGTTTCCAGAGGACATCGCAGAGGATCCAGTTATGGGGGAGCCGGTATATGGAGTTGATTCCAACCTTGATCATCAGCCTGCTGATGGTGGTCAGGGTGTCCCTCAAGAGGATGAGCATGCCGGGGAGGCAGTTCCTGAATGGAAGGAGGCTGTCGGTATACAGCCAGCACCAGTGGCTCCACTGAGAAGGAGCGATAGAGATCGTCGACCATCTACGAGATACTCACCGGATGAGTATGTGCTTCTGACTGACGGGGGAGAGCCCGAAAGTTTTACAGAGGCTATGGAAGACGAACACAAGCAGGAGTGGATGGAGGCTATGCAGGAGGAGATGAGTTCCTTGCACACCAATTCCACTTATGATCTGGTACGGTTGCCAAAGGGCAAGAAGGCTTTGAAGAATCGATGGGTGTTCAAAGTGAAGCAGACGGATGATGCTACTCGTCCTCGATACAAAGCGAGGCTGGTAGTCAAAGGCTACGGTCAGCGAAAAGGCGTGGATTATGATGAGATCTTTTCGCCTGTCGTCAAGCATTCATCTATTCGGGTGGTGCTAGCATTAGCAACCAGTCTCGACTTGGAGGTCGAGCAGATGGACGTGTAGACGGCATTCCTCCATGGTGATCTTGAGGAGGAGTTGTACATGGAGCAGCCAGAGGGATTCTGAGAGAAGGGCAAGTCATATTTGGTCTGCCGGTTGAGGAAGAGCTTGTATGGTCTGAAGCAGGCTCCGAGGCAGTGGTACAGAAAGTTCGAGTCGTTTATGGGAGAGCATGGTTATGCACGGACGACGTCGAACCATTGTGTATTTGTGAGATATTTTGCCGATGATGATTTCATCATTTTGTTGCTCTATGTTGATGATATGCTATTAGTGGGTCGGAATGCCACTAGGATAGCGGAACTGAAGCGCCAACTGGGCGCGGCCTTCTCTATGAAGGATTTGGGCGCAGCGAAGACCATTCTTGGGATGGAGATCAGCCGAGAGAGAGAGTCCAAGCTGCTACTGTAATGCTCATATCTCGTATCACGTATTGGAAATACGTGTACGTATTTCGGGCTCCTATTCTTGGTTTGTCATAATTAAGTTAGCCTTGGATATTTTTTTTATTTTTGCAAGTTGCATTTGCATGGTTCATCATGGCATTGCCTTGGCTTGGTTTGGTTCGGTTTAGTGGGTTTGGCTTGGTTTGGTTTTATATGGAGAACCACTCCCACCTACCACCACTCCCACCATAAATATCTATCCCACTCTCTCTCTTCCATTATTACTCATTACTCATTTCTTCTTCTCCATCTTTACTCTTCACCTACCAGGAGAGAGTGGAGAGCTTAGGCAAGTGCATCTTGCTTCATGGAGGAACCCCATTTTTATTGTTCCATTTTCTTTCTCATGTGTTTCTAAACCACTTTAGTACTTGTCATTTTTCATTTCCATGGTTAAAATTTTGTAGATCTAGCTTTGTGGTATTTTGGTTTCCAGGACTTTTGATCCATCACACTTGCATATTTTTGCTAGTTGATGGTTCCATGTTGTAGAGAATTTCGTTCTACCACATTTTGACCTATGGAAGTCCAAATTTGGACTCCTGTGAAAAATTGGGTGGTGTGGAGAAGCCATGGTATTTTTTATGAACCTCTTCTCAGTTGGTAACAAATGTTGCTGGCTTGCATTTTGTCTTGGCCGCAGGAGTCTTGCCTAGCCGTATGGGCATGGCCGCATTAATTATTTTCTGACATGATGGCACTTAATAGCAGGCAATTAGTTTTGCATGCACTATTTAATGCAATATTAAAAGTCAGCCGCATGTGACACTAGGTTGTAGCCGCATGAGCTTGAAATAATAGATGCATTAAATAATGCATGGCCTTGGGTCTCCAGCCGCATGCATTCTTATAAGCCTTAAATAAATGCTCTGCTTGGAATGCATTGAATGTACTCTTATTAAAGCATTAAATAAATGCTTTGCTCTAATACACTTTCCTTTATTTCTCCTAATGCTCCCTGGAGAGAGCCGCATATGGTGTAGAATTTTCTAATGCATCCCATTATGAAATTTCTATGCATTTGCTTAATGCTTTGTTGAAGCATTTTCTGGAAGGGCCAGCCGCATGCCAATTGCAATGCATATTTAATGCATTCAATTTCAATGCTTATTTAATACACTCTAACTCATGATTGAGCCGCAGAGACTTTGGTTGAACTTAATGCCTTTTGGCATTTTAGTCCTTACTTTATAAGGCATTCCATTAAGTCTTAGTACAGTAATACTTGCATGAAATTTAGTACTTTTTGCATTTAAGACCTAGTATTTATATATATTGTATGCTTTATGCATTTAAGCCCTTTTGTATTTACTACTTAATGTTTTCATGCATTTTTCCTAATGAAAACTAAAGCTAGCCGCATGGGTCTGGGGGTTGTTCCTAAAAGAATTTCCTTAGGTTTTGTCTTATATGCTTTAATTGTTTGGTTAAAGCATTTTTTTGCTTTAATGCTTGCCAGCCGCATAGCCTTGGTTATTCCTGGGCCGCATGGCAAATTGCCATTTTGTGCTGGCCACGTGGGTTTAATGCATTGATTATTGTTGGGACCCACAGGGCCACTATACTTGAGTGGCCACGTGCCCCTTTTCTTTGTTTGAGTGGAAGCTCGCATTTATTATCTTTCCACTTTCTGTCTTTTTGACTGCATGAATATTTCTTCTTAGCAATTACTCTTGGCCGCATGGCCCCCCTCCAACTATTTTCTGGCCGCATATGCTTGGGCTGGCCGCATGGGTGGCCTACCACTCTCTTTGACCGCATGTTTGTTCTCCCACTTTTGGACCGCATGGGTCCCACTTTGATTGTTTAAATATTTTATTTGGCTAAATTGTGGTCAGAATTTCTTCCCACTCCCAACATGAAAATTTTAGGATTTCTCATTGGCTTCAAGAATATATATATATTATTATAGTATTATTTAATTTGCTCAAGTTTCTTCCCTCCTTGATAAATGGCATGACTTGATAGTGACCCGCCGTGGTGCACTCCCGACATGATAACTTGACCTGACAAATTTGACATGATAACTTGACATGATAATTCTTGATAGTGGCCCGCCGTGACGCACTCTTGACATGATAAACCTGATATGATATTCCTTGTAATGCTGTTGCGACGGCTAACATGACATGACAAGATTGAATGACCTGGACACCGTGGACGATTATGCTTGTGCAAATGAACCCGTCTTGTCTTGCATCATGTCTAGGACGGGGATCCCTGAGTACCACGGTCAGGGGTACCCACTGAAATCGACTAAGGCTAACAACTAGAATAAATCCAGTAGTCATGAAGAGATTTCCCAGCTACAGGCAATCCCGTTATCTGGGCGCCCCACTTGGGATCTGTAGCCTGCCGTCGAGTAGGGCACATTTTCAGCACACTGTAATGTGTTGCACCCTCTAAGTCACCTAAGGGTACATGCGTTTCCTGGACGATGTACCCACTTGAATTCAACTCTAAATTGCGTCTGGATAGCCTGGATGGTCTGCAGGGCTTGTGGCTGTGGAACAATCTTACTGCATCTTGCTAGTAATTAGGCCTGTGATAACCCTAGTTAGTTAAAGTATCAAGCCGTACTTATTGCTTGGCCGTGGAATGTTGGATGAAGTTTACCAGTCTATTCTTGTCTTGATTCTGTACAAGATTGTTACATGACCAGATTTCTTATATTTATCCTGCCGATAAATGGTGGGAGAATCCAAGTTCTGTTCAGACGAAGGGTTACAACCCCGGTCCTTTTTTGGTTTACGGGTTGTAACCTGGTTATCTGAATAGTCCCATGGTTATCTCATCGTATATCACCTGTCCTGTTTTCTTTAATTACTGTCTTTTATATATTATTACTCTTGTGCTGATTGCTGGTTTTAGTTCTTAAGTGAAGCCTCCTTTGTGGCACTTGCTCTTTCTGGGATCTGACCCAGCTGGTTTTGTATGGCCAGATATCAGAGCAGCGCCAAGGGATCCACCGACTTTCCAGCCCGATGGTGAACATCAGGCGTAACCAGGACAACGAGTGGGTTTATTTTTGCTCTCCCACTCTATTGTAAAATTATTCTTTTGAGGCGTTTAGCCGCCGAGCAAGTGTTAGCTCGTGTACATTTTACTTACTGTCTGCCTACGGGCTGTAACATGATTGGCAACCTAGGGTTGATCATGTATGACTAAAACTCTTGCTAGTCCTCACATTTTGTAACGACTAGCTTCATGATCAGCTAAATATGTAATGTTTGGGACGCCTTACTATTGTATATTTGGTGATCTTACATCTTGTAACATTCACTTACTTGTTTGTGATTGAGACACTAGGCTTGTTATTGACTTTAAGAGACTGATGGCTTGTAGATAAACTCTCATATCTAGACAGCCGTGACCGTATAGTGGAGTGGATCCCATTTCACTATACGTAGCTGGCTATGTCTGCCCCCGCTCTCCAGTATTCTGGTTCTGGGGCGTGACAGCTACACTTGTCCCAAACGAAATACATTCACCGGGTACTTCAGCGTTTCGGGATGGACGGGTCGAAGAAAGTGAGTTCCCCTCTTGCGGCTCACTTTAAGCTCACTGAGGAGCAGTGTCCATCTACCGAGGACGAAAAGGAAGATATGGAGCGGGTTCCATATGCCTCAGCTGTGGGAAGCCTGATGTATGCCATGGTGTGTACGAGGCCAGATATTGCTCATGCAGTTGGTACGGTTAGCAGGTATCTTTCAAATCCTGGAAGGGTACATTGGAGTGCGGTCAAGTGGATTCTACGTTATCTTCAGGGCACTGCTGGTTGGAGACTTTCCTTTGGTGGTGACGAGCCGAAGCTGGTTGGGTATACTGACGCTGATATGGCTGGAGATGTAGACACGAGGCGATCGACTTCGGGCTACGTGATGATGTTTGCGGAAGGAGCAGTGTCGTGGCAGTCGCGGTTGCAGAAGTGTGTTGCCTTGTCGACGACAGAGGCAGAGTACATTGCGACGACGGAGGCTTGCAAGGAGCTGTTGTGGATGAAGAAGCTATTGCAGGAAATGGGACTGAAGCAAGAGCAGTATACTTTGCTTTGCGACAGTCAGAGTGCTATTCACCTTGTGAAGAATCAGACGTTTCATAGCCGGTCCAAACACATCGAGACTCGGTATCATTGGATACGGGATGTGGTTGAGAAGAAGGACGCGGAGCTTGAGAAGGTTCATACATATGACAACGAAGCTGATATGTTCACGAAGATTCTACCAAGGGAAAAGTTTGAGTACTGCAGGCAGATCGTCGGGATGACGACATCCTCCCCATAGTTGTGAAGGGGAAGATTTGTTGGAGTGGGTGGGGTTCCCAACCTATGTGGAGAAGACCCCGGAGTGCGACGAGCACCGTTCGTGTGTCGAAGGAGCTCGGGGAGGAAGCGGGGCTGCTGATAGAGCTACAGGGAGCTGCTGGAAGCAGGAGGGCCGAGTTCGGGCCGAACTCTGCCCCAGGCAGAGTTCTGGCCGAACTCTGCCTCCCCATTCCAGAATATGGTCGGCCAGTGCTGGTTGCCCGACACAGAGTTCTGGCCGAACTCTGTGTCGTCGGGGGCTGAAGCGGATTTTAGGGTGACTTTTCACCACTGGATCTAATCCAACGGTCCAGGTTGGTTGCGGGCTTAGGGAGTTAAGTTGAGTTTTCTCAACCCTAATTCATAACGCAACGTAACACAACTTGGAGAGAGAAGGAGGCAAGAGTGCCATTGCAACTTCGGAGACGAAGACGGAGGATTGAAGGTCGCTATTCGAAGGAGATCGTGTTCGGGTAATCTCTACTCGTCGTTCTCGCTCTTCGTAGCCTTGTAATCATTGTTCTTATTTCTGAGTGTTGTGGGGATCCGATTTGGATCGGGAGGAGTTTGTAGAGGGTGTAATTCTTCTATTCCATTAGTGGAGGCTTCTCAGGGTTGGACTCCGATCGTCCCGTGGTTTTTTCCCGCAAGGGTTTTCCACATCAAAAATTCTCTGTGTCTGCGTGGATTGTTTTGTGTGATTGTTTTTGGGTTCGTGCGTTGTATTGCTCGGTCCTCTCGCAGGTACTCTCCGGTTTGAAAAAAGGTTTCCGCGCTTCTTTCCCAACATATTCCTCATTAATGGCAGGAACCTCCATCCCCACCTAGTCATCGTCTAATGTGTCACTTGCATCCTTAGACTTTTGTTCCATATTTTTTTACATAAAATTCTCATCGAAGATCACTTCACAGAGGCGGCGAGGAAGCGATAGATGTTTATGATGCTGTTTGCATTCTTTGTTCTAAAGACTCATAATCTTGGTTGCATACCCTCTTTTATATACTTAACAAAGTTTTCTATTATCTAAGTATTATTTGGAGTCATTGGATACTTGGATGACGATTTAGATATGTACTTGAAACTTTTTGGTCATACTGCTCTATTTATTGTTTTGTGGTCATTAGCTATCTGGATGTATTATATAGTAATATTTGTGGATATATATTGTTAGTAGATGGTTATAGATATCAAAATATATATAAACTTAGTACTCATAGTAGGTGTAATATGCTAGACGTATTCATATATTCGTATCCAACCAATAGGAATGAGTCATCATAAACTAGAATGGACTTAGATGAATATAATTTGAAGTGTTAAAAAGGATATACATTTTTTTAGTGTTAAAGAGGACTTTGACCCTTGACATAGTCGAATGCAACTTGGGAAGTAGAAATAAATATATTTCGAATCACATTATGTTGAAGACCATTAGAGATTTTCTTCGTTAAGACTCTGTTAAGTGTGCCAAATGAACGATGGACTAGATGGCTTAAAAAGTTGGACGTTTTAAATTTTGGGAACTGAAGACCACCTATAGAACCAACCCCAATGGGTAATGTCCAAAAGCTGGTGACAATAATTTCGAAAATGTGTTTAAATTAATTAGAAATAAAATATATAAAGTACACAGCTCCCACTAACATAATTAATAATCACTAATAAATATATATCATTTCAAAAATATTTTTTAAAAAATATTTTATAATAAGAAAATATATATATATATATATATATATATATATATATATATATATATATATATATATATATATATATATATATATTGGAAAAGGTAATTTTATTCATATTTAAACTGTTACATCTCGACAATCAGGGGGTAAGTCCCTGATTCCGTAAACACAAAATATCATGTTCAATATTATACAAAAGACTTCCCTCCGAAGAGTATTTGTGCTAAAAAATACGAGCATTTCGCTCCCTCCAGACATGCCAAACTGCTGCAGCTAGTCGAAGACGGGCCTCTGTGTACCATTCCACTCCTTTGCTCTTCCCGCGTAATATTAGTTCCAAGACTTCATCCGATCCCAAGTCCCATCTGGATTGTATGTTGAGCTTACGCTCTTGCTCCTTCCATATTCGTCTAGAAACTTTGCAGCCGAAAAACAGGTGTCTCGCAGTTTCCTCTCCTTTCCAACACAAAACACAACAAGAGTTCGTGATCGGAATTCGGAACCTGCCAAGTCTATCCATGGTCAGGAGTCTCCCCCGGAACAGTTTATAAAGACACAACTGCATCTTCCTCGCACTATGTTTGCACCAGACAACCTCGGCCGGCCCCCAGACGTCAACCACCTCCCTTGCTTGATTGTAGGCAACTTTAGAACTGAACTCGCCATTAGTGGATTCGTTCCACCTCCAAACATCCGATGGAAGGTCGGGATCTATCCGAACCTGTTGGATGATCGGCCCAAGGAAGTGTGCGCGTGGGAGCCTATCCAGCGTCCAACCTCCCGCAGCAAGGATGCTTGAAACCTTGGTGCCCATATAAGCAGCGGCAGTGTCCTGTCCTTCCATCCAGTTCAACAGATTTTCGTGTGCAAGCCAAGGGTCAAGCCACAGATCCGTGGTTTGTCCATCCTTAAGAGCTCTCTCCAGACGCAATTTAACCGCTGTCCGATTTTTGAGCATTTGCTTAAATGGGACTGATTCATTATTATTCTCCTGGTAAGCCCAAAAACTCTTTCCTTTCAGGTATCTGCTATGCATCCAAGAGGACCACAGGGAGTTTCCTTGAAGGAATTTCTAAACAAATTTTCATCCTGCCACAACCCGCATAGTGCGAATAGTTCGTAACCCAACTCCGCCTTCTTTCTTTGGCCTACAGAGATCCTGCCAGGAGATGGTGTGTATGCCCCCTCGCCAAATAAATGTTGCACACATCTTTTCTAGTTTCCCAATGGTAGCTATCGGAAGAAGAATGGATTGAAGCCAGAAGTTTGTAATAGATAATATAACTGAGCGCACCAGCTCGATCCTGCCTCCGAACGATAGATTCTTAGCCTGCCATCCTTTCATTCGTCGTTGTGCAAACTCCACAATACTATTGCATTCACCCGCTGTCGCATAGTTGACTGAGAGAGGGACACCGAGATATTTAACTGGAAGCTCTTCCAGAGTAATGCCCAAGATGGCCGCCTTCTCCTCCTTATTCAGACATGTCCTGCTAAAATAAACCGTACTCTTGTATTTATTAAGTTGTAAGCCTGTCATCCTCCCGAATCCCTCTAATATGTTAGTCAGAGCTTGCAAGCCAGTAGTTGTAGGCCGCATAAAAACTAGTAAATCATCCGCGTATATGAGATGTGTCACATGTGGCCGAATATGGCTGAATAAGGGAACGATAGTCTGCTGACAGCTTGCCAAATCCAGCATATAAGTAAAATATTCCATGATAATAGTGAATAAGTATGGGGATAAAGGACAACCCTGGCGCAAACCTCGGGTGCTCGCAAAAATCTGTGAGGTTGGCCTTTGATAAGCACCGAGAAGGTAGCCGATGATATACATTCCCGAATGCAAGAAATCCACGGGCTCGCGAATCCCATGGCTGACAGAATATGACAGAGAAAGTCTTTGTTGACCATGTCGTATGCTTTGCAAAGATCCAGCTTGATACAAGCTCTGTCCGCCCCCGGTCGGTTGAACTCACGAACCAGCTCGTGACCCAACATACTATGCTCAGCAATTGATCGCTCTTTAATAAATGCAGCCTGATTTTTAGAAATAAGATCCTGCATCACATGCTCCATACGCTTGCACATAAAGTGAGTAATGATTTTATACAGATAATTACAGCAGGATATTGGTCTAAAATCTTTAAGCGAAGTAGCTCCCTCCTTCTTTGGAACAAGAGTCGAAAAAGTATGGTTCATCTCCCATAGTAGACGCCCATGTCGGAGAAAATCATTTATAATCTCCGTCACTGGTACTTTGAGTGACTGCCAATGAACCTTGTAGAATTTGCTCCCAAATTCATCAGGCCCAGGGGCCTTATTAGGATCAGCCAACTTAATGATCTCGGTCACCTCTTCACACGTCGCTGGGGCCAGTAAAGTCCGATTACCAGCTTCCGTGACCAACTTCTTGCATATAATGTTAGGAAATTGAGTAAGATAATCAGTCTGATTATATAAAGAAGAGTAGAAACGTACCACCTCTGTCGCAATATCCGTCTGATCAGTAACGTCCCTACCGTTACCGTCGATAAGCCGATGGATAGAATTCCGTGCCTATCTAGCACGGACTATATCATAGAAAAAATTTGTGCACTTGTCACCGTCTTTCAACCAGTGGCATTTAGCTCTTTGAGCCAGCTGGACTTCCTCGATGGTCCGGAGTGTGCCCACTTCTTTGGCCAACCGCCGCTCTTGGCCAGTCAAGTCTTCATTCAGTACATCATCTTCCAACTTATTTTGGAGCTCATGGAGCTCCTGCTCCTTGGCCGTTAGATCAGCCTTAGGCGCTGATTTCCGCCAGAGGAGGATGGCCGCCTTTGTTAGCTTGAGGCGCTGCACCATGATGCATTGCCTATTTCCATACATAGTCGCCGACAAGGCTGACTGGACCGCCTCCCCGTAACCGTCCATCATACACCAAGCATTGTTATATCGGAACGGATTTGATTTCCTCGGTACCGCGGGAAAGAAAGAGATTCTCAGAGGGGAATGGTCGCTTGTACCTGCGGCAAGGCCCTCCGACTTCACATGCGGGAACACGTCAAACCAATAGGAGTTTCCTAGTGCCCGGTCTAACTGGCATGCCACCCTCTTGGTCGTCGACTTGTTGTTCCAGGTCCAAACATGGCCAGTTCTCTCAAGGCAACGAAGCCCCGATTGAAGTATACATCCTTGGAAGTCCCGCATCGTGGCTTCCGGAACACATCTGCCTCCTACTTTCTCATGTGGCATTAGAACGGCGTTGAAGTCCCCGATCACGAGCATAGGCATCCTGTCGTTAGTATCAGCCTCCCTGCTCAAGTTTATAATGTCTTGCCATATTTGACGGCGAAGCATGCGGTCATTATGGCCATATGCGATGCATAACAGAAAGCGGAGCCCCCCAGGATTAGTAAGAACAACTGCAATAATTTGCTCTGAGGTGTAAGTAACCTGACCTGTCCAGCAGCTATTCTCCCATCTAATTCAAATTCTGGCCATATCATAATTAGCAAGATTGTGAGCTTGTGTCCAGTTCGCCTGCGTACGTCGAGACAACATATCTTCAGACTTGATTTTAGTTTCAAGAAGGGCTGCTATAGTACAATGCCCTCTTCGTATAGTATCTGAAATCTCTCTCCATCTACCTATCGAGCAGGCGCCGCGAACGTTCCAAACTATCAGAGACATTGGTTAAGGCTTGGTTCCCCTCTATCACACTGTTCCTCATCGCCATGGATGGACGACAAGTAGGCAACCATGTCTAGGCATTGTGAGACACCCGCTTCTCTTTCTCGAACTAAAGCCTCCCATTCAGGGTTATCTTCTACGAGGACTTCGCCATCTACGGTGTCGGTCTTGCAGGGTCGATTTACATCCTCCTTTGTCTCCCCCGCGTGACGCTTTCGGCTGGTGTAACCTGGTTGACTAGCCCCTTTGTCCTTCATAGCTTTGCTACCTACGACGTTCCGATGTCTGATCGACATATTTACTAACTTTGGTGCACCCTCTCCTGCTCTGAAAATAGTTTGTGATTTCCCATCTTGATTCTCGGACGGAGCTGAAAAGGATATCATGCCTACACGGCCGTCGGGCGTAGAACCAGTATGTTGTCGGCCCCCGATGACCATGGTCGCTTCCGAGCCCCCTGCTACCATTCGGATCCCATCAGGATCCTTTTGCTGAGCATCTAAGCCAGGTAGGACCAGTGCGAGTTCGAATCCAAAATTCTTCGATTTGTCGAGGTCGATAGGATCCTCGCATAGGTCCATTCTGTAACACCAGTTTTCCAGATAAGAGTATTTTTGAATTTTTTTGTATTTATAAATATTATTATTGATATTTATTTCACATTATGATTCTTGGTGATTTTTAATTATTTTTAAACTATTTAAAAATGGTTTAAGTTATGACTTGTGATTTTGGTGTGCAGCTAGTGAAACCGTAGAGACTGCATGACCTAGAGCCTAACTGTGTCATTAGGATAATTTAATTATCATTTTTAGTCTAGGGATAATTTGGTTATTTTGACTTATTTGAATTATTTGGTGATTTATTGAATTGGTGAATTCTAGGTTGACCTTGACTTGTTGAGACCTAGTGGACTAGCCTAGAAGCTAACCCTAGTTATGACCACTTGGTTAGATTATGAAACCCTAGTTAACCTAAGTTAATGATACTCTAGTCAATAGGATTAAATTGGAGAAATAGAGATAATGAATAGGTTGGTTAATGACTTGTGCTTTCATAAACCATGACTTATGGCTTAAGGCCCATAGAGGCCCATAACCCAATTAGTGAAACTAAAACCCTAACCCTAGCATTTATGGCCAGCCACCTAGGGTTCCATACCCCTATTTAATGTCTCTACCACTTAGGGCTAGCCTCCTTTAGGAAATAGCAAAGTTTGGAAATAGAGGTAAAACCCTTTCTTCCCCAATCCATAACTTCTCTATTTCAACTCCTTTTTCCTTCTAATTTCTTGCAATAGATCCTAATCTCTGTGTATTTCCTGACTATGGTGAGAAATTTCAGTGGAGGAGCAATTTGGAGGAGTTTGGGTGGCAAGAGAAACACCCATCTTTGAAGCTTTTTGGGTTTTTTCACACACCTAGGTAATTCCTAATCCTCTCCATAAAATAGTGATTTAATTACATGAATAGGAAGCCCTAGGAATACCCTAACTATTGGTATAGGTATTGCTAGGTTTCGTGTCCAATACGTGTCCGTATCGGACACGTATCAGTGGGCATACTAGGTGTTCGACGAAATGCCACAAAGGATTTATTTTTCGTATTTTTGAATTCTAATTTCATGGATCTCTAGATCTAGGTATGAGTAGCAATGTTTGTGAAGACTGAGTTTATTTTTGTGTCTTTTTTGTGTCGGTTTTGGACACGCACACGCACGCAGCAGGCTACGCACAGTGCCCTGCTGCTCGGGCACTGTAGCGGACACGACACGGCACGTATGGACATGAAAATTTGTGGACACCTAGGCCACGTGTCTGACATGGCACTGACAAAATTTCAGGCCATATGGTTGAGCGATTTGGGAGAAATCTCGACTGCACCGTCTCGACCACATGCACACACGCGCGCACAAGTGCCACTGATACGCACTTCGTACGGGGACACGAGGACACTTGGACTCGTGTCAGGCTACCCTAACCCTAGCCCTATCCTAGGCGAACCCACGTGCATGAGCACGAGACACGGGTCGCCCTGTGTCGTGTCCTAGGGCGACCCACACGCACGTACGAGACTGCTGTGATGTCCTTTTCTATTCACTGTAAATTCATGTTTGGACACGTTCGTGTCCACTTGTACGGATACGAACACCATGGTTGACACGTACACTAGTGACACACTATTTACCAACCTACTAAATTGATTATTAGTTGTTATTTAAATTCAAATTCAGGAAATTTCCCATTTTTCTGATACTAGACAATAGGTTTAAATTCTAAATTTTGAAAACTGGTTTTAAACTGATTTTCCTGATTAAATTGCTATGTTAGAATCACTTACACATATGTATTAGACTATGTTAATGTCGATTGTTGGCTAGTGTTGGGTTTTAGATTTCGATTTAGATTTTTGAATGATGAAATGATATGCTCACTGTTTAGCTGATACATCCTGTTTTGATTCCTGAAACTTGCATTCCATTTAAATCTGATTTGATGTTTAATTTGCCATGGATGATTCATACATGTGTATTACACTACTGAAATGATGGTTACATGTTTGGGTTGATGTTGTCTAGGG
Organism: Iris pallida; assembly: GCA_029216955.1. Lineage (NCBI taxonomy): Eukaryota > Viridiplantae > Streptophyta > Magnoliopsida > Asparagales > Iridaceae > Iris > Iris pallida. The sequence continues at coordinate 8,523,207 of JANAVB010022598.1, forward strand.
AAAATGGTTTTCGAATTGGTGTGGGGACTGAATATGAAACTGTCTTGACACTAATTCACTGAAATTCTTGAGAACACCCAGACACTACACTGCATTCACTGCATCTTCACTTACCCTGCATATTACATGTATCAATGCATATTGCATTACTTGTAATGCTTTTCGAGGTCATAACATTCCCTTCCTGCATAAATGTAGCCTACATCTCTGATACATGTATCAGAGCATGTAGTGCACTGCATAATTCATGCATCAGTATACTGCTACTTGCAGTACAGACCCATTACTTCCTTGCATTCTTCACAATTCACTGCTAACACCCTATGGTATATTGCCTGTGTACTATATTTCCTGCACATCTAAACCTATTGCATCCATCCTCATGTCCATTCACATTGCCCTTATTGCATGTCCTGTTTATTGGGACTTGTTCAGTCCTATATTAGGATGTCAGTCCCTGTCCAGGTGTGGGTGGTATCATAGGCTTAGAAGTAGCCAAGAGGTTTGTGGTAGTGGCTTGACCCCTCCAATAGCAGGGCAATGCCCAGGTTTGGCAGCAGCCTGCCTTGGCAAGGTTGCATTGCCTGCACTTCACTTAAGCACACATCTGCATTCCTATTGCATTGCATGTATTGGCCTATCAGCAGACCCCTTTTTCCTGTCCTATTACTTACAAGGTATGCAGATACCATGTGGTATCAGAGAGAGGGTAGGGAGATTAGTTTACTGTCTTTTTCCCAGAATTATACACAAAACTGAGTTTGTGGGTTCAATGAATGAAATGGCTTGGAAATGAATAGACTGAAAACTGAGAATGTATAAACCTGAATTTTGGGTTTGATTTTACAATGATAAACTGAGTCTTGGTTTTAAATTGTTTGGGTGTTCGAATGTGGATTTGGGTTTTAACTACCATCTTTTCCTGATAATGAAAACTGAGATTAGTGAAGTTCATTCATGAGTTGATTTGTTTGGAATACCTGAGAGATTGGGTCCTTGTCAATGAAAACTGAGATGAATGCTTGATTCAATACAACCTGTCATGTAATTCCAGTCTCATTTCACTGAATTCCTATTGAACCTGAGATGAATCCTCTAAATTTGATTCACTTATTTCCTGCTTTCTATTCCTATTGGACTGTCACTCACACTCTTGTATTCACACATGCTCACATGTTAGCATTGTACAGCTCACTGATTTTCCAGGATTCTCACACACCCTTGTATCACTGTCATGCCTTGTCCCATACACAGTCACTCACAAACCTACACACAAATGCACACACACCTTGGTTCACTGTTTTCATCCACAGGCCATCCCATTTCTGAATCTGGTTACACCCTCACTACTCTTTCACACACACACATACACTAGACACAAACACACTATTAGCTGGTAGTTAGCATTGTCATATTGATTTCCTATATCCCTGTACACTACCACATCCTCACAGGTTCACACATGCCTATACAAACCCACACACACTCATATAATTCAGCTTATAGTTAACTCCTTAGCCCCTCTCTATCTCTTCAATGCATATAAGTATGATATATATATATGTCTATGTATGGAAATATGTAAATATGCATGTATGTATGTAATGACATATGCATATATATATGTGAGGGTGTATGGTCATGTCTATGTACCTATCTATCTATATAAGTATGTCTATATACATGTAGTGAGTTTTACCTAAATATGATGCATGTTGTATATATAGGATGTTAGTAATAAGGAGGCTATATAGCATTAGATACCATAATGTAGGATATTGGTTATGTGAGATTAGATTCTTGAGGTTAGTTATTATAGGATTTAACTAAACCTTGTCTCCTAGACATTAGCCTAGTATATGGATTAACCAATATTGACTAGTTAACTTAGTTAACTAGGAAGTTGACCAATGTAACCCTAAAAGTTTGACTTGGACCTAGTTTGACCTAGACAGTTGACCAGGTTTGACTTAGAGTTAACTTTGACCTAGATTGGCCTAAAAATCATGTAGATTGCATCATAAATTTCATTTGTCTTATTTTAAGCATATTATAACATGTACTGCTCTATTTAGGACATTGTGACTCTGGTGCAGGCATCCGATATTACACTACTCTTTTCAGAGTAGCAGGCGAGTACATTCTCTGATAGTTCTCTCATTTATTTGTCAATTATTGTACTTCAGTTCTAGTTAGCTGTATGTGATTCTCTGTTACAAACACGTATTTTTATTCTGAATCCATGTATACGACACACATACTTACTCGTCTTACCTCTATTATTCGAATCACCATACGAATCACTATTCGAACCACCTATTCGTATCTTCATATGTTGGTTGGACTTTTATTCGAATGATGTGTCGGATTTTGGATTCATTTGTATTAGATAGGCGGAGAAATACTTGATTAGACATATGAACATTCCCACTATTCGAACCACCCCCTGTGAATATATTCGAACGATAGCCATTCCACACCCGGCCAGGTGTGTGATGTGCCGTATTTACCCTTAGCCGTTTACATGTCTAACTAAGTATTTTAAAACACACTTGGAGAATTTATTCGAATCATTATTAGAACATCATGTGAATCACTATTCGTATCACCTTATTCGTATCACCTTATTCGATTCACCTTATTAGAATAATGATTAGAATTATATTCGACTCATATTATATTAGATTCACATTGGGATTACACTCGACTTATATTGTACCATCTGAACTCATTATATTATTCTAGTTCAGCTAGATCTTATTTTACAGTCTTCTTTGCTATGCTTCTCTTCTTGTTTAGTTACTTACTTTCTTTGTACTTTATCTGTCTCTCTATACCATCACCTGAAAATTAAACTGCCATATTCATCAATACAACTGCCTATAACTGCTTTATAGTTCTTTGTCATTTACTTGGGTTTTCTAGATGAGATTGTGCTCGTTCCTGTCCTGACTGGACCTGTTGAAAATATTACAGATGCTTGTCCTGAGGATATTTGCCCTACTTGCCTTGGAGCAGGAGATGACTTAGCTACCTATGGCCCTGACACTCAGGAGTGATCGAGAGACTAGCTAGTAGACTTGGTTTAGTTTTTCATGTTTTAGAACTTGAATTGTAATAACTTGTGATACGAGTTTGTATTTGAGTTTGTTGAGATATTATTATTTAGTAGTTTATAAATGTTGTTATTTAGTTTTTAGTTATAAACTTCTGTGTTATCTTATCGTGCTTAGACTATGATTGAGATTTTATTATATCTATACTCGTCCTCCGTTCGGAGTTGAGTTATTGACAAGTACATTATATAATTGCATGAGTTGATGATTAGTTAGAGACTTAGAACAGCGTTCTACCGCCGATACTGCGGCGTAGGCTGGGCGCTGTTACGAACTCGTACCCTCACAGTAGGTGCGGGTCGTGACACGTTTTTAGTGGTGGCCCATGCAGGTCGAGAGTCGCATTAGTGCGATATCGTGGTAGTACGACGACTTAGTTGTACTGCTGCGAGCCTGCGTTAGGACTGAGAGATAGGCTTTACCGGAAAGGCACTCAATCACAGTTAGGAAAATTCTGCTTAAAATCATGCCATCTACATATCGTACTGATTTGCCTTCTTGAAATAAACTGTCCTCCTTTGATATATCGATTCCTGCTCAGTATTGACTTCCTTGTTCGATCTGTCTTCAGGATGGTGGAGACACGATCACATCGCTCTGGTGCAGCAGTTGCTGTAGAGGGGACTGCCACCTCTCAGCCAGATCAGCAGGGTCAGGAGGCTGCAGCTCCTGCCACCTCTATTCATATTGGGACTTCAGCAGCAGCAGCAGAGGGTATGCCTCCACCAGCTCTGGGCAGGACCGAGTCATCCCAAAGATGCAGTTCCAGCAGCCGTCGCCTACAGGACACGTGGATGCGGCACAGATGTTCGCTTACTTCCAGCAGTTTATGGACCGGCAGCAGGCCCGAGAGGACAGGAGCATGGAGTTGGCCCTTACGACGGTCGCAGCTCGACCAGTGATCCAGCAGTCGAGGACACTGGGGATAGAGCAGTTCCAGAAGATGAGCCCCAGAGACTTCCTGGGGACAGGGGATTTTATATGCTGACGAGTGGATCGAGCATATTGAGGAGATCTTTCGCCTAGCCCGGATACCGACAGATCTCCAGATAGAGGCAACAGCTAGCCGGATGCGAATCTTGCTCGCACCTGGTATCAGTCAGTCCCCAGGGTGGGGATAGCTAGACAGACTTGGGAGGAGTTCAAGGGCTTCTTCAAGAAGAAGTTCTTTCCAGATTCAGCGCTTCGGGCCTTGGAGTCGCAGTTCGAGAGCTTAGTTCAGGGGAGCCTGTCAGTAGAGGAGTACGCTGGGGAGTTCGGCCGCCTCGGCAGATTCGTAGAGGGCTTGAGCGAGGCAGCGAAGGCCCAGAGGTTTCGGAAGGGTCTGGTCAAGGAAGTCAAGTCATTGACCAAGGACAACAGGGATGCCACTTTTGAGGAGATTTTGACGGGAGCCTTATTAGCTGAGGATGATCTTGAGCTTAGGCTCAAGAGGGGGCGAGACCCAGTTGGGGGCAGCAGCAGCGGAGGCCAGGCCAAGAGGCCTCATGTGCAGATTCAGCAGATGCAGGCACCGGTGAGATTGCAGCAGGCACAGCATCAGCCTAGAGGGCAGGACCGCAAGGTGCAGACTTGTGCTTACTGTAAGAGGACAGGGCACGCTTGGGAGACTTGTTATAGGAGGTGGAAGGTTTGTCTGTTCTGTGGATCCGCTGCTCATCAGGTCAGGGATTGCCCTACTGCACCTGTATATGACGGAGCACCGGGTCAGAGAGAGGGAGCTAGGCCACCTGTAACTCAGCACCAGAGGGGTGGAGCTTTTGCGATGGCAGCCGAGGATGCTCAGGCCATTGGAGATCTAGTTGCAGGTTCCGTTCTTGATTCAAATTCTGCAATTACTGCCTTGAAATTTGATTCTCTCTGTTCATTGTTGGTTGATCAATTCTGTCCTGTTGCACTTATGTTATGTTTGATTTTCTTCTGAGATGAATCATATGGGCTAGGTCACCCAGTTATGGAATCTAGAATCTTCGATAGTCGTGTTAGCTGGCATAGTGAGGACATATGGTCAGATTTATGATGTATTTCTCGGGTATGGGAATTTAAGGTTTTCGCTGCCAAGCATGCGACAATGCAAAAATTTTAAATACCATGATTCTAGAGGTATGTACCTTAGTCGAGGACTCTGTGATTATCGTAGCCTTGCTCACTAACACGACGAAGATTCTGAGTATCATGATTTTGGATAGACGCATATGATTATCTGACGGTATGTTTGAGACTTTGATTGTGGGGGTGGTTGACCTAGAAGGACTACTACCATTTTAATTTCGAGGACGAAATTTTTCTAAGGTGGGTAGACTTGTAACACCCAGTTTTCCAGATGAGGATATTTTTGAATTTTTTTGTATTTATAAATATTATTATTGATATTTATTTTACATTATGATTCTTGGTGATTTTTAATTATTTTTAAACTATTTAAAAATGGTTTAAGTCATGACTTGTGATTTTGGTGTGCAGCTAGTGAAACCGTAGAGACTGCATGACCTAGAGCCTAACCGTGTCATTAAGATGATTTAATTATCATTTTTAGTCTAGGGGTAATTTGGTTATTTTGACTTATTTGAATTATTTGGTGATTTATTGAATTGGTGAATTCTAGGTTGACCTTGACTTGTTGAGACCTAGTGGACTAGCCTAGAAGCTAACCCTAGCTATGACCACTTGGTTAGATTATGAAACCCTAGTTAACCTAAGTTAATGATACTCTAGTCATTAGGATTAAATTGGGGAAATAGAGATAATGAATAGGTTGGTTAATGACTTGTGATTTCATAAACCATGACTTATGGCTTAAGGACCATAGAGGCCCATAACCCAATTAGTGAAACTAAAACCCTAAACCTAGCATTTATGGCCAGCCACCTAGGGTTCTACACCCCTATTTAATGTCTCTACTACTTAGGGCTAGCCTCCTTTAGGAAATAGCAAAGTTTGGAAATATAGGTAAAATCCTTTCTTCCCCAATCCATAACTTCTCCATTTCAACTCCTTTTTCCTTCTAATTTCTTGCAATAGATCCTAATCTCTATGTATTTCCTGACTATGGTGAGAAATTTCAGTGGAGGAGCAATTTGGAGGAGTTTGGGTGGCAAGAGAAACACCCCTCTTTGAAGCTTTTTGGGCTTTTTCACACACCTAGGTAATCTCTAATCCTCTCCATAAAATAGTGATTTAATTGCATAAATAGGAAGCCCTAGGAATACCCTAACTACTGGTATAGGTATTGCTAGGTTTCGTGTCCAATACGTGTCCGTATCGGACACGTATCAGTGGGCATACTAGGTGTTCGACGAAATGCCACAAAGGATTTATTTTTCGTATTTTTGAATTCTAATTTCATGGATCTTTAGATCTAGGTATGAGTAGCAATGTTTGTGAAGACTGAGTTTATTTTTGTATCTTTTTTGTGTCGATTTTGGACACGCACACGCACGCAGCAGGCTATGCACAGTGCCCTGCTGCTCGGGCACTGTAGCGGACACGACACGGCACGTATGGACACGAAAATTTGTGGACACCTAGGCCACGTGTCTGACACGGCACTGACAAAATTTTAGGCCATATGGTTGAGCGGTTTGGGAGAAATCTCGATTGTACCGTCTCGACCACACGCACACACGCGCATACAGGTGCCACTGATACGCACTTCGTGCGGGGACACGAGGACACTTGGACTCGTGTCAGGCTACCCTAACCATAGCCCTATCCTAGGCGAACCCACATGCATGAGCACGAGACACGGGTCGCCCTGTGTCGTGTCCTAGGGCGACCCACACGCACGCACGAGACTGCTGTGCTGTCCTTTTCTATTTACTGTAAATTCATGTTTGGACACGTTCGTGTCCACTTGCACGGACACGAACACCATGGTTGACATGTACACTAGTGACACACTATTTACCAACCTACTAAATTGATTATTAGTTGTTATTTAAATTCAAATTCAGGAAATTTCCTATTTTTCTGATACTAGACAATAGGTTTAAATTCTAAATTTCGAAAACTGGTTTTAAACTGATTTTCCTGATTAAATTGCTATGTTAGAATCACTTACACATATGTATTAGACTATGTTAAAGTCGATTGTTGGCTATGTAGGAACCCTAGAGGGGGGTGAATAGGGTCAAGCTAACTAATCAAGCACTTAGCACAAGCTAATTGGCAATTTAAAAATATAAGTACAAGAGAAGAAGCAAACACAATACCGACACCCGATGTATCCTGGTATCCTCCTAAGAGGCAGTCCAGTCCCGGAACTCTCTCCGGCTTTAATCCACTATTTGAGCAAATAGTTACACACGAGTTTGGATCCGAAGAACTCGCCAACTTCTTACACAAGAGCTTTAATCCGAAGGGCTCTCCGACTTCAACCGAGAGTTTGGATACGAAGACTCCCCAACTTCAACCGAGAGTTTGGATACGAAGACTCTCCAACTTCAACCTTTCACAATAGGTTTTGATCTCCTTATACAATAGGATGAAGATCTCACTTTTCAACTCAATAACTCTAACACAATTTGTAGATGGCAAATGAAGGCTTTGTAGAGTTGTATGTGGATAAGCTTTGGTGGTTTAGAAATTTTTAGGCTCAAAGCATCAACCTTGAATGAAGGGGTTCAAGGCTATTTATAACCAAAGCTTGAAAAGAAGCCAAAGGCAACTTTTCAGTCACGAACCGGCATACCGCCGGTATGATCCGGCATACCGCCGGTATACCGGTCTGGAATTACAACGGCTAGAAATATAGCCGTTGGGATCATTAATGGCTGAAAATCCGACCGTTGGAATTTCAACGTTTCGAAAGCGGTATACCGTCGGTATGGACCGGTATGCCGTCGGTATGCCGATTTTGTAAACAGAAACTTTCTGTGAACGAAAACCGGTATACCGTCGGTATACGCCGGTATACCGTCGGTATGCCGTTTTCCACCAAAAATGATCCTGGGCTTATTTCTGCCCTAGCTTTCGATTTTGCCATCCATTTCTTGTGTTTACAATAATTCCTAAGACTCATTACAGACTCCAGATAAACTTAGGCAGGTGCAGGCTTCTTCAGAGTCTTGAAATGATGATGGCATGGCTTGGCTTCTTCCTTTGATAGGTGCTAGCTTTTTCCCTTGGCGGCAGTTGTCCAAAGATATCCAGTTTATAAAAACTGAATACCTTTCGGGAGCTTCGCCCCCGAACCCCCGACGAGGGGCGCTGCCCCCTCGACCCCCGTCCGCTGACCGGCAGCGGAACCCCCGGTGCGTGGCTCCAAAGATGTCGTCGGGTGGTTCAGAAAAATCTTGTGGGATCCATCGTCTTTGGCCCACCATGATTTCTTCATTGCATATGTCCACATTGATCTTGCTTATTGCTTTTCTGCATGTACATGTTAGACGAACAAAGCAATATACGTAGTAGCAACTATGATAGGTTAAATGCACATTAGGACAATGCTGAGTTTAAGTATAAGTGCTAAGACGATAGCATAAATGTTAGTGATATCATAATGATTAAACTTAATTGAATGACCACAATCAAAAACATAGTTTTGATTTTGGCAACCCGATTAAATTTAAGATAGATAAGCTCATATCACTAAAAAGTAAACCAATAGGCATATATCACCAAAGGTATAAGAATAAGTAGAAATGGTATAGTGATAGTATAAAGATTAGTGATAATGAAATGCTAAACTTAACATATTAACCATATTCAAAAATATGATACAATCATTGGGCTAACAGGCTAGTGTTGGGTTTTAGATTTCGATTTAGATTTTTGAATGATGAAATGATATGCTCACTTTCTAGCTGATACATCCTGTTTTGATTCCTGAAACTTGCCTTCCATTTAAATCTGATTTGATGTTTAATTTGCCATGGATGATTCATACATGTGTATTACACTACTGAAATGATGGTTACATGTTTGGGTTGATGTTGTCTAGGGAAAATGGTTTTCGAATTGGTGTGGGGACTGAATATGAAACTGTCTTGACACTAATTCACTGAAATTCTTGAGAACACCCAGACACTACACTGCATTCACTGCATCTTCACTAACCCTGCATATTACATGTATCAATGCATATTGCATTACTTGTAATGCTTTTCGAGGTCATAACATTCCCTTCCTGCATAACTGTAGCCTACATCTCTGATACATGTATCAGAGCATGTAGTGCACTGCATAATTCATGCATCAGTGTACTGCTACTTGCAGTACAGACCCATTACTTCCTTGCATTCTTCACATTTTACTGCAAACACCCTATGGTATATTGCATGTGCACTATATTTCCTGCACATCTAAACCTATTGCATCCATCCTCATGTCCATTCGTATTGCCCTTATTGCATGTCCTGTTTATTGGGACTTGTTCAGTCCTATATTAGGATGTCAGTCCCTGTCCAGGTGTGGGTGGTATCATAGGCTTAGAAGTAGCCAAGAGGTTTGTGGTAGTGGCTTGACCCCTCCAATAGCAGGGCAATGCCCAGGTTTGGCAGCAGCCTGCCTTGGCAAGGTTGCATTGCATGTACTTCACTTAAGCACACATATGCATTCCTATTGCATTGCCTGCATTGGCCTATCAGTAGACCCCTTTTTCCTATCCTGATACTTACTAGGTATGCAGATACCATGTGGTATCAGAGAGAGGGTAGGGAGATTAGTTTACTGTCTTTTTCCCAGAATTATACACAAAACTGAGTCTGTGGGTTCAATGAATGAAATGGCTTGGAAATGAATAGACTGAAACCTGAGAATGTATAAACCTGAATTTTGGGTTTGATTTTACAATGATAAACTGAGTCTTGGTTTAAAATTGTTTGGGTGTTCGAATGTGAATTTGGGTTTTAACTACCATCTTTTCCTGATAATGAAAACTGAGATTAGTGAAGTTCATTCATGAGTTGATTTGTTTGGAATACCTGAGAGATTGGGTCCTTGTCAATAAAAACTGAGATGAATGCTTGATTCAATGCAACCTGTCATGTAATTCCAGTCTCATTTCACTGAATTCCTATTGAACCTGAGATGAATCCTCTAAATTTGATTCACTGATTTCCTGCTTTCTATTCCTATTGGACTGTCACTCACACTCTTGCATTCACACATGCTCACATGTTAGCATTGTACAGCTCACTGATTTTCCAGGATTCTCACACACCCTTGTATCACTGTCATGCCTTGTCCCATACACAGTCACTCACAAACCTACACACAAATGCACACACACCTTGGTTCACTATTTTCACCCACAGGCCATCCCATTTCTGAATCTGGTTACACCCTCACTCCTCTTTCACACACACACATACACTAGACACAAACACACTGTTAGCTGGTAGTTAGCATTGTCATATTGATTTCCTATATCCCTGTACACTACCACATCCTCACAGGTTCACACATGCCTATACAAACCCACACACACTCATATAATTCAGCTTATAGTTAACTCCTTAGCCCCTCTCTATCTCTTTAATGCATATAAGTATGATATATATATATATATATATGTCTATGTATGGAAATATGTAAATATGCATGTATGTATATAATGACATATGCATATATATATGTGAGGGTGTATGGTCATGTCTATGTACCTATCTATCTATATAAGTATGTCTATATACATGTAGTGAGTTTTACCTAAATATGATGCATGTTGTATATATAGGATGTTAGTAATAAGGAGGCTACATAGCATTAGATACCATAATGTGGGATATTGGTTATGTGAGATTAGATTCTTGAGGTTAGTTATTATAGGATTTAACTAAACGTTGTCTCCTAGACATTAGCCTAGTATATGGATTAACCAATATTGACTAGTTGACTTAGTTAACTAGGAAGTTGACCAATGTAACCCTAAAAGTTTGACTTGGACGTAGTTTGACCTAGACAGTTGACCAGGTTTGACTTAGAGTTGACTTTGACCTAGATTGGCCTAGAAATCATGTAGATTGCATCATAAATTTCATTTGTCTTATTTTAAGCATATTATAACCTGTACTGCTCTATTTAGGACATTGTGACTCTGGTGCAGGCATCCGATATTACACTACTCTTTTCAGAGTAGCAGGCGAGTACATTCTCTGATAGTTCTCTCATTTATTTGTCAATTATTGTACTTCAGTTCTAGTTAGCTGTATGTGATTCTCTGTTACAAATACGTATTTTTATTCTGAATCCATGTATACGACACACATACTTACTCGTCTTACCTCTATTATTCGAATCACCATACGAATCACTATTCGAACCACCTATTCGTATCTTCATATGTTGGTTGGACTTTTATTCGAATGATGTGTCAGATTTTGGATTCATTTGTATTAGATGGGCGGGGAAATGCTTGATTAGACATATGAACATTCCTCCTATTCGAACCATCCCCTGTGAATATATTCGAACGATAGCCATTCCACACCCGGTCAGGTATGTGATGTGCCGTATTTACCCTTAGCCGTTTACATGTCTAACTAATTATTTTAAAACACACTTGGAGAATTTATTCGAATCATTATTAGAACATCATGTGAATCACTATTCGTATCACCTTATTCGTATCACCTTATTCGATTCACCTTATTAGAATAATGATTAGAATTACATTCGACTCATCTTATATTAGATTCACATTGGGATTACACTCGACTTATATTGTACCATCTGAACTCATTATGTTATTCTAGTTCAGCTAGATCTTATTTTACAGTCTTCTTTGCTATGCTTTTCTTCTTGTTTAGTTACTTACTTTCTTTGTACTTTATCTGTCTCTCTATACCATCACCTGAAAATTAAACTGCCATATTCATCAATACAACTGCCTATAACTGCTTTATAGTTCTTTATTATTTACTTGGGTTTTCTAGATGAGATTGTGCTCGTTCCTGTCCTGACTGGACCTGTTGAAAATATTACAGATGCTTGCCCTGAGAATATTTGCCCTACTTGCCTTGGAGCAGGAGATGACTTAGCTACCTATGGCCCCGACACTCAGGAGTGATCGGAAGACTAGCTAGTAGACTTGGTTTAGTTTTTCATGTTTTAGAACTTGAATTGTAATAACTTGTGATACGAGTTTGTATTTGAGTTTGTTGAGATATTATTATTTAGTAGTTTATAAATGTTGTTATTTAGTTTTTAGTTATAAACTTCTGTGTTATCTTATCGTGCTTAGACTGTGATTGAGATTTCATTATATCTATACTCGTCCTCCATTCGGAGTTGAGTTATTGACAAGTACATTATATAATTGCATGAGTTGATGATTAGTTAGAGACTTAGAACAGCGTTCTACCGCCGACACTGCGGCATAGGCTGGGCGCTGTTACGTACTCGTACCCTCACAGTGGGTGCGGGTCGTGACACATTCCTCTAACGTTAGTTTATTCGGGACCATCCCTAGGCAAACTTGACCCGCCTTCTTGTGCTTCCGGCCTCTCAGTAGCCTCTTCGTTTGTTGTGGTTGCATTACAGTTCTGCGGCAGATGACCAAAACAGTTGCATCTTCGACAAGCAGGCGGAACCCATTCATATTCAACCATCTGCGTACAAACTTCACCAGATGGAATTTCATAGTGGAGTATCCGCGACAATTCCTTCTTAGCTTCTATTTCAACAAACACCCGAGCATATTGAAGACGCGATCTTGTTGTAGTCGCGTCATCTCCTTTGATAGGTTTTCCAATGAGACTGATGATTTTCATTAACATAGACTGGTTCTAATAGGCAATTGGGAAGCCAGGTAGTCGGACCCATATCGGTATTATGTGTAGCACTTCCTTCTCGCATCGGATATGTCGATGCCACTCCCTGATGATAATCAACCGGCCATCGAAAGTCCACGGACCACCCTGGATGATGCGATCAACGTCTTCCTTCATGCCGAATTTGACGAAGAAGAACCCGTCCTCTCGTGCATAAAAGTCCATGGTCCCCTTCGGTCGCCAAACCCTTGCCGCGTAGGCACGTACGTGACCATAAAAAGGTTTGTCTCCCAAGACGTATAACACAATGGTATTTTGCCAGTATTCTACAGTTTCGACGATTTCTTTCTCGCTGAATGTCGCTCGAACCACCCCTCCGTCATTCTTCGGTTCTACATATTGCATTGGATGAGCGTGGGAATTACCTCAGTTGCGGCATAAGTCCGCCCATGAGCGCCCCACCCCCGACTCCACCAGGGGGCTCTTCCCTTTATCAATGGCATTAGGCATGCCTCTTCTTTTCCCGGATAAATTTGGCGCCGGCCTTCCTTCCTGATGGGGCCGGGGGCGCGGATGTTGTCGATATTGCTGGTTATCTCCTGTTTGTGTAGCCCTGGTATCTAGTTCGCCTCGGTGCTTCCTCATAATTCCATAACGTCGGTTCTCCCCACCTCGACCGCTGTCTCCCCCCCGACCCGGTTGTGCGTAGGGCCGCCTGGATCCGAACACCATCTGCTCCCTTCGATCACCCTGCCCCACTTGTGGTCGACTGCCACGCCTCCCTCGTCGGACCACGGTAGTCCAGCCTCCACCCGACGCCCACGCGGCCTCCTCGCCGGAGCCAAGGTCACCGCTCCTCCCTTGGCCGGATGATGAGCCGGGATCCCAAGACTTGCCGGAGGCAGCAGGCGCATGATGCCCTAACCCTAGCGAATTTATCCCCATTTTTATTATTATTATTATTATTATTATTATTATTATTATTATTATTATTATTATATATATATATATATATATATATATATATATATTGAAAAAAAAAAAAATATATATATATATATATATATATATATATATATATATATATATATATATTGAAAGAATACTTTATATATATATTTTTATATATATATTTTTAATTTTGAAAGAATTTTTTTAGTTTCACTAAGATGTTGTTGCTACTACTAGACCACAACCCACGGACAACTTTAAGTTTCTATTCAGCCAAAGTTCCCATCTATTATATATGCAAAAGCGCAGATGTTCTTCTTTCCTAGACTTGTTTAGTGTGTTCCTATTGGAATTATAACAACTTTCGATAGTTGATCATTCAGTTGTCTCAACTTTCCAATAGACTTCTTCTGACTGAAGAAGATCTGCTGATTGCACACTTGTCTATGAAGTCGATGTATTCATTCTAGCTAGCATTGGTTATTTTAGTTTAGATTCAAACATGTTCGTTCATATATGAAGATTGCGCTTTGCTGGTGTCCCTCAATGTGAGTAATGATGATAAAATATCACTCATTACTGGCTGATTGCAAGACCTTTCCTTGTATAGTGCTACTCATATCTTTCCGAAGGGGAATCCCTCGTACAGATTGGCTTGTAGAATTGGATGCAACTCAAAAGATACAGAGTTATTTAGTTTTAGGGTCTAAGTATAATATTCAAATTTATGTTTAGACCTGAGACATCCATATTATATTGTCCAGATGATGATCGAGATCTCGTCATGACGGCTGATTTGGACCGTTAGATGTTGTTTATGTTTTTTCATAATATTCAAAATTTATGTTTAGTTTTAGGATCTCGTATAATATTCAAAATTTATTTTTAGGTCGTTATTTTGGACAGTCGTGCAAATTAACCATCATGATGGGACATAGATCATCTTTTGAACAATTGAATATTATACGAGAATTACTTAAAAGACTTAATTTCATGGACACTAATTATCTCTTGTTGACGAAAATAATATCATGCATATCAATTTTTAGAAGAAAAAAAGTAATATTTTTATTACTATAATAAAGAAAAGAAAAAAAATACGTTCACAAAATCCTTAAACTTTGGAATAATGTTCAACCCACTGGATTTTTTTTGGGTTATTTAGGGTTAGGTCTCGTATAATATTAAAAATTTACGTACGTTTGTATCTCTATATTATTTAGAATATGATCCGGATCTCATCCTAATGGTTGACTTAACTGAGAGTTCAAAATAAAGACCTATACAAAAAAATTTGAATATTTTATGCGATTGAGATTATAAGACTAAACGAAAATATGTGAGGGATGCTTGACTTGGGTTATTTAGTTTTGCATGGTAGAGATTGTGCGACTTGAGTTATTTTATTTTCTCGTGACCAATTGAGAATGAGACTTGTGATGTTGTTATTTGTTTCTATCCTGATCTAAGCAACCAACAATATTTCTGGCAGCAATTTTGATGGAGACGACTTCTTGGACATCATGTATCGTCAAGAACTCCCGGAAGGTTGTGTGACTGCTGAGATCATAATAGAAGCAAACAACATTGTCACAAGTTACATTCTCGATTGGTCATGAAACAACTAATTAACTCAAATCACACAACTCTCACCATGTAAAATTAGATAACTCAAGTTACACAATCCTCATATATTTTCGTTTAGTTTTAGAATCTCGTATAATATTCAGAATTTGCATTTAAGTCTCCATTTTGGACCGTAAATCTAACTCTACGTCCATTGGGACGAGATCGAAACCCTATTCTGGTTAATATAAAAATATAAAAACAAATTTCTAATATTATACGAGACCCTACAACTAAATAATCCTTAGACGCCGGTGAAAATCTTTAACTTAGAATGTGTTTAATCAGGAGGAGTCCATCTAGTTATCATTCAATCAGTTCGTCACAGCCTTCATTGATCATAATAATGATTTTTATATTCTTCAAATTTGACCTAGTTATAGAGGAAAAATCAAGATTATATTTGTTGGTTATTTCTAATTATAATGATTAGAGTAATGTATGTACAACGAAAAATGTTAATTTATCAAAGTGCACTTGCCTCGATATAGTCTTTCAATGTTCTAGCCTTCTAACTCGTGCGCGGGGGCATGAACCATAGAACATTAAATAGCCTATCGAGGCGTGCCTCGGTGCACGAGTCGGAGGAAATGAATATAAGTCTAGCACAAATGAAAGATCGAATCGAGGCGTGCATCGAATGCACGAGTCGACGGATATCAAATAACTATTGAATGCGGCATGTTGCCTTGAATATTTGGGACCTTCGGGTCATTCACTTGGACATTGAATCGAGGCGATGAAACATCGAAAGAAAGAATAAAATCGTACAAAGAATGTGAGAACATAGAAAGAATGTGAGAAAGAAAGAAAGAACGAGAACATTGAAAGAGAAAGAAATGCAAGATGATGTGAAGTCTGAGTTTCAAACTCAAGACTATGTTTGGTTGTATGAGTTAGATGCGTATTGCATGGTCGAATGGACTTGAGATATTGCTCGTACACGGGTATGTGATTTTCCTCGAACGAGTTATTAGTCGAGGCACCGGGACCGTTCGGCCTAGGAGGGATGGTTAATCTTGTGGACGCACATCTTTAAGACGACTTGCGATCGGTTACGTATGTGTTAAGCCGCAATGATGATAAGTTCGACATCATCCGAAACGAGCTAGCATCTCGTATGGGGAGGGCGTCGATTACCCAATTTGAGAAGAGATATTTAGTCCATTCTGGCGTCGAGACGCCAACGAACTTCATATAGTTAAAGAACGGTGGACTGAAAGTGCAGATACACAAAGATCCTGTACAAAGATTACTTATAACATGACAGGGAAAGATGGTAGGCGTATTCACCTTGCGTCGGTGCAAGGATGAGTGCGTCGATGTTGATAAGATGTCGCCACGAAACAATACGAGATTGCTATATGTTGCCTGCTTGCCTACACAAATAAACGATATGTTTGTCAGGAATACATGCTTTACTGCTTATAATATGCCATAAAATCGATCCTAAGACAAAGATAGAAAGATCACAACTTAAGCTGCATGATTCATATATCTACTTAATGTCGGTTTAGTAAAGTGGGTCTGATCAGTACGCGAGAGGATTAGTACTGATCCTCCATCAGATTATTTGAAGGATGCGGGTAATGGATTGATCGCGGCGGAGCATCGCTTGGACGCACTGTGGTATGGAATGTCGTATCGTTTTGAAGCGTGCGACCGCATTGACGCTCGGACTTGCAATATGATTGATGCGACCGAGATATAGTAGACATGATGTATGGAACGGTGAAATTTTTTGTGGGCAAGAGAGAACTTGAGTGTTGTAAGCTAATCTGGCATATTCATTTGGACTATTGAAAGTCTTTATAATTCCGCTGCTTATCGAATAAAAGAGAATTGTTTCATATACTCTGAGTAACTCCAATGTGATTCTGTTTCTTCCGCTGCTAATGTTGAATCAAAGATAACCATTTTGAGAACATGTCATCTTGCCTTGTACAAGTGCAACTCCAGACTCGTACGGCATCACGTCCCAGCGAGGACGAACGATTCGGTAAAATCGATGCGAGGACGAGCGATTTTTTGGATATAATTTTTGAGATTTTTTAGCCTTTCCTTTTATATGATGGAAAATTGTTTCACACAAGGTTTCAAAATGATTGTGGTAGTTAAATGCTAGAGATTGACCAAAAATGAAATTCATGTTGGTGACAATTGTTTGTATGAGGAAAAGTTTATGGTCCCTTAGATAGCTGACATGGTCGTGTATCGTATCGTGTACCGCGTGTCGTATCGTATCGTCTATTGCTTATCGTATTGTGTATCGTATGATATATTAACTCTAGGTAGTTAGATCTATATTCTAAATCCATATAAGATTATGATTTAATATTTTCTTCATAAATAGTTTATTTATTTCATCTTTACAGGTTTATCTAGTTTCAGAATCGATATTCTTAACTATATGTTATATGATTCAAGTAAAAAAAAAAAAAAAAAACTGATACTAGTTATTAGCCTATATATACCGTATTCGATCAATTGATACGTAACGAAATTGTAGTGTATCTTATTGTATCATAATATATGTGTTGTGTACCATAGGATGCTAACAACATAGCTTTGTGAAATCTCTACATTATATTAGGACGAGTGCTCTAAATTAGGTTCCAACTTCACCCTTGCAACCCTTTACTATCCAACACTCAAAATCATTTGTGTAATGTAATTTTCGTTCCCCTTTTTGGTAGAATAATAATGTAATCATCTATTATTGTCAATTCCAAAAGTATTCCCTGATTTATCTCCATAGACAATCCATCTTGAATTTGTAGGTCAGCATAGTGAGCCAGGAACCCATCCTTCTCAACTGCTCCATAGAAGAAAATATTGCATATGGGAAATGCCAGCAGTACTGACATAGAGAATGCTGCTGTAAGTTCCAGATTTCCTTTCCCCAGCAATCTTCATCAACTGTCTCACTAATCAGCTGTCTTCACCCTTGCAACTGCAGAAAATGTCCAATGCACACGAATTACGACTTCAAAACAGTTGATGTCTTTTGTTTCAGTTCGGTAGGACATGACTATGGACCGACAAGCTAAGAATGGCCACTTTTCTGTAGTCATCAATGTTTCTTCTGAGATTTATAGTGTTATTCTATACAAATCTCGCAGGACGCAATGGGGTCCTTAATGAAAGGAAGGACCGTTCTGGTGATAGCACACAGGCTTTCGACCGTTGAAACTGCAGACACGGTCGCAGTTTATATCAGACGGTCAGATAGCAGAAAGCGGCACACCCATGACGAGCTCCTGAGCAAAGATGGCATCTATACAGCACTGGCGAAGAGACAACGAGAAAGACCCAAAATTGAGATAATACTGCAGTTTGTTGCGAGCTACTTTATGTTGATCGCTTGGCAAAGGCCAAATCGTTGTCATCGCAGCATGCAAGCAACATCACTAAAATGAGCATTGAGCAGGCCAGAATATACTTCTGATATGCCATACTTGTTCATACATCATACACTTTCATATGGAATAAATTTGTCAGGGAAAAAAATGCATGATTGTGTTACCACTCTCCCATGATGTTATATATATATATATATATATATATATATATATATATATATATATCAACGACAACAAGGTGTAACATATTGGAAAACTTGAAAGTCTATTAGAGAAATCTGTACAAAATATAACAGCTGGCATTATGCATGTTTTGTTTATGCATTTGAAAACACCCAATAGCTTAAACACTACCAAAACCCCTCTTATTTGAGCAAAACACTGATCACGTTAGAATCATCAGAGAGATGACTGGCACCAGGGGCTGTACAATGTAAATGCTACGTACTTTAATGGAAACAAAGAACATGTGGAATACCAAAATATTTGTGGGACTGCTCCAGTAATACGACAATCGCACACATGAATGCAGCTTTAATCTCCAAGATTTGCTGCTCTGCAGAATTATCAAGTAGAACAGTGCACAGATGATAATCAAGCTTCGAAGATGCCCTTTCAAAAAGTGATCACAAGGTCAATAATGATTTGCAAAACAAACAAACAAAATTGTAAACAGTACAGATACTACCCAATTATACATCCAACTATAACAGTCGGTGACATGGATTAACATGTTCTAATTCACTCAATCCGAGCAAAACTATAGCAGAGGTCTGCATATCAACTTGGACTTAAAAGGTCCCAAAACAGTTTGTTGCATTCTCTTCATAAAAGTATGTTCTAAGAGGCGAATTACATCACATAGCTTCAGCTGCAAGATTTACTTCCACATAACTGCAAATGCTTCATTCAAGATCCAGAACCGTGTAAAACAATTCATCTTGTTGTCACGCCTTGCACTCCCTGTGTTCCTTCATCAGGCTTGCTTGCTTGGATAGTGCTGATAGCATTTGCAACATTGGCCTGAACAACCAATATAGCAGATATACTTCAAGACATTAGATACATGGATAGGCTCATACACATTATTGGTAGCAAGGAACTCCAAAATTGAAAATGTAAGGTCCAACATGCACAAGTCCTGCTACACCGACCAATCAATGGGATTGTTTAATAAACATGGTGGGTGGGTGATGGAGCCTCATAGTCATGACCAAACCAAGCATATGGTCCTTAGAAGCGAGACAGATGGGATAAATCTAACTTTTCAAAAAATTCAAGATAACTGTGCGTAATGAAATAAAATATCTAGAACTGGGAAATTGATATAATTCACTAGGTTAAACACAGGACAATGAATAACAGTTTCAAGGCTGAAAAACTCACCCTCCAAACAGCAAGTTTAGATCGAAGAGCTTGCCACTGCGACTGTCCAAAAACTCGCTCTGTACGGCGGCTGCACATTAGAGAACGGACGATTATAACTTTCAACATAAGCATACAACTGTCTTTGGATTTAAAAAAAAAAACAAATCTAGAAATTCCAAAAGCGAAAAACCATTGCCAGTCATGTAACAATCGCAGTCC
The DNA here is from genome assembly GCA_029216955.1 of Iris pallida. Classification (NCBI taxonomy): domain Eukaryota; kingdom Viridiplantae; phylum Streptophyta; class Magnoliopsida; order Asparagales; family Iridaceae; genus Iris; species Iris pallida. The sequence goes on from JANAVB010022598.1 coordinate 8,543,562, forward strand.
AAAGACTCGAACATATAAAAGCGAGTGATAAATCACTCATAGCTACTTACCTCACAATAACAATTTGGTTCATCTGATCCATCCTACAGTCGAGAATTTTGGAGGTGATTGCTTTGACAACCCAATATTCTACCTCATCTTCTGTAATCTGTGACGCCAATTAATCTTTAGAAAAATACTTTGTGTGAACAAAAAAATTGCATGATCATGTACAGTTGAAGAGAAGTGACTTACTCCAAGGGTTTCCTTGATGAGAGAATATGGGATTTCACCAGAATCGGTGGAACTGAGATCTATCAATGACATCAACCTCATTTTTGTTACGCAATCTTCATGGACCAGACCTAGATATAGACCCATTGTCATAAAAGATAGGAAAAACGAATAAATCCCGTAATAGTCCATCCTCCTAGAGTGAATAGATCATACCATAGCTTTTCAAAAATGTAGAATCTGCAGCATGGAACTCTAAGTAAGCATCAAGCCTTTGAGTGAGAAAGATCTTCAACAGCTGGTAAACTAAGGAATACTTTCCATCCTTCTCTAATTGCCCAACAACAGGCATATCAAGCAGATCAGACTGCAAGAAAACCAAATTTTATTACCCATCCATTCACCGCAAAATAAGAATTAAATGAGGCAAGACAAATGGTTTAATATATAAGTGCTCACAGTTATACAGCAATAGGAAAGGCCTGATAAAGAAGTATCTTCACATTAAACAACAGTTAAGGTGAATTAAGGAAAGAATGAGAGAAGGAAACAAATCAATGTACGTATTCCCTATTTCCCTACAATGGTCCAAGTCTTGTAAATACCCCACAACATGTACAATTAATTAGAATTATAGCAAATGATATAGAGTACAGGTGAAAATAAGTGAAGCTTTTGGGAACATATACCATGTAAAAAAAAACTAAACCCTTGAAAAGAAGGAATGGTACCACAGTAGTTACAGAATACAGATCTCTATCAAGAGTTTCTCCTATGTTTTGCCTCAACCATATGGTGAGTAACTACTCGTTAACAATTCTATGGGCACTAACACCAACAATATTATCCATGGCATGTCATGCAGATTTGCTAATTCATGTGGCAAAATGCATTGCACAATAACATTCTATTACAGTTTAGAGTGGTTTAGACATATTTCAAATTCTCGTGCAATTCATCACTGTTCAATCAACTATACCACTCTGAACTGTAATAGAAAAATGAATTTGAACATAATCACCAAGTAGTTGAAGTATCCCTCTATTAACACTAACAACCAGCATATCCTTCTTCACTAACTCCATTTATGTTCGTTTCTATCCCTAGCCACTCCAACAACTAAGATCCTATTGCTCCTAACTCCTGCATCCATAAAAAACGGATGTTTCAGTGCCATGAAGCCCCTGCTTACGCAGGGTCTAGGGAGAGTCAAGATGTAGACAACCTTAACTCAAATATATGGAGAGGTTGGTTCTGTGACTCGTTCCTGGATCCATCACAAAGCTTAAAAAAAATCAGCAAGGTTCAAAAAAAAACCCAGCTAATATCAATACTTAATGCTCGGTGTCGGATTTGACCTGAACCGGTCCCCAACTGCACTATAGCATTGCTATCTATCAGTAGCTCCGATGTCAAGCTAATAATGGAAATTCCGACCAACTTTGATCAGTTATGGCCCGAAAGGTCTGAATGAAACTTACCACCCCCATAAAAAATTTGAAATTGGTTGAAACCTCCCAATTTTCCAAATTGGTCTGACATTGTCCAAAACATCACAAACCCTGGTAAAATAGCCAAAACTTTCTAAAATTTGCCGCAACAGCTAAATGTATATTCATTCAGTTTCACTTCCACTTTCATGCTTTAGAAAAAAACGAAAAAACTAACTTCTTCAAGCCTTTATATATTAAGTTGCTATTAAGGTATGCAATTATCTTATAAATTTCAAAGAAACTATTGCAATTTCGCAATCAGTTAGAATACCCAATAAAACTACATAATAATTATTGAATTGCATCCGAACTTTAACCTTTCATTTCTTATATCCTTGATCAAACATAAAGCATTTTTAAAACTTCTATGAAGTGTCAAAATATGTTCTAATACAGAGGGGTGCTACCAATAACATACCTTGTCTCTAAATATGCTTTATTGATCCTCTAATAACAGCACATTTACTTTCCCGTGAATGAACTAATTCCGTATCCTAACTCCAATTATATTTTCGTTCATCTGTATAATCCCTTTAGCATAAACATAAGCCTCACTTTATTTACTCCAAAAGCATTTTGGGTAGATAAGGTTCTTGACTACTGATGCAAGCCAGGATTCTCACATCCTTTACTTCATGGCTAATGTTAATTCAATCTTTTAGCTAGAACCAAACAATAAGAATAATATGAAAATACTAAAGATTGAAGGTGCTTAAACATTGCTGTACCATAAATAATCCCTGAAAATCAGATTTGCTAGACAAAGACCACCTGATTCGCTGCACAGTAATTCAGGATGCCTTGCAACAATACAGAAAGACAATAGAAACCTATAGTTAATGGGGATAAAAAAACATTGGTAATTTTGATGTAACCAGACACCTACAAGTCTACAACCATGTAGAAGACGGATATATACCATATCTCCCAAAGGACAACCAGCAATCACATATCCACTTATGCAATACATGGTATCCTTGGTGTTTCTTGCCATATTATGGTAATACAAGTAAATTAGATATAACACTAGAATCCAAAAAGTAGCATATGAACTGCAAAATATAAGTCGTCCACAAAGAATAGGTAAAATGAAATTCATTTTGCGTCTAGGGATAAGTATCATGTCTTGGAAAGATGAGTGAATGACCGACTAAAAGCAAATAGGCAAAATACAGATCAAACACTCATACCTGAAACATGTCAGGGGACTTGACAAACTCTATAATAGCCCGCACTGCTTCTTCTTTAGCCTCAGGCAACGTGGAAGATTCCTCAGCCTCACCCGAAAAAGTAGCCAAGTACTTGGTCAGGAAAGTGAAAGAATCTTTCGCCATGCTACAAATAGTAAAAGAAGGAATTAGACAAAGGTATTGAAAGAAGGGAATTTCAAAATAATGCCATGTCTTTCTGTACCACAATGTACCTTTTGTTCTCCTTTAAAATGTTAGATATCGTGAGGAAAAGATCTCTCTGGTCCACTTTCCCAATGTTCCATTCTTGCAATAAACTCTCAATATTTTTGAAAGAAGGAATAATGCTCTCAGTCACCTTTCCACTGACTGCTAAATTGAGTGCTTTCGTGTAAACAAAGAACTTGCTGTATGGGTTCTCTAATAGGTTGTACAAATTGAACAAGCTGTTTGGAAGATGTAGAATATAAGATATTGACAATAAAACAGGAGATCTTGAGCAAAATAGTTCATTCACCATACATCTTCAAACGCAAAGCAGGCCTGTCATTTGGTTGCTGGATAACTTTTGCAGAAATCAGCTTTGCCATCTCGAGTGCCTCATCTGGACTCGTGGCTCTTGTTACTAGGTTGCAGATTACAGTGAAGATGCACTCTAGATCTACAATCAAAATCAAACAAAACATAAAGAAACCCAGCTAACCATTCTTAACTCCTAACTGCACTTCAATACTGAAAAAGCTTGACAAGTCTTTTCAAGGTAGATCCTAAGTCCTAACCTTAGCATTATATGTCAACATACTTATCAAATTAAACAAAATGTAGTAAGAGAGGCTTTCTAAGTCAAATAGAATGGTGTCATAAATATTCTATGAGGAAATGGTATCATTAATAACGGAGGGATACTTGCATAACTCTCTACGACAAGATCAAACTGAACAGTGAACAAGACAAATTCATCCAAAACTCTATACGATTGTACATACATTCTCATTAGGAAACACGCTCCAGAAATCAGTGCCGTGCCCATGCTACTGTGTCTCGAACACGTATCGGGCATGTCATGCACTCCAAAACAAACTAGGACACACCGAAAATCAATGGCATGTTCGTGTTGCCGTATAATGTCCATGCGATAAACTTCTCACACAGGACAGACCAAATGGTCATTAATCAGTCGTAGATGATCAAATACATAAATTGTCATACAAACAAAAAATTACAAAAGGTAAACAACCATAAATAACAAATCATATTATCCAGTCATCCAATCATGTTCCAAGTTTGGACAAAATTTCGGACGATCACACTGCTACCATTCTCACACTCACCCCTGTCGGGGGCAACGCCGAAATCAACGACCGTTTCACATGTTGAGTATTTATGATATCGTTCTTTTTTATATGGCATAAATTCACACTTGTAAATTGTTCAAGTTTTTAACTATAGTAATGAAATGGTATCTTCATAAATTCACTTACAAGGAATTTAATTTTCTTGACGAGATGGTCTCATTACGTTGCAAAAGGAACTAGGTCGCAGTCAAACTTCCGACGCAGTCATACTTTTAACACAATGTTGGAAGAGGAAACCAAAAAGGATAATTCAATCTCGCCTTTTAATCCACAAAGAGATGATGTGAGTAGGGCCAATTTCTCATCAATATCTTAATGTCATTTGCATTCCATGAGTTCATTTCGACATTAGATTTTAAAGAGACTTAACAAACAATAATGCCTACTTTTAACTAGTGCAATGGACACAGGAAGCTTCTATATCATAAGATAGATGTGGAAGTCGAAGGACATTAGATTTGGTGAACTTTGAGAAGTCTTATATCAAGTTATGCATATGAATCACCTAATCATGCCCTTCTACAATGATTAAAGCCAAGCGAAAAAATGCATCATTCTTCAACTCCTAATTAGTGGTGTTAATGAATGATTCTTCTTCAAAGGAAGTCTAAGACCGTTGATCTGAGGGAGATGAAGATGCTTAAAACGATTACCGATTGACTTAATAGTTCCGGCTAGCCGCTAACCCTTTCTTTATACAACCTTGAAACTCCTAACTAGGGATGTTGACGAACCAAGCTATTTGTGAGCCAACTCGATGAAAAGCTCGTGAGACGAGCTTTTTGAGCTCGAGAGCAAAAGCTTGACCCTAAGAATAGATAAAAGCAGTGTAGGCGCCCAAAAGGCGAAGGCTATTTTTCACTACCTAATCCAAACGCATGTGAGGCATCCTCTCTAGGCAACGCCTAGGCAAGAAAGTAGGGGTGAGCAGATATCGGGTTGACCGACCCGATCCGAACCAATTAACAAATTCGGTTCGATTTTAAATAATTCGGGTCGGGTTTCCATTTCCTCTTCTAAAAATCCGGTTCTTCGGTTCGGACTTCGGGTTTGGGATTCGGTTCCCAACCCGAATCAACAGCCCTATACCCTAAAACTAAAATCTCCTTCACACCTATTTCTAACTATGTCGCATCACTCTCTCGATCTATTTCTGCTGCCTCTCCCTCTTCCTCTTTCGATCTTGATGATCTCAATACTACCACTGGCGTTGATTACAGAGAGAGAAGGGGGGGGGGGGGGGAGCATCACTTCTGAGAAAAAGGAGAGAAGCTTGGGGAGAGGGAGAGGGAGAGGGAACATCGTCGACGAGGTAGATTTGGTGAGTCTGGATTTGTTCGAGGCGGTCACTCGGTTAGGTTAAGCGGGAGAGCCAAATGGTAGTGGTCAAGTGAAGCTTTTCTGGTGTTGTTGTTGATGACAGTGGTCAAGATGGCATCGGTCAGGCCGAGAACAAACAAGTGACCCACCTATAATGCTATTGCTATTGGTGGTTGTTGTTGATACGTTCTTCTTGGTGTCCATTTTTGAAGTAGTAGCAGTTGTTAATCTCATTCTTCTTGTTGCTCTTCTTGTGGTAGTGTTGTTGTTGATGTGGTTGATCTTTTTGTTAGTGTTGTAGAGGGGGAGGAGAGTATGATGTGTATTTAGAGGATGGGAGAGGAAGAGCCATTTGCTCTCTGCGAACCGATATAACCGAACCGAACCAAAATTTATATGGTTCGGCTCGGTTCGGCTAGTGTGAAAATCGGTTCGGTTCGGTTAGTGTGAAAATCGGTTCGGTTCGGTTGGTTTTTAAATTAGTTCGGTTCCCGTTCGGTTTTCTAGAAGTCGGTTCGGTTTGAACCGAACCGTTGCTCAGCCCTACAAGAAAGGGTCAAAGGCAAAATTAGGCGAATGGTAATTAGACAAGCCTAGGCTTACGTCTAGGCATGTTTGGTATTTTATACGACTTTTTTGGGCTTTGTTTGAACTTTTTTATAAGTTTTATTGGCATGTTTGGTTGTATTAGTTTTTAACGCTACATGCTTAAGTTTTAAAGGTCCAAATAGAATCTTTTTTAAATTTTAAAAATAAGTTACTAACTAAATAGACAAATAACAAAAAGAGAAGAATATTAATGAACAAAATCTATCATTCGGTGAGGATGAAAATTTCATTTTTGATGATGATATTGATGATAATCTTCAGGATGGTCTCCTGAACTTAGATGATGAAGATGAATGATGGATGATTGTAGGAATGTAGAACATTGATTCGTTGATTATCTTATGTTTGTTTTTTCATTTGAACAATTTGATTTCAATCATAATTATTTATGTGTGATGTTATTGTTTTTAAACTTAATGTTGTGTTTTATAGACTATTTTGTGATCTTGTTAAATTACTTTGTTTTTTTCTATTGTAATTTGGTATAGTTTACTATATTTTTAGTTTATTGTCTAAAAACTCAAATTTGATGAGTTGTTTGGGATATATGCAGATTTGAATTACCTAAATGACAAAAGATGTTATGAAAATGGAATTTGAGAAGTTAGGTGGCACTTTTCTTCTCCGGACAAAGGTAGGCGCTCTCGGACGATGAGGAGAAGCAAATTGCCTAGGAATGCCTAGAACCTTTTAAAACACTGGACAAAAGTGCCCAAACACGAGCTTAGAGGTATTCGGGTCATGAGTTCGTGAGTCGGCTCGATATATATATATATATATATATATATATATATATATATATATATATATATAATTTTTTCAAATTTTGTATAAACACTTTGAATTTGATATTAAGCTTATTTGAGCTAAATTTTCCACTTGGACAAAGTTCATGAGCTCATAAATAAGGTCAATTCTAGGCTCAAGTTTGTCTGTAATTAAATCACTTTAAGCTTTGTCAATTTAAATAGTTGCTTAGGAATCGAGCTTGTGCTCGCGAATATTATAGAGAGGCGAGCTAGAGCTCAATTTTAGGCTCATCCTACAACTCGAGCTAAGCTCGATCTCTATTTTTCCTTAGAGAGACAAACAAGAGTAGTGGTGTGCTCACTCAAAGCTCGGCTCGTTAACACCCCTACTCCTAAGTTCCTAACTACACTTAATCCCAATACTTAACTAATCTCAAAATGTCTTGATAAGGATTGAACGCTAGGTCCTAAGCTTTAATTTGTTGAGATATTAATTAAATTCGGCAATATGTCGTTCTAGTAAACGAGGTCTTTTCAGTGTTCTAAAAGGCGGTCGAGACGGCGCCTAACTGCTAGGTTGCCGCTCTCCGCACTGCTTTTGCCATTGGCGGTGGAGTAGGCGGTCGGCAGAGGTTTGGCGGTGGAGGCGGACGCCTAGGCGAAGCAATACCTGACTAGATGTTTTGGCAAAACAGTTTTGCAAGCATTATGGACCTATAGTTCACTTTTACAAGACTTAAACTTTGTTCTGCAACTTAGTTATGCATAAAACACTCTTAAAATATGCATATTATACCAAAAAAAGGTGGTAAAGTAGTAAAAATGTCCAAAATGTATCAAACGCCTACGCGATAGGCGGACCCTCTCCGTCGCGCACCTGCCTTCCGCCGTTTAGACCTTGGGTCTCTTAGTTAGATAGCATGGTGTCATGAAAAATCTAACAGGGAATGTTATCATAAATAAAGGAGACATACTCTGCATAACTCTCTACTACAAGATCATATTGACCAAGGCAAGCTTCATCTGTAGTTATGTATCACCATCTCATGTAGGGAACAAACAACTATCACAAAATTCTGGGGTTGGCTATTTGAATCCTTTTCTTTCGTTCAGCCATGTTAAGGATATGTGCTCTGCAACATAAACACAAATCATCTCTCTTCTATAACTAGTCCGTCTATTGGTCTTCGCAGTCCAGAACACAACAAGCGTACATGATTAAGGCTCCCGATACGCTTTTCAAGCCAAAAAAAAGGTACAAATGATGGACAACCAAATACTTATAAATCCTATTAACCATTCATCCGATCACATTCGAGGCTCCGACCAAATATCAGACAAAGCGCACAGCTACAGTTCTCACCTTTGTCCGAAACCCGCAAAATCACCAAGTCGGCCGAGGTAATCATAAGTGATGCCAAATCCAGCCACCTCGACATAAGGATGCACTGCTCCGCTTCGTAGCACTCTCTTGCCACCTGAGGCTCTGCAACCTGTATAGCAAAAATAAAAAAGTTTGACTAAATAAATATGAACAGTCTTTACACTCCAAATTTGGTGCCGAATCCGTGTCTCGTCGTGTTAGACACGCATCGGACACAACACCGACACTCCATACAAAAAAAAGCGAATTTTTTCGACCTTAGATTCAAAAGAATTACATTTATATAGCATTATGCGTGTCCGTAGACGTCATATATTGGACCCAAATGTAAAAAAAAAAAAAAAAAAATGGATCAAGTTGGGGGGTTTCGCTTCACCAACCTCAGGTCCGGCATCTTTCCACGCGAGCTCCGACGTGAACCGGACGACTGCTAAGACTGGATCTTCCTCCGACGTGGGCACGATCGTCGTCATTGATGATAGTGATGAATCTCGAGATTGGTTTCAGTAGCAAAACCCTAACCCTAATTTTTTTTTGGAAACGGCTGAGAAAGGAGTGAGAGACTGAGATGGGAGAGGATATGGCTCCATCCGGCCTGATAAGGACATGGGCCAAGTCTAATAGCTTGGGTTACGATTTATTGAATAAAAGCCCAACAAACAAATGAACTTTTTCTAAAAAAAACAAAAAATAAAAAAGCTTCGGAGAGGATATGGCTCCATCCGGCCCGATAAGGTTTTTATTTCACACACTGCGGTTGGTTAGTGGTGACCGTTCGGTTTATTGCTTTGAACGGAACCGAAATATTCACAACTGAGTAAACCGAACTTTCAGAAATTTAAAATCAAAATCCAACCAAAATTAAGTATAATCGAAACTGAACCGAACCGATAACCAATTTAGTTTATTCGGTTTGTTCAATTTGATTATTTTTATTTTTAATGGGTCGGATCCAAAGTTGAGGTTATGATTAAATTATATTAAAAAAATATAATTTGTATACTTAAGTTTATTGTATTTTGAAATTGGGTCTAAAGTTGTGCTAGTTATTAAATTATTAAAGTTGGATTTTAAACTAGGAGTGTGCATCGATCGGTGATCGACCTATTTGGTCACAATCGTAGTCGAACTAAAGTTAATCGGTTTGAAAATAATCACAGCCGAACCGAACCTACCAACTGGTCGGTTCGATTTTGAAACCGATCGACTTGATTCGGCTCGTCGTCACAAATAAAAAAAATTGAGACCTTTAAATTGATCAAGTTCTCTACCTACTTGTGTTGTGATACAAGTATTCTTAATATTTTATAGAAAGAATGTTCTCATGTGGCAACGGTTATATACATATAAAGATAATAAAGTATTAATTTTATTTTCTTGGAACTGAATACCAAACAAGAAAGGGAGAAGATAAATATAATAAGTGAGCATGAGGAGGAATACCTTATGTTCTCGGAATATATGACCATAGTGGTCAATATGAGGAGGAAACCCATAGGATTGGAAACCCATAGTTATCCTATATATATATATATATATATATATATATATATATATATATATATATATATATATATATATATATATATATATATATATATTTGAAAGAAGATAATTGTGACGAACGCTTCTACCGGAAATCGATATCCTGACCACTCGTGCCTCATGAATCTCTCTTAACCACTAGGCTAGAGGTCATTGAACGTCAACCACCGAAATCCACAAATATACGAACATGATCCTGCTCCAAAGAATCAAGAAAGATCACACAAGCAAAGGTGTGGTGACTTCGTCACCCAGACAAATATTAAGTTTTTATATACTAATAAGATGATTGAATACAAGTACCAAAAATTCCTTTGCTCCGAGAAACGACCCTTTACAGATTCTTAAGAGAAAAGTAAAATAACAACTAGATCGTAAGAAGATTAACCCTAACTAGAATTCTGTACTTAGTAGTGGTTGTCTACCGTCTGATAGTGATAATCTCCCTGATGGAATTGATGGAACTCCGAATAGAACATTCATCCTATCTTGAAGAGTAAGAACCTTCGAGCAAGCATGAACTCCTTGTAGAGTTTGGTATATCATCTTTGAATCTCCATAGCAGCAAAATTGAAACAATTCCTTTAGTCTCCATTATATATATAGGACGAAGAATTCCTTATAGTTTTTAAAAAATATATATCCTAAATTAGTCGAACTGGAAGTTTGGTCCGGTCCGTATTGCTGCTATTGGGAAGACTCGATTTTTGTCAAAATTCCGATTGGCCAGACCAGTATTTTGACAAAATTTTGGTGGTCGACTTTGGCTACTTTTTGACCCGATTTTACCTCGATCACACTGCCACCTTGGCGCAACCTTCCCATCGTTGCACGACATTCAAGACCTCCTCTTGTAGCCTCTCTTCGACCAGATGTCCAAACACTTTATGTATGTTATTGGTTGCATGCAACAGTTATACAGACACGACGAAAAAGACACAACATCCATCGATTATAATAGAGTTTTTGATACGCTTTTGACACTGACACATCACGTCACAGCTCGATTTTGTATCTATATATAGAGTCTACTTTTATTCACCCACCAATATTCTGTTATTTGTTCACCCTCAAATCACATGGAGACATATGACAAATAAAAATCACAAATCTATTTTAGGGAGTGTACAAAACCACTCTTAAAGTGGTTTTATTTGCCATATATCTCTATATAATTTGGAGGCAGGGGCGGAACTAGGCTCAAGCCCACCCGGACTGTAGCCCGGGGTCAATTTTGAAAATTTCTTACCATAGTAGGGGTAAAATTGTTAATTACATGCAGTTAAGCCCCCCTCCCCCATCTCCTTTCTCTCATCTGCTGTGTTAGTGTTAGGGCTAGTTGTGGACCTGCGATTTTAATTGGCAGTATCCATCCTCTGTGGTTCGATGGCGGCGGCACCCACCCCTCCTCCCTGGCACTCTGGCAGATGGCGGCACCCCTCCTCCGTGGCTCGATGGCAACACTCGGGACTCTCCACTTTAATCCCTTCATCTTTTAACACTTTACTTTTTTTTTTTTTTTTTTTTTTTCTCTTCCCAATTAACGAGGTGTTGGAATCATGGATTATGGATACAAAATTAAGAAGTCTGAGAAAGAATAATTTGATTAATGGTGCAGTAAGCTACTGATCTAGCCACAAAATTATTGTATCGTAATTGTGCTTGTCAGACTTCAGACCATAGGAATATGTACTTCTTCGACTATTCTCTCTGCTTGAAACATGGGAAAATATTTCGTAAACATTGGCTTTGATACCTTTATTAAATTATTATGGGTCATTTTCTTTAACTTGTTCTATTACATGGAAAAAGTGGTTTTTAAAATCAGAGTAAAGCATGCATGTTAAAATTTTACTTGATCACAAACATGTCATTTCCTGAGGCTTTTCATGCTTTGAAGTTGATCTGAAACTCAAAAGTGCAGCTTGACAAAGCTTTTTCATGTCATTTTGTATGTTGTATATGATGAAATGAAGTAATTGACGAAAAAAAATGATGAATTGAGTACTTGTCATCTACATTTACAATAAATCTATCTTTTTTTAAAAAGTTTATTGTTTATGACAGGTTTTGAATCGTCGAATTTACAAAGGAAACTCGATTAGCCGAATTTTTGGCATAAAATTTTAAAACCTTATAATAACTATTAGCTAGTCCACCCTACTCTAAAATCCTGGTTTCGCTCCTGTTTGGAGGTGAACAAACACCATGGTATAGGTGAGTAAACAAAAATGGACTCTCTATATATGTAGCCTATGACCTTGTGCTCCGCAGTTACACTTCAAGAAATTAGAAATAACCCCTTGAGTTTTACCATGTGGTTTCTAAAGTTATCAAAATAAAAACAAAACCAAGAGGTTGCATGCCAAAAATCATCATCATCCAAGCTTCTTTTTTTTTCTCCTACTAGAAAGAGGTATGGTATAGAGCACAATAAAACTTCACAAAAAATATATAAAATCTTGCTGACTGGTTGTCTAACCCGATCTTGTATCATTCTTTATATTGGTGCCAAATTTATGTGACCAAGGTGTTTATGATCATAAGAGGGTCTTGCCATACACGTACATATTATTAGTAAGATGTGATATGTAAATTGTGAACACATATATATCTTAGATTTCCTAGAAGTTCTGTATTCCTCGAAACTGTATCGATCATTGACTTTATCTACACCTTAACTGTAGCAGAGTGAGGTCCCATTGTGGTTGTGTTAGAGCATCATTAGTAAGGCCCATCCCATTTTCTAGATTCTAGATTTAGAATGTAGGAGCTCATTTTGTAGAATAATAAGTCTCATCCCTAGTCTCAATTTCTACAATTTCGGTTCCAACCCATCCATGGGTGCTAAGGGTTGGGCCTCCCAATTTCTAGATTCTAGATTGTAGAAACTCGTTTTGTAGAATAGTAAGTTCCAATTTGGAGCCCAACCTTCTAGATTCTAAACTTTATATTATTTTTTTCCTACATTAATTTTTGACCATACAATTTTTGGGACCGGAGCTCACTTTATCATTTCATACTATTCTCATACAAACCCAACCCATTCTACATTTACTTTTTTTTTGAAATTCTGGGCTCCAAATTGCATTGGAGAGTCCCAACTACTAATGATGCTCTTATAACACAAGTTGGGTACCAGGTCCTCGTTTTCTGCATTGATTATTACTAGGTAGGAGATCCTTATCGTCTTCCAAATTGATTTGAATGGAGAGAGAGGAAAAATCCTGGAGGAACTCACGACTTCTTAATTTTAAAAACTCGGACATTAGTAGCCGTGGATTATATGCATCTTATCTTTCAAGGACCTAGACAGAAAAAGTCAAGAGCCTAAATACAAAAATAATGCCGTGTTTCACAACCATATTGCAAGTTCCTATTTCAGTTTCTGTAGTCGAACTCGAGAGAAAGAAGGAAGAATAATTGGGTCCTAGTTGAAATGCATTTATGTTACATCCCCTTCTTCCTAGTTGCAGCAAATTTCTAATACCCAGAGTCTGCTAGTACTAATAGATACCAAACATGGATCGGAAAATTTCAACTCGGACCTAAATTCCAGACATAACTGGCATGTACGTACATACCATATTATTCTACGAAGAAGAGAAATCATTGACATGTACTCAATATGCTTCAACTTGCTTATTCACAGCAGCTTCAGATAGCTTAATATTTATAACTGATACCTACTTAAATTATGCAAGTTGTGAATAAGCAAGTTGATGTAATCGTAATTGCAATCAAATAATATCATGAGACGTGTATTTAGATCCCGTTTGGTTCACTGTGATGTAATCGTAATCGCAATGTAATCAAATAAATTTTTTTTTTTTTCTATTTGATTAAATTGCGATTACGATTACATTACAATGTACCAAACTGAGGCCTTAATATGCTTCAATTCACTTATTCTCAATCCCTGCTTTGTTGTAGTGATGCTTTCCTTTGGGAATTCTCAAATACATGTTTTCAGGATTTACAAAAACTTGGACAGCTCTAAGAACATCTCACAAAATCTGCAAGTTGCCGAGCTCCTCATTCTAGCCGCACCTGATACCACTGGATGGAGCCAACCTCGCCATCGATCTCGAGCTCGCAGACGGACTTAACAAGGTGGGACACGACGTCGTCCATCGTATTGAATTTGGCAAGATCAGGGGGCAGCTCGTCACCAGGCCGGCTTTCCAGCCATCCTTTCAACCTGGCCTTGAGCTCCTCTTCCGTGACAAACTCCTCAGGCTTCCCAGGTTCCAGCAGAACGTAGGTTTCTGATTCTGATTGCAGATATTGCCTTCTCCGACGAGCTGTGCCTGCCTGCTTATGCTTTGTCAGTCGGTAACTTGTTCGCATTCGTCTAAAGAGCAAATGTTTCGTCGATAATGTCGTGTTGGGAGCACGGTGTGACCCGAAACAGAGTTAGCCCATGAGGTACGATATTGAGTTGAGCTCATATACCTTAAAAGAGAATTCTCCTTTAAGGCATATCGTCCCAATTCAATATCGCACCTTATGAGCCAACTTCAGTTCGGCTCACACTGCGTTCCCAACATGTCGGACGACCAGAGGGATGAATGGTGAATGATATGTACCTTCACATTTAGCTTCTTGCATTCCATCTTCTGTGGCAGTGCGGGAAAAGTCAGTAGGCATGCACTGCTGGATAGGGATGTAGGTCTACAATGTCCAGATCCATGGCAGAATTCTGATACTCGCTTCCCTACAATTATAAGAAGACACTACATCATTCTGAGAAATAGATGCTCTTCCCCCTAACTAATCAAGGGCTTGGTTGGTTTGCATAATTATTGTCAAAATTTTGGAATCAGTTGTTTGAATCATTTTCTATTTTCTTACATTCAGTTATTGAAGAAAAATGTCCATATCAACACAGAACCACCATTTGTCGTCATGTATGTAGGAAGGAAATCACTCTCCCCTTGGACAGATATGGTACGAGCATCCAGAATCGAGAATACAGTCACTCATGTTGTCATGTGCCATCGAAAAACAGATCCCGTCACTGTCGGCATGGGCGGAACCAAAGCAAGGGCTGGGCACCCAAAAAAAAAAAATATCCTTTTTTTTCTTATTATTTTTTGTAAAAATAAAATAAAAATCATATGTATTAGTACACATCTAGCCCACCCTAGCCTGCTCTAGTCCACCCCAACTTGATTTTCTGGTTCCGCCGTTGACTATCGACTTGTGAAGCACAATTTGCTTCATCACCGTCTCTCAATCTTACTCTTCTGCTTTGGACGAGGAGACTTATTTGCATAATGTCTTTCTCACTGCAGTTAAAACACTTCACATTCTCAATAGATGTTTTGGACTTGATCTTCACCATATTCGTTGGAATACAGCAAAAATAAACTCAAAAAATTAGAGATTACCTCAGAGAAAATTTATAACCACAAAGACGAAAATTTACGTAGTTTGACCAATATGTCATTTCACGGAGGAGGAGGATTCGTTGTGCCCCCAACAGTTATGCTAAAGGGTATGGTAATAGCTCCCTCCAAAATTTCTCCATAGACTTGTGCTTGGACCCAACAACCGAGTGTACTGCCTATTGACACCAATTCACTATCATCCATCCGAGATAATAATAAAATAAATAAAAATTCCCTATTACACGTCCATCCTCTAGTTATTGTGTCTCCAAACCTCTCTGTAGTATCATTCCTTCAAGGGTTTTCTTACAGTGTCGAGACAAATCGAATTGGAAAGAATTGACACTCCAAAATCCAATGCCATGTCTCTAGGATACCATGATAGGTATACTATGGAGCTGTACAACACTACTAGTACCGAACTCATATCGAACATGTATCGAAAGTGACACAGAATCCCGGATACCGAGCTGAACTGGAAGACTGCACTCCGAAATTCAATGCCATATATGTCCCTTATAGTATAGGTCCCTTATAGTATAGGACACGTGTCGAACACCACACAAATATTGAAAATAAAAGCGAAAACTATTTACCAAAATACATGCCCATGACAAATCGACACCTGCAACACCGAATATGGTGACCAACTTTTAGAGAAAATAAAGATTACAAAATACAAGACAAAGACGCAAGAATTTTGTCTACGCGACTTTTTGCTAGAAGAAAACTTGAGTTTTTATTATAAAAATATGGATTCTCAAATCTTATTACAATCACATGGTATGTGAATACAATTCGAGAAACACATGTTCACATATTTATGTTTAGTTTTGAATTTTGTGACGGTAGAGATCTTGCAGGTCGATGCGTGACCCTTTCTCTCCTTTGACGTTCTAACACTGACCATACTGCTAGCTGGCAAGGACACAAGGAGTATTGTATATTCAATGAGGGTTGAACATGAATATATCTCTTTGAAGAATTTACGATATTTTGAACTCACCCCTCTTGAACCTAATAAATGAGTCATGCATGGAGTATTTATAGGCTAAAAAAGAGAATCCTGGATTTCTTCATAGAAATTACAGGGTTTCTACTTTCTACAAAGATGAGTTTCTGATGAGCTGGACAGCATGGTTGGGTGCCACGTGGCAACTTTGGGCCGTCAGTGGCTTCCTTGAAAGAATAGTAATTTTTTTGACTCCACGTGGCAAATTGTCAAATCTGAACCATTAATTTCTATTGATGTGCGGCTGAGATTGCGCATTTTTTCAGATGTCAAATTGAATGTATCACATGATCCTATATATATATATATATATATATATATATATATATATATATATATATGAGGAGGGATCCGCATCCCCTCACTTTTGCATCCCCATGATAACACTTATTGGATTTTGTTTAAGTCATCTAATCTTAACCGTTGAAAAATCAACGGTTAAAATTAGATGACTTAAACAAGATCTAATGGATGTGAAAGAGGGGATGCATGGGAGATACAAAAGTGAGAGGATATGGATCCCTCCTCTCTCTCTCTCTCTCTCTCTATATATATATATATATATATATATATATATATATATATATATATATATATATATATATATATAGACCCTCTAGCCTAGTGGTAGTGGTAGTGGTGAGGCATGTGGCCCGAGTGGTCAGGAGATCGATTCCCGGTGGAAGCGTCCGCCACAATTACCTTCTTATATATATATATATATATATATATATATATATATATATATATATATATTTTAACGTTCTTTCCTCTCTCTCTCTTTCTCCAAGAGCATTTTTTCATGTCAAAATCTTCCAAGTCTAAAGACTTAAAAAGGTGATGAGAGATCACCTTTTCTGGTAGGGTTATTTAGTATTAGGGTATCACATAATAGTGAATATTAGGGATTGAGTCTCGAAATTATCCAACGTTAGGGTTTGGATCTCGAAATTACTGTTGGACAATTTTGAGTTCCAAATCCTAATATCCACTGATACGTGGGATCTTATTACTAAATATCCCTTTATGGAATCAATGGGAGGTGGTACGTGGATGCAATAATAATTCCTAACAAAAATTAATCAACTATATTGTACAACAACAAAAAAATAACATGGAAGCCTTCATTTCATATATTTTACTAGGAATTTGTATTTTCTTCGAAGCCCACCACATTAACTACTTAGTAACTATATCATAAGTTTTTTTTAGACTAATTAGCGTTTAGACCCTTAATTTATACTAACTTAGAGTTTAAGTCTTGACATGTCCAATTGGAAAGTTTGGACCATAAATTTTTCTTTTTTGGTTTTTTTATTACTATGCCATTCTTTCCAATATGTGTTGGTTGCTGCCCTACTTATGTTCAATGTATAATGGAAAAAAATTTAGAATCCAAACTTTTCAATATATGGCATGTTATGGCTTAAACTCTAAGTTGCGTAAATCCCTTTTATTTTTTTTCAAATTTTTTGTTAATTTTTTAATAGGTAAATGATTTCTATATTGTATTTTTTTTGACATAAAACCAAATCACTTATATTAAATTTGAGTTTATTTTATTAATCATTGCTCAATTACTCATTTTTAGTTTTATTGTACATAAGTTTAATTTCTTGCTTTGTTACAATTATCTCTCTCTTTCATATTTTTATAAATGGATACTTATGATACTATATGATACTAGTTCTTTATTCTGACATTTTTTGTCCTAAGAAATTTGTTGAATAAATTTGATATATAACTAAGTCGCCAACAACAATAATACATTATTATAACCAAGTTTACGACAATAACAATGAGTTATAATGAATAACTCCTTAAATAATGTTTAATTAGCCAATTTGTAGGAATATATATTACTAAAAAAACATGAATAAAAATATCAATCTTTGTAGGTGTCTATGATTTGTAATAAAAAAAGGAAAAATTTATCAAATGTCCAAAAACCGCAAAAATTTTATGAAAAATCCACCACAAAATAACATTTTATCGCGTGTTCAAAATTAGCAAAAAATATATAAAAAGGTGCGAAATAACCTTCTTGTCCTTCTAATTTATTGAAAATACTCGCGAAACCTATTCTTAAAAAAAACGTTTCGATTCTTCCTCTTCTTCCATACGCTGCTCACTTTCGAATCTAGGTTTTCTCCTCCAAAATCTTAAAATCTTACTTCAAAAACTCGTCAGTGACTCTCCATTCGCAATCTTCACACCATGTCGTCGTCATCAGTTCCCACTTCATCATCATCATCAACATCAACTGGAACCCCAGTTAGACCATTCTCCTGTAAGGAAAATCACATCCAAATATAACATCGGACCCGTGTTAAAATACAGGAGAATGGTCATTCTCCGTGGTAAAACTCCGGAGAACGGCCATTCCCCGTGTTAAAGAGAATGACCATTCCCCACGGTAAAACCGAGGAGAATGACAATTCTCCGTGTTAAAATGCAGAAGAATAATCATTCTTCGTGTTAAAATCACGAGAAATGGCCATTTTCTGTGTTAAAATGTAGGAGAATGACCATTCTCCATGTTAAAACGACGGAGAATGGCCATTCTCTGTGTTGAAATGCAGGAGAATGGTCATCCTTCGTGGTAAAACCATGGAGAATGACCATTCTCCGTGTTAAAATGCAGCAGAATAGTCATTCTCCGTGTTAAAATCACGGATAATTATCATTCTCCTTGTTAAACTGACGGAAAATTGTCATTCTCCGTTTTAAAATGACGGAGAATGGCCTTCCCCGTGTTAAAATGCACGAGAATGACCATTCTCTGTGGTAAAATCACGGAGAATTGCCATTCTCCGTGTTAAAATGACGGAGACTAACCATTCTCCTGCAGATGCTTTCAATATTGTAAGGAAAGTTGCATCACTTCTGAAATCAATGAACTACGAACGATCGGAGTTCGACTGAAGATGATGATGATGATGAGCGATGATCGGAGTTCGACTGAAAAAAACACAATGAACTACGAACGATCTTTGCGATCTCTGCTGAAGATGAGAGCAATAGAATTCAGATCTCTCGTGAAGAAGAAGACGAAAATCGCAATCCAAATCTGAGTTTGTGAATTCAAATACATATATATGACCAAATTTGCGCGAAGGGGTAGTTATGGTATTATCAAAATAGCAATTTTGGAAATAGAGATAATCTAAAGGGAATAATGGAATATTTAACGTGAAAATACATAATTTTGGGTATTTCATAAAATTCACCCTGCATGTGGATTTTTTATAAACCCCCACCCCGAAAATAGATATTTTAGCAATTTTCAGATAAAAAAATATAATTTATAAAACACTCCAAAAGTTATTCGGAATTGTCCAAGTATTTACAAATTTGTCACTGATTTTTTTTTTACTAAAGTGGCTGCCTACTACATATACAGGACTGTCAAAATTTTTGATACTCCTACCAATATAATGGACTGTCAAATTTTTTGACATATCCCACTACATCTCTACTATTATAAAGGGGCTTCAAAATGGCTCAAGATTGAGCCATCTAAGCCGTGTGCATATCATCAACCATATAATTTTAAAAAAATTAAATTATGTAAAAAAATTGTTGAAAAAGTTTAATTTTATTATATATGTTCAACATGGGGAATCGAACCCAACCAAACAAGAAAAATGCCTCCTACCTTAACCACATGAGTTAAAAGAGACGTTTGACTATAATTGAATCATATTTTTATTATATGTTATTATACCAAACAAGAAGAATAGCTCCCATCTTAACCACATGAGTTAGAAGAGATGTTTGACTGTAATTGAATAATATTATTATTATACATTATTAACCAATCAAGAAGAATATCTCACCTTAACCACATGAGTTAGAAGAGATGTTTGATTATTATTATACATTATTATACGTTGTTATACGTAAAAAGCACGTGCATTTACTAGTAATGGATAAAGGACTATATAAAAATTCTGCCGTACTGACAACATACAATACTGTAGAAAATTTCTACAGTACTGACTGGATTCAGAATTTATGTTTGTTGTCAAAAATTATATTGGCAGCACTGCCAGTATCCATAGTTGTTAGCCTTCTAGTAAACTTTTTTGATGGTTTTTTCTAAGGGCACTACCATTTTTGCTAGGGGCTAGCCCAAAAATGTTTCAAAATATTACAAGTTTGCCATCAATTTTTTTTTACTTGGGGCTAGCCCAAGCAAAGGTATAAATACCAACTTTTGTTTTCTTTTTCTCTCCCTCTACTCTTTTCTTTTCTCCCTCAACTCTTTTCTTCTCTCCCTCAACTCTAGGTCAAAGAATTTAACCTCAAGTTTTTTTCCAACCTACATTTTTTCCAAATTTTTCTCTCAACTCTAGGTCATTGATTTTTATCCCAAAATTTTTCCTCAACTCTAGGCCATTGACTTCTCTCATTTATTAGTAAGTCATCGAATTAATATATGTTTAATGTTTTAAACATGAATTTCACATATAAAAAGTTGAATTATGTGTTTAATGTAGAAAAATATTGAACATGGAACAACCGGGATCATCAAATGTTGTATACTCTCTTCCCGCCACGTCCGAAGAACA
This sequence comes from Iris pallida, assembly GCA_029216955.1. Lineage (NCBI taxonomy): Eukaryota > Viridiplantae > Streptophyta > Magnoliopsida > Asparagales > Iridaceae > Iris > Iris pallida. The sequence goes on from JANAVB010022598.1 coordinate 8,564,399, forward strand.
CTTTGATGCATCGAAAAAATCGGGTTGTGACACAGAGGACTGTCACCTGTCTGACAGTCCCGATCATAGATTAGGACTGCCAGAGAGGTGGCAGTCCTTCACATATGTAGGACTGCCAGGGGCCTGACAGTCCTACATATGTTTTTTTGCGATTCAAAAATTTCGACAAAAAGTGCTAAAACAGAGGTCAAAACATCATTTTTTTACGATTCTAAAATTTCGAAAGGCCGTCTAACGGTGAAGCGGTTAATCTCAGGCTCCTCGAAAATACGCTCATTTTGCGACAAACCGGACCTCGTTTCGACCTCCCAGTCAAAAGTTATGGCCCTCCAAAGTTTCAACTGACCATAAAATGCAGGAGAATGATCATTCTCCGTCTTAATTTACACGGAGAATGGTCATTCCAGTGTTAAAACGCAGGAGAATGACCATTCTCCGTCTTAATTTACACGGAGAATGACCATTCTCCGTGTAAATTAAGACGGAGAATGGTGGTCATTCTCCTGCGTTTTAACACTGGAATGACCATTCTCCGTGTTTCTAACACGGAGAATGGATATTCTCCGTCTTAATTTACACGGAGAATGGTCATTCCAGTGTTAAAACGCAGGAGAATGACCATTCTCCGTGCTAAATTACACGGAGAATATGACCATTCTCCGTGTAAATTAAGACGGAGAATGGTCATTCTCCTGCGTTTTAACACTGGAATGACCATTCTCCGTGCTAAATTACACGGAGAATGGCCATTCTCCGTGCTAAAATACAGGAGAATGGTCATTTATATAACAACAAGTTTCAATTAGGACTGCCAGCACCCTAGCAGTCCTCCTCTTGTGTAGGACTGCCAGGGTGTGACAGTCCTAATTGAAACTCTCTATGATAGAGAGTTTCAAAACTCTCATCACAGAGACTGACAAATAGGACTGCCACCCTCCTGGCAGTCCTACATTAAATTAGGACTGTCAGGGTACTGGCAGTCCTAACTCAAACTTGCTGTTGCAGCAAGTTTCAGTCAGGACTGCCAGCACCCTGGCAGTCCTACTTTAGTGTAGGACTGCCATGGGGCTGGCAGTCCTACTTATCATACTATGTGAAAGAGTTTTCAGTTGAGGAGCTCATCACAAAGTTTGATAAGTAGGACTGCCACCCCCCAGGCAGTCCTATACTGAAGTAGGACTGCCAGGGTGCTGGCAGTCCTAACTCAAACTTGCTATTGCAGCAAGTTTCAGTCAGGACTGTCAGCACCCTGGCAGTCCTACTTTAGTGTAGGACTGCCAAGTGGGTGGCAGTTCTGATACTGATACTCTGTACATAAAAAACAACAATTCATTACAAGTACATAAACAACAATAATTCATCACAACTACATAAATATTCCACATCCAACTTAAGATTCATCACAATAATTCATCACAATAATCCAACTACAATAATTCATCCCAATAATTCATCACAACTACAATAATTCATCACAACTACTTAAGTTTCAAACATTCCACATCCAAATTAAGTTTCAAACAAGTACATAACTATTCCACATCCAAATTAAGTTTCAAACAAGTACATAACTATTCCACATCCAAATTAAGTTTCAAACAAGTACATAACTATTCCACATCCAACTTAAGTTTGAAACAAGAAATATATCCAGATTCAACTATATATCATGCCGGGCCTTTGAACGAGACTCCCTATTGTTCATGAAGGGGAAGTCGACCACGTCGTCGATGCGATCAAGCTTGTTGGCGACCGCGACACTAGTGTCACTTTGGCAACATCTCCGAGCTTCGGGCGCCGGTTTGAAAATTGTTATCGGACGCTCGAGAGGACGTCCCGCACGTTCCTTCCGCTTTGACGTGGTGGGCCGTATTCTTTTGTTAGCGGCCGGTGGACTGCATGACAACATACAGTTATTAAATAATAGAAACACAACTAGGACATGCAGTTACCCCCCGCATATGAGCATCATGCAGTTACTCACTCCCATATGTCATTAAAGTAGGACTGCCATGCATGTGACAGTCCTAATGTAAATCAGGACTGCCATAGTCCTGGCAGTCCTCTTTCACAAGAGGACTGCCATGACTGTGGCAGTCCTGATTTACATTAGGACTGCCACATGCCTGGCAGTCCTACTGTTATGAGACCCGAACTGCCAAAACGAGATGCTAGTTTGTCGTGTTCTAGGGTTAGGGTTTCAACATAAAATGTGGGTTTCTTGTGTTCGAAAATTAGGGAAGAGAACCATAAAGAGATTCTAAACCTATTTTATCAAAACTTTTTCAAGAATTAAAAATATTCTAGGGTTTCGAATAGAATGTACAAAATTCTCGAATAAATTAGGGAAGAACGTACATGGATTCCGGTTGCTTTGATTTGCGTGTCATCTCTTCGAATCTACGAAGGTTGTGGAAGAAATCTTGGTGGAGGAATTGGGAGTGGAGTGGTGGAGAAGAAAAAATTAGGGTTTTAGGAGAGGGAGAGGAAGAGAGCTCTTTTTTCCTTCTTGAGGAAAGAGAGTGTAAAATGAAAATGAAAGTGAGATGAAGGGTTTGGGGGGGTTGGGCTGCCCCTAGCAAATTTTGGGTGCCCCCTAGCAAATTTGCCACCTTCTTGGACTGCCTCCAAGTAAGTGATGCCCCCAAACAATTTTGGTAGTGCCCTTAGAAAAAACCTTTTTTGATTGACAAACTTATAAATAACTTGATAGCGGTAAACAACTTTTGTAGTGCTTTTATAAATTGTCTATATAAACATCACTCTTCCCCGAATCTCAAAATTTTCTTTCTTTCACTCCCTCCTCCCTCCAATGGCTGCTGCCAAATCAATCCTCCAAACCCTAAAGGAGTACGTGAGGAAGCCGTGGGAGATCACCGGCCCCTACGCCGACCCAGAGTACCAGCTCGCCGTTCCGATGGCGACGGAGTACCGCCTGCACTGCCCCGCCACCGAGCCGGCCAGGGCGGTGGTCCCCACGTCCGACCCCTCCGCCGTCTTCGACATCGTCTACCACCCCCGCGACCAGCGCCGCAACCTCCCGCCGAAGAGGAGGACGGTGCTCAGGAAGGCCGACGTCGAGACGGCGATGGGCCGATGGCCCAGAGGAGCTTCGACGCCGGGGATTTCCCGAGGGTTTACTTGACGGAGACGATCGAGGAGGATATGAATGTTAGGGGCGGCGGATACCAGAAATGAAGGACTCGGTGAGTTTGAAAATTTACGGGATTTGCTTTCTGTTCTTCTTGTTTGATTGGTTGGGGATTTGGATTTGGAGATCTGGGTTAGGTTTTTTTAGGTTAAGTTGTGTGGGAGAGGTGTTGTATTTATGAATCTAGGGTTACTGAAATTAAAAAAGGGGAAAAAAAAATCTGACCTGGAAAACTGTGAAGTCCATTGATGAAAAGTTCTCTCCTCAGAGCTCCCTCCATCAGATAATGCCTCTCTCTCTCTCTCTCTCTCTCTCTCTCTCTCTCTTCTACAGCTTATTATTATTTTTCTTGTGTACCAAAAGCTTTTCACATATTCCCATTTTAGCCCAAAGCTAAGATAATATTCCTAAGCTTCCATCCTTTCCATTATACCCCTATCGTCCCCAGACTATCACCTGACTACCCCACAAAATATAATTTGAGCCCTTACCAAGCCCCAATCACCTCCTCCAAACCAACATTCCAAGTCTCTCTCCGCTGGCTTCCTTTAGGCCTCGTTTGGTTCGCGGAATCTTCGGATTGGAAAAGGAAAGTGATTACTTTTCTATGTTTGGGTGCCAAAGGAATTGAGGAGGAAAGGAAAGTGATTTCCAATGGAAAAAAAATTGGGGGGAAAAGTGATTCCATCCATCCAAGCAAGAAATCACTTTCCCACATTGAAGTAATCACTTTCCTTTCCAAATTCTTTGACATTTCCAAACATCGGAAAGGAAAATCAATGGGGAAATAGAATTTCCCAAAGGAAAGGAAATGACAAGGGATTGATTTCCTTTCCCTTCCATTCCGCGAACCAAACGGGGCCTTAGGCCTTGTTTGGTTCACGGAAAGGAAATCAATTCCCGTGTATTTTCCATGGGGATGGGAAAGTAGAATTTCTATCAAATTTTCTTTCCAGTGTTTGGTTGGTGTAGGAAAGGAAAGAAAAAAATATATCATTATTCCAATAATATCCAATGTCAACATAATTATTATCAACAGAATACGAAGAGTTAATTGGTAAAATAGGTAATAAATTAAGGCTATTTTTGTCAATGTTTGGCAATTAATGTTGGGAAAAGAGGAGGGAAAATGAATCCCATGGGTCATGAGAGGAATCATTTTTTCTCCTATTTTTCCCCATGTTAGAAAAGTGTTTTCCAAATTTGTGGCTACCAAACAAAGGAAAGGAACAAGTTTCCTTTTCGGATTCCTTGAATCCGTGAACCAAACGAGGCCTTAAGGTATGCTTGGATTGAGGGTTCAGAGGGTTAAGTGAGTGGAAGTTAAGTGAGGGGGAAATAAAATTATGTTTGGTTTGAGGGTGGAGTTTAGGAGGGAGAGTTATAGAGGGTTAAGTGGAGGTTTATTTCACTCTCTTTTGTCTATTTTTTAATCCCCAAATTCGGAGAGTTAACGAGGGGGATTGATGGATTTTGTTTAAAAACTCATAAATACCCTTTATTTGTTCAAAATATTATGATTTTTTATCTATTTTTTTCGTTTTCAACATGTTGCTATGTACCTTCCTAATCTGTGAAGATATTTTGACAAGTTTTAATCAAAGTTTCAATCAAATTTAATTTTATGACATATGTAATAAGGCTATTTTGGTAACTATCATATTTTTATTAATCCTCCACTCACTCAAAACCTCCAATCCAAACAAGAGTTATTAAACATCCCCCACTTAACTCTCCCTCCAATCCAAACAAGGTTCTATGTATTGGCTCTACTCTCCCTCACTCTACTCTCCCTCATTTAACCCCACTTCTCTGCTTATTTTCCCCCCTCAATCCAAGCAGACCCTAAGGCCTCGTTTGGTTTGCGGCAAGGAATGGAAAGAAAATTAATTCCTCAGCATTTTCTTTCCTTTGTGCCACGTTTGGTTCGCAGAATTGGAACCTTGGAAAGGAAAATGATTCCTTTTCTTTATTTGGATGTCAAAGGAAATGAGAAGGAAAGTAATTTGATTCCCAAGAGAAAAAATAGGAGGAAAAGTGGTTCCTTCCACCAACCCAATGATTCATTTTTTCCTCTAAGGATTCACTTTCACCGGAAGATAATTAATTGCAATTTCCAAAAGAAAATGAAATATCAAAGAATCAATTTCCTTTCTGCAAACCAAACGAGACCCAAGGAATTTGGAAAAGAAAGTGAATACTTCAAGGTGGAAAATTGATTCTTTGCATGAATGGATGGAATCATTTATCTTCCTAATTTTTCTTCCATAGGAGATCACTCTCCTTATCAATTCCTTTGGCACCGAAACATCTAAAAGTAATCACTTTTCTTTCCCAACCTTATGATTCTGTGAACCAAATGAGGCCTTATTATCTTCTTGGACAAGTTGTGATTCATCATGGCCCGAGCTCCAAGCCTAGGCAACATAGCCTTGGGTCCCAATTTTTTTTAAGGTTTATTTAGTAATAGGGTCTCACATAATAGTTGATATTAGTGTTTGGGTCTCTAAATTGTCCAATGTTAGTGTTTTGGTCTCCAAATCACTGTTCGTGTAGGCTAGTGAACAGTGATTTGAAGACCAAAATTCTAATGCCGGACAATTTGGAGATCCAAACCCTAATATTACATATTATATGAGACCCTATTACTAAATAACCCAAATTTTCAAGCTCCCTAAATCCTAATCATAGTACTACTCCAAATTTCCTCCAAAGTCTCCCTAAGTCCTAATCATAGTAGTAAACTCGTTGCCCTACCATCCCCACACTATCACCTAAATATTCCCACAAAATATCAGTGTTCTAAAAATCGGCCAACTCAGGCGCCTAGGCGCTAGGCGGAGCCCCAACGAACCGATTATGCTAAAATCGGCAAGATAAATCGCTAGGCGGTCCAAATCGGGTCTAGGCGGTCCAAATCGGGCGGTTCGGCCGGTTCGGCGCATTGATTTTTTTTAGTTTTGTTGAATCTTTGTACTTTTGGAGGGTAGGCTATGTTGCCTGTAGGCTATGTGTAGACAATGATCTGATCTCTGAGCCCTATAATTTATATATATTTACTATTTAATTTTATTTTTCTCTTGTGTACTTGTGTGGCTTGCCTGGGCACTCAATACTTGCGCAGTTGCACTCAATACTTGCATGATGTGTAGACTAACTTTCTTCATTATGATAATATGATGTGTAGACAGTGATCACTGTCAGCTGAACTCTGAGCCCTCTATACTTGCCTATAGGCACTCAATATATAGAATTTCTTGCAAGTAGTCTTGATTTCGTTTAACTCTCTTAGTGTTTTAACTTTATTATTCTAAACAACAAATTGGTGGTCAAATTTTGGACATCAAACACCTAATTTGCAAAAGCTTGCAAGAAGGATTTTGTTGCTAACAACTAGTTCATCTGGGTGCGAAAGAAACTGGAGCACTTTTGAAGGGGTTAGTGAATTAGTGTTTCATTATATTAATTTCAAATTTGTTAGTCTCGGGGCTTGACCAAAGATGGTAGACTCTATGTCGAGATCAGAGGTTCAACAAACGTTCATCTTCTGATAATTCTCGAGATCCAAGAGGAACACTATAATATGAATCTGATTACAAAAGCAACAATAATCAGAAAATATCACGTTCTTTCTCGCAATCGCAGTTGCTGACGGACAAAACTGAGTTCAGAAAATAAATCTCACGTTCTTCCTTGCAATCGCAGTTGCAGACGGACAGAACTGAGTTACAACTCAGATGAAGGAGAAGAAAGAAGAAAGAAGAAAGAAGAAAGAAGAAGAGAAAAGGTTCTTGCTGGGTGATTAAGATCACCGTTGCTCAAAGCAAGATTCGTCCCAACACGATCTGCTTACAGGAACCAGCAAGTTCACGAAGAACTTCTGGAACGCTCGTAAGTCAATATTTGAGACTTGAACGGACTTCCTGGACTTTACAGACTCCCTTAACTCTCTTCTTGGTGCATCTTTCAAATGAGGCCAAGGGGCTCTATTTATAGAGTGGAGTTGAGACTTCACCTCTTCTCTTATCCGATGTGGGACTAAAATACCAATACTCAAAAATAGAGTTTGATATTTTAGATCATCCAACAATCATCATAGAAGTGTGCCAGTCCACGCCTACCCCCCGAACACTCCAGTGCATGCACGAGACATCCTGGAGTCCGTGTCCGAGTCCGAGTCCGAGTCCGCACAACAAAAATCAACTTATATCTTTGTTGGAATTGATCCTTTTTTTTAGGAAAATACTCCCACATGACACACACTTGTGCCCCACCACACCTCATGTGCACACCTCAACACAAGGAATGCATTATATTGAGATACTCACCATTTGGTGTAGCCGATGTGGGACTATCTTTCCTAGTCCAAAGGCAAAAATACCAACAATCCTCCATATATCTCAATATATGGGTTGAGCGTTCCCCACAGTGACTGTCCATCATGCATTAGGAGAGATGTCGCTACGACTTGAATCTTCCCGCATAGGTTAAATAACAGCATGATACGAGAATGGACTAAGCCTTGAATTCTGCACCATAACTGCAATTCTTCCTACTCACATAATGACATCAACTGTGCTTCTGGCTGCACATTAAAGGCCTTATGCCAGCCTGGTTTCAGTGTATAATTTTGGGCGTCTACAAGTTTACCTTCAAGAGATGGCCTGATATCTCTGTCCATATACTATAGGTGAGTTCTTTATAAAGAGTCATGGCATGAAGCATTGCGCTTCTTTGCGGTGCTACGCCGCTATGACATGGCTTAAAGTCGAGGCTTTACCCCACCTTAGTACCTCATCGTAGTGTCATACTACTGTAGCATGAGGTCACAAGCCTCTTTGTAGTGCCAAACTACCCAGCATGAAGTCTTGTGCTTTCGTGCGGTGTTACGCCGCTATGACATGGCTCGCGAAGCCGTGGCTTTACCCTACCTGGTACCTCTTCGTGGTGTCATGCTACTGTAACATGAGAACATCGTCCTCTTTGTAGTGCTGTCTACCTCTCTTTATTACGATTATCATACAGCATTAGGCTACCTGCCTATTTGCGGTGCTACTCCGCTGTGACTTGGCTCACAAAGTCGAGGCATTATCCCTAACCGGGAACCTCATGGTGGAGTCACCCCACTGTAGCATGGAGTTACACTCCTTGTAGTGCTGCGCTACCGTGCTTCCTGTAAAGCACTCCAGGCATTCACTCTGCCTGAGAACTCATTAAGGCATTTAAACCAACCTTCCCACAGGATCCATTTTCTGCAGAAAACAACAGTAGACAACAGTAGTTGTAGGTCCGTAACCTCTCCATGTCACAGAGGACAAGTATCCACCGTTCCTGATATTCTTCTGGTTAATAGTCCTCCCTTGAACCAAAAGCTAGATGTCTAGTAGATTTCTCTTTGAACTAATAGCATAAAATTTTATGGTAGGATTGTAATAACACAATATCAGAATGCCTTCAAGCCCATTTTACAAGCTGTGTCATCGACCAGCTGGCGCTTGAGGCCTTTGGTGAACGGATCCGCCAGGTTCTCCTGACTCCGAACATCAATCACTGCAATAACACCACTCTTGATGAGATCGTGTATTGTCTTGTGTTTCAACCGCACAGTCCTCTTCTTTTCGTTGAAAAGGCTATTTGATGCCACCGTCGCAGTCGCCTGGTTGTCGCAGTATATCGGTATCCCCGGTATTTGCGTCCCAACCACTGGAAGATCATACATGAGCTCCCGAAGCCATTCTGCTTCCTCCGCTGCGGTATCAAGTGCAAAGAACTCAGATTTCATGGATGACCGCGAGAGCATAGTCTGCTTCTTCGATTTCCACGATATAGCAGCTCCAGCCATTGTAAAAATGTATCCACCTGTGAACCTCTCGCTCTCCACTTTTGAGCACCAGCTGGCATCACTGAAGCCTTCAACTGCCGGCGGATCTTCGCTATAATGCAGTGCATATGTCTGAGTCTTCTTGAGATATCTCATAACCCGTTTCACAGCTTTCCAGTGCTCAATGCCTGGGTTGCTCGTGAAATGACTCAGCATTCCCACAGTGAAAGCTATGTCAGGCCTTGTGGTAGTAGTAGCATACATCAAACTCCCGATTACGCTTGCATACTCCAGCTGCCTGACGCTTTCCTCTGAATTAGGCTTCAGCTTCATATCACACTTGTACGGCGTATCGATCCCTGGAAGATCCTGATACCCATAACGAGTGATCATCATCTCAACATAATGAGACTGTGACAGCGCTAGTCCAGTGTCTCTCCAGATGATCTTGAGCCCCAAGATAACATCAGCATCCCCCAAGTCGTTCATACTGAACTTCGTCGAGAGGAACTTCTTTGTCTCCGTGACATAGCTTATATCCGTACCTAGGATTAGCATGTCATCCACGTATAGACAAACGATGACTCCTTTTCCGTCAGCAAACTTCGTATAGACACACTTGTCTTTTTCACTGACCCTGTAGCCATTTGACCTTATGACTTTGTCAAACTTCTCATGCCACATTTTGGGAGCTTGCTTTAAACCGTACAGAGATTTCACCAACTTGCAGACTTTGTCTTCAAGACCTTTGACGACAAACCATTCTGGCTGTTGCATGTAGATCTCTTCGGTCAGCTGGCCATTCAGGAATGCTGTTTTCACATCCATCTGATGTATCACCATATTATGTATCACTGTGAGAGCAATCAACATTCTGATGGTGGTCATCCGGGCTACTGGAGCATACGTGTCAAAGTAGTCGATCCCCTGCTTCTGAGAAAACTTCTTTGCCACTCGCCTGGCCTTGAACTTGTCAATGGTTCCATCAGCTTTCATCTTCTTCTTGAAGATCCACTTGCATCCGATAGGTTTTGCTCATTCAGGTAGATCAACCAACACCCAAGTGTTATTGGAGGTGATTGATTCAATTTCATTGTCTATCGCCTCCTTCTATAAAACAGCATCTCTGGTCTTCATCGTCTCTTCATAGGTAAGCGGATCTGCTTCCACATGATAGGTGATGAAGTCATCTCCGAAGTTCTTCGGCCTCCTCGCTCGCTTCGACGACGGCTTAGCGAGTTCTGGTTCAATCGTTGTTTCCTCAGTAACAACTTCATATTGGACAACTGGCTCGTTGAAGATCTCAGTCATCTTTCCACCTTCATCATTCTCCGGAATGTCCGTTAGAACAATGTTCTTGTGCCTTAAAAACTTGTCTTCAAAATATTCAGCATCGCGAGATTCGATGATATGATTTAACTCAATATCAAGAAATCTTCGAGCATCACTCTTCTCGGCATATCCCAAGAAGATCGTCTTCGTAGTCCTTGTCCCCAGCTTCTGAATTTTCAGATCTGGGAGCTTTACATAGGCCTGACACCCCTACACTCGAATGACATTCAAGTTAGGTCTGACTTTGAACCAGAGTTCATGAGGAGTTACGTCCGAAGTTGCATACAGTACTCTATTTAGAATAAAAGTGGCCGTCAATGCAGCTTCTCCCCAGTAGCATTTAGGAAGACCCGCAGTTAGCAGCATTGAGTTCATCATTTCTGTCAACGTTCTGTTCTTCCTCTCCGCTACTCCGTTAGATTGAGGAGAATACGGAGCAGTAGTATCGTTTATGATTCCATGTTCTTTGCAGAACAATGTGAATTTATGAGACCGATACTCTCCGTCTCGATCACTTCTTAGCCTCTTGAGTTGTTGTCCAGTTTGTCGTTCAGCCTCGGCCCTGAACTCCTTGAACTTCTCGAACGCTTCGTCTTTAGACTTGAGCAAGTAGACGAACACGTACTTTGAGAAGTCATCGATGAAGGTTATAAAATACTTCATCCCGGCTTTTGTAGAGAATTGCTTGAAGTCACAGATATCAGAGTGCACCAACTCCAGAAGATCTGTGCTTCGACTGACCCGATGAAAGGGTTTCCTTGTGATCTTTGTCTGAGCACATACTTCACACTTCTCTACCTTACCCCCACATTTGGAGATAAGTCCTAGACTGGACATTTTGTTAATTCTTTTACAGTGAACATGTCCTAGCCTATTATGCCACAACTCAAGAGAATAATCAGAATGAGCGATTGCATTGATTACATTTGACTGGTTTACAAGCTGAATTTTGAACATCCCTTCAGTTTGAAAAGCTTTTCCGAAGTATGTTTCCTTCTTGGACATCACCATCTGGCCAGCATTGATGTCCATCATTAAGCCTGCGTTGCTAAGCAGGCTTCCAGAGATCAGGTTCTTTGCAATCACCGGAACGTGCTTCACACCTTGAAGCGTCAGAGTGTTCCCGGATGTGAGTTTCAGCTCCACAGTTCCGACCCCCAGAACTTCAGCTTGTGTCACGACCCGCTACCCAAATTGTTGGGCCAGGCCGAGTCATGCCCAGCCTACGTTGAGATAAAACGTAGTAAGCTGTTCTAAAGACAACAGGATAAGACTAAATGTGCTAACAGTTCTATAAGTGAAGAAGAATCATAAATGCTCCAAACACAAAAGTCGTCGTATATAGTAAAATGTCCAAGTACAAGTAAACTGAAATGTAAAACTGGATACATGTCCAGTTACAAAATGATATAGTCTAATACATGTCTACTCTCAAAAGTCTAAGTAAACAAAAGACAACTAGGCGAGGTTCCCCGCAGGAACATCCTCGTAAAGCAGAGCCGGGTCCTCGGCAGTATCTCCATAGTATGTGTCACAGAGTAACTCCTCCTCAGTAAGGACACCTACAACGTTATCCTGTCAGGACGGGAGCAAGTACTAAATCTAACAAACATGTAATACTGATCATGTGATGAAAAGGAAATGACATATCATGTTGGTTCAGTTTTAGGTATGTTTTAGCATGGTGATAGATATACATTTTAAAGTTTAAAACTGTAGTAGGTGAGTGATCAGTCAATAGGTAATCATGATGTACAGCGGTACATATCAATTTTCTGATGTGCACGTACGTACACATAACGGCATCGGTGTATATCCATACACAAACGCGGGACCAGACATACGACACAGATACATATAGAATATAACGGTGCTCGGTAAATACATACGGAGAAGGGGGTCATGATCACGTACACTACTAGCAGTTTCCCCTTAACCCGTTATTTAAGCATGTGAGAGATTATAAGATACTGTATAAACATGGTAAAAACTGAAAGTAATACAACATGTGAAGTTCTAACTTGCTACCCCAAGGATCAGCATTTAACATGGTTGGTGATTCACAGTTTTATGGTTTATAGCAGTATGTAAAGTTCGTAGAAAGTACTTGCCTCTAGCAAAGTAAAACAAAACAAGCTGCGATAACAATGCTATGGATGTCTGGTAGCTCGTCACTGTAGAAGTAAATACAACAACTTAGTTTTTACACTTAAGCTAAGACACTAGGACACTAATTTGTGAAACACGACTTGTGACTGGGCACCTAGCCAAAATGATGACTTGGCATAGGAGACCAATGTGGGGTGACACACTATATTAACTAACTTTCTAGGGTCTTTATACTAGTGAGGGATGGGGTTCAACACGACTAAAACTCCAAATAACACAAAAAGCTACAAGTCGTAATTAATCAATAAATAAATCAAAAGATCATTGTGTTCTAACAATTTTTAGAGATAGGCAAAAAGCCTAGTTTTTCTTAAAGTAAAGTACTAAAGTGATCCTTGTTAATCATAGAAATTTATTATAATTTTTCTGGAATTTATTAACCAGTACAAATATTTTATAAAAATCAGTTTTCCTAAGTATACAGAAAATGAGTTTTGGTTTCATATGCCAAACTAGTGGCAAAACAGTAAATTAAATACTACAAAAATTATACTAAATTAGCTAACTTAACATAGTATCTAAAAACTATTTTTTCATAATTTTAGCAATACTTTAAGTATTTTTAGAAAATCAAAAACAGTATTGCACACAATAATTAATTATCTGCGTATTTTGTCCATGTATATAATTTGAACCAAAGTTCAAATACAGGACCCAAGGCCATGAATTAAGTCCAATATGACTTGTACAGGTCTTGAATGTGTGAAAACACATTTGAGCCCAAATACCCATGCTAGGCTTGGACACCAAATGGTTGCAGTAATTTAAATACACTAAAAATACAAAAATAAATATTAATATTTTAATAAGGTAAAGTTATGCATAGTGAAAATATGCATACATATGTTTTTAAAAGTACATATATATATATAAGGAAAAATACTTAATTTTATAAGGCATATATATGTATATAATTATTGTATACATATATATATTTGTATATATATAATAATATATATACATCTAAAAATATATACATATATACACATATGTATATAAACACTAACTAATATATACATAAATTTACTAGTTATAAAGATATATATACATATACAAAATTATAGCTAATATACAGTATATATATATATATATATATATATATATATATATATATATATATATATATATATATATATATATATATATATATATATATATATATATATATACTAATATATACATATATACATATATATATAAATATATAAATAAAACAGAAAAGAAAAGAAAAAGAAAAAGAAAAAGAAAAAGACAAAGAAACACAAAGAAAACAAACAGAGGGCTCGAACTCGGCCCTCTGTTTAGAGGGTGAAGACTTAGAGCCCCACCCGCTGGCCAGTGGGCCTGAGCGGGCTTGCTGTCAGGGTGGGGCTCGGGTTTAACTTAAAGAGTTCGTTTGTTAAAGGTTTAATTAACCCGATAAGGAAACAAATCCGACCCGTTATGTTATACCGTGTCCTGACAGTTAGGGACACGGCTAAGCAACACGACACAGTGTCTTGTATCCATACTCAGCACGACACGCACGAAATGATTCGGCCGTGTCCAAGCTTACCCAAAGACTGCCCGTGTCCTGGCGAGTCACCCACGTGAGTTCGAGACACAAATAGGACACGGAAATAGTACTGACACGTACGTGTCCGAAGTGGGGCTGCTGTCGGGGTGGCGACTGGACGGAGGAGACGTCGTGGTCGGGGCGCCTTGGTGGCGCTGCGGTCGTCTCGTCGAGGCGAAGCGATTGGTGGTGGTGGCGATCGATGACGACGGCCGGTGAGGTGGTGGTAGGGTGTCGTCGGAACTAGGGTTCAGGCGGAATTAAGTGGGGAAGAACAGGGTGGTGGTCGGTGGTGGTGCGTCGTGGTGGTGGTGGATGGGTCGGGGGGTCTGTGGGGGTTTTTATAGGGGAAAAGGGCGGTTGATAGGTCGGTCGGGCAGCCGGAAATGGCGGGGGCTGTCCGTCGGCGTGGCGGTCGTCGGTCGGGGGGGGGTAGGTTTAGGATTAGCGTTTAGGTCCCTGTAGTTTAGGTAATTGCAAATAGGTCCCTATAGTTTCTAAGTGCAAAATTAAATTTGCACAATACATCCCGCACTGTTTATGTGCAAAAGAAATTTGCACATAACAATTGGGAAATTGCAAACCAATATTTTAACAATTCTAATAATTACAAAACAGTACTAAAATAATTCTAATAATTGCAAATTGATATTAAAACATTTAAATAAATTACAAATCAATATTTTTGTATTTTAAAACTCATTTAAAATCATTTAAAAATTCTAGAAAAAAATTCCTAAAAATTTCTAATAATTATTTAAGGCTATAAATGACATTAAAATTTAATTAACACGAATAAAAAATGAATTTGAAAATCAGGGGCTTAAAAGTCTTCCCTCCTTGAAAAATTTTGTCCTCGAAATTCACAAGGATTGAAGACCTACAATATTTCTAACATAGCAAGCAATGCAACAAAATGACTAAGGCTGCGATCGAAACTAACCTCTAAGGTATCAAGCGGGAACGGGTGGTTCCCTCGCAGCGGTTGGGTCGAACAAGTAGGGATATCTCTCTCTCATGTCCGACTCCCTCTCCCAAGTAGATTCACCTGGGGAGTGACGGCTCCAAGCTACTCGCACTAGGGGTATAACCTTGTTCCTCAGCCTCTTCTCCCTCCTGTCTAATATCTCCACTGGATGCTCAGAAACTGTAAGGCTCGGTCCGACCTCCAACTCTGAATGATCTAGCACATGACTGGGGTCTGGAACATACCTCCTCAGCTGAGATACGTGAAAGACGTCGTGAACTCCTGCTAGATTGGATGGAAGTGCAACCCTGTAAGCTACCTCTCCGATCCTGCCAAGTACCTCGAACGGCCCGATGTATCTGGGGCTCAGCTTCCCTCCTCGTCCGAACCGGATCGTCCCTCGAGTAGGTGATATCTTCGCTAGCACCATATCGCCGTCTGCGAACTCCATCGGCCTGCGACTAGCATCAGCCCAGTGTTTCTGCCTGTCCTGAGCTACTCTGAGCCTATCTCTGATCATCCCGACTTTCTCTGCTGCATCCGTGATCATCTCTGGCCCAAGCATAACTCTGTCTCCGACATCATCCCAAAAGAACGGTGTGCGGCATCGTCGTCCATATAGCGCCTCGAAAGGAGACATACCAATTCTGGCCTGGTAGCTATTGTTGTATGAAAACTCTACCAAGTGCAGATGGCTCTCCCATGATCCTCCGAAGTCCAGCACGCAAGTCCTCAGCATATCCTCCAGTGTCTGTATCGTCCTCTCGGACTGCCCATCTGTCTGTGGGTGGTACACCGTACTGAACTTGAGCCTACTGTCCAACTCCTCCTGCAAGCTCCTCCAGTAGTGGGATGTGAATCTGCTGTCTCTGTCTGACACGATGCTCACCGGCACTCCGTGTAGGCGAACTATCTGCTGCATGTATAGCTCCGCCAACTTCTCGGTGGAAAGCCCCACCTTGAAGGGTATGAAGTGCGCACACTTCGTCAGCCTGTCTACGATGACCCAGATGGCATCCTTCCCTCCTTGGGAACGAGGAAGCCCTGAAACGAAGTCCATCGTAATATGTTTCCACTTCCACTCAGGAATGGGTAACGGCTGCAACAAACCAGCTGGCCTCTGGCGCTCCGCCTTGACCTACTGGCAAACTAGGCATCTCGAGATGAAACGCGATACATCCCTCTTCATCCCGTGCCACCAAAGATGTTCCTGCAAGTCACGGTACATTTTATTAGCACCAGGGTGAATAGAATATCTCGATCGGTGCGCCTCCTGCAAAACTGCCTCTACTAGCTCTCCCTTTGGCACGCACAATCGGCTGCCATGCCTCAGGGATCCATCCTCTGCTATAGTGAAGTCATCCAGCAAT
Organism: Iris pallida; assembly: GCA_029216955.1. Lineage (NCBI taxonomy): Eukaryota > Viridiplantae > Streptophyta > Magnoliopsida > Asparagales > Iridaceae > Iris > Iris pallida. The sequence goes on from JANAVB010022598.1 coordinate 8,580,764, forward strand.
CCAGCTAATGCCTGGGGTCGAAGTCTGCGAAGACTCTCATCTGTAGACTGTGCCTCCCGGATCTGCTCCATCAATCCTGACTGAATGTCAAGCGCCATCATCTGTATCACTGATCCTGGCCGAACTAGCTCGATACCGAGCTTCTCCAGATCCTCCCGCAAATGCCGATCAATCATCAGGTACCATGCCATCGGATGCCTGCTCAGCGCATCCGCCACCACATTTGCCTTCCCGGGATGATACTGTAAATCGATGTTGAAGTCCTTCATCAACTCCAACCATCGTCTTTGCCTCATGTTCAGCTCTTTCTGCGTGAACACATACTTCAAGCTTTTGTGGTCAGTGAAGATTTCCACACGCTCTCCGTATAAGTAATGTTTCTATAACTTGAGTGCAAAGATCACCGCAGCTAACTCTAGGTCATGGGTAGGATAATTCCTCTCAAGAGTCCGCAATTGCCTAGATGCATAAGCAATTACTTTTCCATGCTGCTATAGGACACATCCTAGCCCCTTCCCAGAAGCATCACTGTAAATGGTGAAACCTCCAGAACCTGAAGGTAAAGTCAGAACTGGAGCGGTCGTCAGCCTCCTCTTCAGCTCCTCAAATGTCGCCTGGCAGTCCTCTGACCAGATGTACTCTGCGTCCTTCCGCGTCAGCTTCGTCATGGGTTCAGCTATCCTAGCAAAGTCCTGGACGAACTTTCTGTAATAGCCTGCTAAACCCAGAAAGCTCCTGATCTCTGAAACTGACGTCGGAGCCTTCCACGTCTTAACTGCAGCAATCTTCCTGGGATCCACCGAGATTCCATCTCCAGTGACTACATGGCCGAGAAACTCCACTCGGTCTAAAAAGAACTCGCACTTCGGCAATTTGGCAAACAATCTCTCCTGCCTCAGAATCCCCAAAACTATCCGCAAGTGCTCTGCATGCTCCTCTGGCGTCTTCGAGTATATCAGGATGTCGTCGATAAACACTACGACGAACTTATCCAGATACTGGTGAAATGCCTTATTCATCAAGTTCATAAAGACAGCTGGCACATTTGTGAGACCAAATGGCATCACCAGAAACTCGTACTGCCCGTACTTCGTGTTGAACGCCGTCTTCTGGATGTCTGCTGGCCTGACCTTCACCTGGTGGTACCCGGATCTCAAATCTATCCTGGAAAACACCTTCGCCCCGCTCAATTGGTCGAACAAATCATCTATCCTGGGCAGAGGATATTTGTTCTTGATAGTGATGGCATTCAAGGCCCGGTAATCAATACACAACCGGACTGTACCATCCTTCTTAGGCACAAAGAGCACTGGTGCTCCCCATGGAGAAGCACTGGATCGAATGAAACCCTTTTTCAACAGGTCATCAATCTGCTCTTTCATCTCTATGGCCTCCTTGGGATTCACTCTATAGCAAGCCCGGGATACTAGTGATGAACCCGGCACTAAATCTATAGTGAACTCCACATCTCTGTCAGGCGGAAGTCCTGGAAGATCCTCTGGGAATACATCCATAAACTCCCTAATGATAGGGTGTGGCGGTGCTGCGTCCCCGACTGTAGCACAACAGTTCGGCTCTAGGCTGATCTCCGGCCCTGTCCTCCTGACACTGAATGGTGTTGTGCCTGGGGGACTGAACACAATACTACCCTCATGGCAATCTATAGATGCATGGGCATAGCTAAGCCAGTCCATCCCCAATATGATATCATAACCGGGGAGCGGCATCACAAAGAATCGCCTTCTGAACTCTCTCCCGGCTATAAAAATAGAACATCTATAGATAGATCTAATAGGCACTGGTCCTCCTCCCGTCATCACTCTACTAATCTCCGCAGTAGGTGTAGCTACTAGATGATGTTTATGCATAAACTCTAATGATAGGAAGCTATGAGATGCACCAGAATCAAACAAACATATAGCTAGAAAAGTATGCAAATAAACATGACCTGTGATGACGTCAGCTAAGTAATCCGGCTCCGAAACCTGCTCCGGCTCCGGCTCAATGGCTAGACTATAAACCCTCCCCTGAGGTCCCTTCTGCTGCTGCAGATGCTGCCCGAACCTCTGCTGCTGAGTCGGGAGCGGTCCTCTAGTCTTCGCTACTGGGCACTCTCGAAGCTGATGGGTGGCAGACCCACAAGCCAAACACTGCCCCAACTTCTTCCTGCAGATGGAAGCGTCGTGGCCTACCCTCTTGCAGAATGCACAAAAACCTCCCTTCGGTTGCTGTCGGGGTCCCGGGGCTCTAACTGGCGGGGTCTGATGATGTGGTGTAGGGGGACGGTAAGTCTGCTGTGGCGTCGGCACTCTCTGCTGGAAAGCCTGACGCTTGGACGGTCCCTCATGATGTACAGAAGCCGGCCTCTTGCATGACAGAAGACGCTCCTCAATACTCCGGGCCAACTCTAGGCTCTGGTAGTAGTCAGTCGTACCGTTCGCCACTATAAGGATGCCAATGTCTGGAACTAGACCATGGCAAAACCTACGGGTCATCTCCTCTGGATCAGCAACCAGACTAGGAGTAAAACGGCTCAAGCGACTAAACTCTCCCGCATAGTCATCAACAGAACGGTTCCCCTGCTGGATGTTCTGGAATCGTAGCCCCATGGCTACTCTAGCAGTGGTCGAGAAGAATTTCTTCTTGAACTGGTCCCAGGTGGCTCTACCTCTCGCGAACAACGGCTCATTCCTGAACCAGACTCCGGCTAAGTCTATCAGCAGAAATCCTGCTGCCTCGACCTGAAGGTCATCCGGCATCCTAACTCCAGAAGCTTCCTCTCTACAGAATCTAGCCAGTCATCAGCTACTACTATGCCCTCAGTCCCTGAGAACTCCTTGGGATTCAGACCCATAAAGTCCTTGACCGTCCCCGCTCTCTGCCATGGCTCTACATGTGGTGGGACCACGGGACGTCCCTCAGAACGCTCCATGCTCTGGCGGAGTAGGGTAGTCTGCTCCTGATGGGTCGTTAGGAACCCCTGGATCAGTGTGAGCAGCTGGGTCCCGTCGAGAGTGACGGAAGCCTGGGTGGGTATAGTGATAGGGGGTGGTGGAAGTATCGGGGCCTGTTGGGACTGGGATGTGGAAGGTGGTATCTGGGTCTGTGGATCTGTGGAGTGGGGGAATGTGGTAGGTGGAGGTGTATCAGTCAACCGGTCAGCTGACTGGATATGGAGGGCCCCATTCTCGGGGGTAACATACTGGGATGAACGAGTAAGCACCATCTAAATTACACATAAAAAGACTTATAAGGACTTGTTTAAAGCAAGCAATCATATGCAAGAAAATCTAATTATAATAGCAAACATGTGACATATTTCCTATGTTGCAATCCTAGTATTCCTCTAAGTGTTCTAAGCGTCTTTCCTAATGTTGTCTAATTACCTTAAGTTCCTAATTGCAGGCATGCTTGGTACAATAACGTAACCAAACAGTTTAGTCAGGACCTGCATGGGCCACCACTAAAAACATGTCACGACCCGCTACCCAAATTGTTGGGCCAGGCCGAGTCATGCCCAGCCTACGTTGAGATAAAACGTAGTAAGCTGTTCTAAAGACAACAGGATAAGACTAAATGTGCTAACAGTTCTATAAGTGAAGAAGAATCATAAATGCTCCAAACACAAAAGTCGTCGTATATAGTAAAATGTCCAAGTACAAGTAAACTGAAATGTAAAACTGGATACATGTCCAATTACAAAATGATATAGTCTAATACATGTCTACTCTCAAAAGTCTAAGTAAACAAAAGACAACTAGGCGAGGTTCCCCGCAGGAACATCCTCGTAAAGCAGAGCCGGGTCCTCGGCAGTATCTCCATAGTATGTGTCACAGAGTAACTCCTCCTCAGTAAGGACACCTACAACGTTATCCTGTCAGGACGGAAGCAAGTACTAAATCTAACAAACATGTAATACTGATCATGTGATGAAAAGGAAATGACATATTATGTTGGTTCAGTTTTAGGTATGTTTTAGCATGGTGATAGATATACATTTTAAAGTTTAAAACTGTAGTAGGTGAGTGTCACGACCCGCACCCGGATATACGGGTACGAATACGTGGGCCACGCCCAGCCTACGCCGCGGTATCGGCGGTAGAACGCTGTCAAGTATACTATACTAACTACAACATCTAAGAATCCATAACTAGAAATGTACTCATGTCACATCACGAAAATTAAGGAAGATAAGACAAGAAATAATAACAATATCACTAGAACAACTAGAATCTACTATGATCATAAGACAGGAAAATAAAGAAGGAACAACAGGACTAACTAAGGATAACTACCAGGCAACTCATAGAGAAGAATAGTGGGAACCACCTCAGTTAGCATCAACATCTGTAATATTTCATAACGTATCCAGTCAGGAGCGGAACGAGTACATTTATCTCATAACAGATCTCAAGATAGAATAAAAGCTATAAGACTGTAAATAGAGCATATACAATAAAATCATGGAGTGTACATGTATGTATCATGGCATGGTAAGCTGTAGAGCTAGAGCTATAACAAGAAAGTAGAACTGAATCATGGCATGTACACAAATCAAGGTAAGCTATATATCCAATGTGTGTGAGTAGCAGTTTCAACTTGTGATCGGCTTGGGTACCTGTCAAGAATCGGCCTGGCAAGTCATAAGTGCGGTATATGACTCACACTGTTCGGGAATCGGGATGGATCTGATCACAGGCATACGCTACTACTCCCCCTACCCCAACTGGTAGAATGGATCCAAACAGGACACGTCACTGCACGGGATTCTAATGAGAAGGTCGCGAACCTGCTCTAGAATCAGTGACCACATATTGAGCAAGAGCTACAAGGGTGCTTGCACAATATATCCCAACCTAAGAAGGAGAAACATCTCTCGTCGGGATCCAAGAATACCAATCCGTGAGAACCATGTGTCAGGAATAAGCATATCAACACTAAGTACATGAATCATAACAGTTATCATAAATTGGGAATAAGTTATCAGAGAATGTACTCGCCTGGGGTCCTGCTGTCAATATGAATCAGGGTTCAGAGTAAAGCCACAGACCTAAAGATGAAATAATGCAAGAGCTGATCAGGGTCAAAAGATATACTAACATCTAGGTCAAACTAAGACAAACTGGGTCAAAGTTGACGTACAGTTGACTTTGGTCAACTGGTCAACTCTAGGTCAAACTTGACTAACGTTGACTAACAGTTGACTTTGGGTCAACTGGTCAACTTTGGTCCAGTTCTAGTAAATTTTAGGCTACGGTTGACTTCCGGTTGACTTTGGTCAAAATAGTCAACTGTGGTCAACCAGGGTCAAAACTAGTCTAACCTAGGTCAAATGTTGACTCTACTTCGACGTCTAGTCAAAATAGTCAACCATGGTCAAGCTAGTCTCTATAAACATCTACAAGGTCAACTTATGAATTTCAATGATTTAGAAATTACTGAAATCGACGGGTCTCTAAAACAACCCAAAGGAAAAAATATTATAATAATAGGATGACACAAAAAGAGAAAAAATCTACAAATGTTGTCGGATGATAAAACTAACATCACCGACGTGTCCAGAATGGTCAAATCAGCTAGGATAGCCTGTCCAAAAGTCCAATTTGGACACAGGGGCAAAACGGTAATTTCGGGCCAAAATGATGTCCGCCGTTGGACACACTTTGCACCGAAAAATATGCCGAAATAAAAGTGCACAAAACCTAACAAATTATATGTCCACGAATCCAGAATGACGATACGAACCCAACGGTATATCCAGAATTGGATTCCGTTGACCCGATCTCAAACTGGTCCGTTGACGCGAACATTGGAAACCGATTTGCACGGAAAAGCGTGTCGGAGCCAATGTCCTCAAAACTCAGCAAATTATATGTCAACGAGTCCAGAATGACGATACGAACTCAACGGTATATCCGGAATTGGATTCCGATGAGCCGAACTCAAAATGACACGTTGACCCGGATATTGGTATCCGACTTGCACCGAAATGCGTGCCGGAACCAACGTCCACTAAAACCTAGCAAATTATATGTCAACGAGTCCAGAATGACGATACGAACTCAACGGTATATCCGGAATTGGATTCCGATGAGCCGGCGTCAAAAAGTCCCGTTGACTCAGAAAGTGGGACCCGCTTTGCACCGAAATGCGTGCCAGGGCCCACGTTCTCCAAATCAAGCAAACTTTATATGAAAACATACCAGAACGACGCCACGAGTCTACTGGTGGTGTCAGAAATTGAATCCGGAGTCCCGGGTTCAAAAATGGAATTTAACAACTGCAAAACTAAGAATTCGAATGGCCAACTTTGGCGTCGAATTCGACCGACCTAACAAGCTCAAACTGAAATGAAATCTAAAGGGGGCAGGAAGAGGGTTATACCAGCTGTGCACCGGAACTGGTAGCGCGCAAAACGGAGCTACGACGACGAAGATACGAACCCGCGAAGTTGGCGTCACGAAACTGTGCAAAAACAGTTCAAATTAAAACGTCAACTTGGTGGCCGGTTTTGATGTATCAAACGACGAAATTAACGGATGAAATTTGAGAGAGATGAAGGGGTATATACCAAGATTGAGACGGAGCGAAGAAATCGCCGATCCAACGGTTGGATTGCCCCAAAAACACGTGCGAAGTTGCTGCCTCGAGACGCGTATTCTTCCTCTCCAATACGCGCGTCACGACGGGATTTCGATCCCGAAGTCGAAATCGACTTTCCGTCGAACTGGTCGCTGCCGGGGAAGGAGCAGCGGACCCAGGGGGGTCGCCGGAGAAGGCCCAGCCATGGGGGTCGGCCACGGCCGGCGGCGGTGGCCGGGGCGGCGTGCGGCCAGCCATACGCGCGGGGCATATGCTGCCGCTGCAGCTGCTGTTCCTAGCTGCTGTTGCGCAGCTGCGGGCCGCACGGGGGTGCTCGCCGGCCTGGCGTGGCGGCGTAGCCATGGGTACGGCGGCGACGACCGGCCGTGGGCACGGCGACGGCGGTTGATGGAGGTGAAGTTGGGGATGGTGGTTTGGAGTGGAGGTGGTGGTAGTAGTGGTTTATGGTGATGATGAAGAAGGAGGAGGAGGAGGTGAAGTCGGGGAGATTGCTCGGCCAGGGGCTGGGCTGGGCCATGGGGAAGCTCGGGGAGCTCAGCCATGGGGGGGGTGGCATTGTGTAGTGTAAGGAGAGTGGGAGAGAGAGATTTGTATGGGTGTGTGTTTAAAATAAAGAGAGAGAGAGAGAGTGTTGTGTGATATTTGAAAGAGGGAGAGAGAGAGATATTGAATGAGAGGGAGAGAGGTCGGCTGGATGATGGGAGGGGGTGTGCTGTCTTGTACGTGAAGGGGAGGGGGAGTGTTGAGTGTGATGTGGGGAGTTAATGTGGAGAGAGGGATTATATGTATATAATATATATGTATGTATATATATTATATAAAGAGAGAGAGAGAGAGAGAGATATTTAGGGAGAGAGAATGAGAGAGAGGGTGGTGATGTCGGCCACACATGGGGGGGGGGGGGGTTTGCTGGTAGGTTAGAGAGAGAGTGATGAGAGAGAGAGAGAGTGTATATATATATATGTATATATATATATATATAAGATATTTAAGAGAGAGATATTTTAGTGAGAGAGAGGGAATAGATATTTTCAAAATAGGAAAATAGAAAAATTATGTGGGATAATTGAGCATCATGAGAAAACAATATGGAGCTTGGGTTCGGGTTCGGTCGAGCCGGGTCGGGCCAAAATCGGACAGGGGACAATATCCGAATTAAAATAGGTGTTTATAATCATGGACAAATAAGTAACATGCGGGGACTCCAATAAATGGGACACAAGTTTCAGGCGGGTAGTAGGCTTCATGGGTGCCATGTCCATATTTGGGGTCGACTAGGTTGGGTCGATGTCGGGTCCCGAAATTAAATTGGAAGTTAAATCACGAATTACGGCAGACGATAAATTGGTCTAAATTGAACCGAAAGTTGTGCGAAGAAAATGGAGCACAAAATGGAGTGTCTGAGTGGGACACGAAGGTCAGGGGTGAAGAGCGTCTCGAGTAGATCAGGCATGACAAGTTGGTTTCGAGAGAATGACTAGTCTGGTGCTCCTAAATTAAAAGTCATGGTAACGCGCTTATGGGGATCAAGAAAAAGAGTGGGAATTCAATTAATAATTAAATGGTCTAATATTGACTCGAACTTGCGCGAAGCAAAAAGAGCACAAGGGAACGAGTTCAAGTGGGACAGGATATATCAAAATGAAGATAATCTCGTCTACTATAAACTCCAAGAAGGAAGTTTCCAGAGACTGGCATCCCTGATGCTCTAGAATTCCTAGTCACGGTAAAGAGCATTAAATCAAATAATAATATTCTAATTAATTGATTATTAAAATTAAAAAAAAATCAGCCCTAAATTCAGGGGCTTACAATCCTACCCACCTTATAAAAATTTCATCCTCGAAATTAAAGGTTGGTAGTGGGGTTAAAATATGATAGAAGGTTTAGGCAATACTTTAGGCACGATCCAAGAATGACGAGTTTGCACAATCAAGATAATCGATTCGAAATTGTTCAGGCACGATGATGGATTTTGGCACGATAGAATCATGATATGAACAAAATCATATGTACATGATTTCAGAAATAAGTCAAGTCATTGGGGCACGATTTTAGAGACGATTAAGAGAATCGAAGATATAATTGAAGTTCAAGTACGAGGTGATATGTAGGACTTAGGTTGATGGAAATCAACCTGAAAGTCACACGTACTTGATCAAGATGAAAAGCTAACCATGACCAAAACAATGTTTGGCATAGTTGAGATAAAATTTCAGACATAAACAAAAATCGAAGTCAATGTCTTATAGGCCCGATCAAAGATTAAGGAGGATGATTGATAAAATCATGAAATACGATCCAAGTTCGAACGCGATTAAAATCAAAAATAGTCTAAGTTCACTTGGCACGATTTGAGGGTTAAGATTATCAAGATCATGAAAATCAAAGTCGGATAGTCATGATCTAAAACAGGGCTAAGAGAAGCAAATGGAGAGAAAATTTTGAGAATAGCACGATTGAGAGATAGATTGAATAGAAATTAGATTATAGGTCACATAAGCACGATCAAGATCCAAGTTCAGTTATGAAAGACGATAAAATCATGAATCCGAAATCAAAGTCCTAAAAGCACTATTTAGAAAGGAACCCAAGTCACAAGGAATTCGAAGTCATCTAGAGTCTAGTCAGCAACCAAGACTCTTTGGCACGATAAACAAGACGACCAAAATTGATTGGTCATGGACAGAAGGGAATCAAAATCTTAACAGTATCAAAATTTAAGAAACAATTTAGATATGAAATTTTCAAAATCTTCAGAGTTTCCAAGTGTAGATGACAGAAGTAGATACGGGAGAGTTGATTGGTGTAATCAAGACATAGTTAAACAAGTCAAAGGAAATGATGGCAAGATGAGGAAATCATCATATGATGGGAGAGAAAATAATGATAAACAAGAAATAATGGTAGGAATTATCTTGCTCAATTGGTAAAAGAAGTGAATCAATTTAAGATATGACCTGATAACCATACACGTCTATCCCAAATCATGTTGCCAGAATTCTCGTCACGCCAGTAAGCATAGCGGTAATAAACAATAAAGTCCATAACTATGGTATACACCCTATAATTATGTCATCTAGATTCCTTACCACGCCATCCGGTATGGCTGCAAGAGAACCTAAATGACATAACTAGGATAGTATATCCAAAATCAGGCTCCATGTCCATGTCTCGCTAGCTAATATGACTGCGATGAATTCTAAACTCCATAAATAAAGTAGACACTTACCGTTCTCATCGTACTCGTCCCAAAATATGTTTATCAGGATATCTTAACTCAATTCTTAAAAGAAATATCCAAAACAAAATCAAAGGTCAACAACGAATATTAAGATTTAAAATTCAACAACAAGTCAAGGGTAAGTTAATAGAAACAACGGAAATAACTTCCGAGATAGGGTTCAGAGGAAAATTTCAGGGAAAGTCCCGAGGGTATTACCTAGGTCAAGATAGAAAATAGTGGAATATAATCTAGAACAAACCTCGACCATGATACGAGGTTGGTAATCATATTCTCTCCCCAACCTAGATGATAAATAAGTCCAACTCATACCTTCCCTCTGGGGTCCACAAACTCATCCCATGAAGGAATAAAGTTTGATACGGACAGATATTTCAGAAATCAGGACGGACAAGAATGAATGGGAAAAAGTTTTGAAAAGTTCGAAATAAGATTCCCAGGGGTCATCCCTGGAATCTACCAAGAATTCCTAATATGTGACTGAGTACCAAAATCCTAAAATATTCTATGACTCAACCTTAATCCTAGGGCAGGCTCGCAGTAGTACAGAAAAGCTCAAGTACTACCACGACTTCGCATTTACTGCAAAGACTGACCTGCATGGGCCACCACTAAAAACGTGTCACGACCCGCACCCGGATATACGGGTACGAATACGTGGGCCACGCCCAGCCTACGCCGCGGTATCGGCGGTAGAACGCTGTCAAGTATACTATACTAACTACAACATCTAAGAATCCATAACTAGAAATGTACTCATGTCACATCACGAAAATTAAGGAAGATAAGACAAGAAATAATAACAATATCACTAGAACAACTAGAATCTACTATGATCATAAGACAGGAAAATAAAGAAGGAACAACAGGACTAACTAAGGATAACTACCAGGCAACTCATAGAGAAGAATAGTGGGAACCACCTCAGTTAGCATCAACATCTGTAATATTTCATAACGTATCCAGTCAGGAGCGGAACGAGTACATTTATCTCATAACAGATCTCAAGATAGAATAAAAGCTATAAGACTGTAAATAGAGCATATACAATAAAATCATGGAGTGTACATGTATGTATCATGGCATGGTAAGCTGTAGAGCTAGAGCTATAACAAGAAAGTAGAACTGAATCATGGCATGTACACAAATCAAGGTAAGCTATATATCCAATGTGTGTGAGTAGCAGTTTCAACTTGTGATCGGCTTGGGTACCTGTCAAGAATCGGCCTGGCAAGTCATAAGTGCGGTATATGACTCACACTGTTCGGGAATCGGGATGGATCTGATCACAGGCATACGCTACTACTCCCCCTACCCCAACTGGTAGAATGGATCCAAACAGGACACGTCACTGCACGGGATTCTAATGAGAAGGTCGCGAACCTGCTCTAGAATCAGTGACCACATATTGAGCAAGAGCTACAAGGGTGCTTGCACAATATATCCCAACCTAAGAAGGAGAAACATCTCTCGTCGGGATCCAAGAATACCAATCCGTGAGAACCATGTGTCAGGAATAAGCATATCAACACTAAGTACATGAATCATAACAGTTATCATAAATTGGGAATAAGTTATCAGAGAATGTACTCGCCTGGGGTCCTGCTGTCAATATGAATCAGGGTTCAGAGTAAAGCCACAGACCTAAAGATGAAATAATGCAAGAGCTGATCAGGGTCAAAAGATATACTAACATCTAGGTCAAACTAAGACAAACTGGGTCAAAGTTGACGTACAGTTGACTTTGGTCAACTGGTCAACTCTAGGTCAAACTTGACTAACGTTGACTAACAGTTGACTTTGGGTCAACTGGTCAACTTCGGTCCAGTTCTAGTAAATTTTAGGCTACGGTTGACTTCCGGTTGACTTTGGTCAAAATAGTCAACTGTGGTCAACCAGGGTCAAAACTAGTCTAACCTAGGTCAAATGTTGACTCTACTTCGACGTCTAGTCAAAATAGTCAACCATGGTCAAGCTAGTCTCTATAAACATCTACAAGGTCAACTTATGAATTTCAATGATTTAGAAATCACTGAAATCGACGGGTCTCTAAAACAACCCAAAGAAGAAAATATTATAATAATAGGATGACACAAAAAGAGAAAAAATCTACAAATGTTGTCGGATGATAAAACTAACATCACCGACGTGTCTAGAATGGTCAAATCAGCTAGGATAGCCTGTCCAAAAGTCCAATTTGGATACAGGGGCAAAACGGTAATTTTGGGCCAAAATGATGTCCGCCGTTGGACACACTTTGTACCGAAAAATATGCCAAAATAAAAGTGCACAAAACCTAACAAATTATATGTCCACGAATCCAGAATGACGATACGAACCCAACGGTATATCCAGAATTGGATTCCGTTGACCCGATCTCAAACTGGTCCGTTGACGCGAACATTGGAAACCGATTTGCACGGAAAAGCGTGTCGGAGCCAATGTCCTCAAAACTCAGCAAATTATATGTCAACGAGTCCAGAATGACGATACGAACTCAATGGTATATCCGGAATTGGATTCCGATGAGCCGAACTCAAAATGACACGTTGACCCGGATATTGGTATCCGACTTGCACCGAAATGCGTGCCGGAACCAACGTCCACTAAAACCTAGCAAATTATATGTCAACGAGTCCAGAATGACGATACGAACTCAACGGTATATCCGGAATTGGATTCCGATGAGCCGGCGTCAAAAAGTCCCGTTGACTCAGAAAGTGGGACCCGCTTTGCACCGAAATGCGTGCCAGGGCCCACGTTCTCCAAATCAAGCAAACTTTATATGAAAACATACCAGAACGATGCCACGAGTCTACTGGTGGTGTCAGAAATTGAATCCGGAGTCCCGGGTTCAAAAATGGAATTTAACAACTGCAAAACTAAGAATTCGAATGGCCAACTTTGGCGTCGAATTCGACCGACCTAACAAGCTCAAACTGAAATGAAATCTAAAGGGGGCAGGAAGAGGGTTATACCAGCTGTGCACCGGAACTGGTAGTGCGCAAAACGGAGCTACGACGACGAAGATACGAACCCGCGAAGTTGGCGTCACGAAACTGTGCAAAAACAGTTCAAATTAAAACGTCAACTTGGTGGCCGGTTTTGATGTATCAAACGACGAAATTAACGGATGAAATTTGAGAGGGATGAAGGGGTATATACCATGATTGAGACGGAGCGAAGAAATCGCCGATCCAACGGTTGGATTGCCCCGAAAACACGTGCGAAGTTGCTGCCTCGAGACGTGTATTCTTCCTCTCCAATACGCGCGTCACGACGGGATTTCGATCCCGAAGTCGAAATCGACTTTCCGTCGAACTGGTCGCTGCCGGGGAAGGAGCAGCGGACCCAGGGGGGTCGCCGGAGAAGGCCCAGCCATGGGGGTCGGCCACGGCCGGCGGCGGTGGCCGGGGCGGCGCGCGGCCAGCCATGCGCGCGGGGCATATGCTGCCGCTGCAGCTGCTATTCCTAGCTGCTGTTGCGCAGCTGCGGGCCGCACGGGGGTGCTCGCCGGCCTGGCGTGGCGGCGTAGCCATGGGTACGGCGGCGACGACCGGCCGTGGGCACGACGACGGCGGTTGATGGAGGTGAAGTTGCGGATGGTGGTTTGGAGTGGAGGTGGTGGTAGTAGTGGTTTATGGTGATGATGAAGAAGGAGGAGGAGGAGGTGAAGTCGGGGAGATTGCTCGGCCAGGGGCTGGACTGGGCCGTGGGGAAGCTCGGGGAGCTCAGCCATGGGGGGGTGGCATTGTGTAGTGTAAGGAGAGTGGGAGAGAGAGATTTGTATGGGTGTGTGTTTAAAATAAAGAGAGAGAGAGAGTATTGTGTGATATTTGAAAGAGGGAGAGAGAGAGATATTGAATGAGAGGGAGAGAGGTCGGCTGGATGATGGGAGGGGGTGTGCTGTCTTGTACGTGAAGGGGAGGGGGAGTGTTGAGTGTGATGTGGGGAGTTAATGTGGAGAGAGGGATTATATGTATATAATATATATGTATGTATATATATTATATAAAGAGAGAGAGAGAGAGAGAGAGATATTTAGGGAGAGAGAATGAGAGAGAGGGTGGTGATGTCGGCCACACATGGGGGGGGGGGGGTTTGCTGGTAGGTTAGAGAGAGAGTGATGAGAGAGAGAGAGAGTGTATATATATATATGTATATATATATATATATATATATATATATATATATATATATAAGATATTTAAGAGAGAGATATTTTAGTGAGAGAGAGGGAATAGATATTTTCAAAATAGGAAAATAGAAAAATTATGTGGGATAATTGAGCATCATGAGAAAACAATATGGAGCTTGGGTTCGGGTTCGGTCGAGCCGGGTCGGGCCAAAATCGGACAGGGGACAATATCCGAATTAAAATAGGTGTTTATAATCATGGACAAATAAGTAACATACGGGGACTCCAATAAATGGGACACAAGTTTCAGGCGGGTAGTAGGCTTCATGGGTGCCATGTCCATATTTGGGGTCGACTAGGTTGGGTCGATGTCGGGTCCCGAAATTAAATTGGAAGTTAAATCACGAATTACGGCAGACGATAAATTGGTCTAAATTGAACCGAAAGTTGTGCGAAGAAAATGGAGCACAAAATGGAGTGTCTGAGTGGGACACGAAGGTCAGGGGTGAAGAGCGTCTCGAGTAGATCAGGCATGACAAGTTGGTTTCGAGAGAATGACTAGTCTGGTGCTCCTAAATTAAAAGTCATGGTAACGCGCTTATGGGGATCAAGAAAAAGAGTGGGAATTCAATTAATAATTAAATGGTCTAATATTGACTCGAACTTGCGCGAAGCAAAAAGAGCACAAGGGAACGAGTTCAAGTGGGACAGGATATATCAAAATGAAGATAATCTCGTCTACTATAAACTCCAAGAAGGAAGTTTCCAGAGACTGGCATCCCTGATGCTCTAGAATTCCTAGTCACGGTAAAGAGCATTAAATCAAATAATAATATTCTAATTAATTGATTATTAAAATTAAAAAAAAAATCAGCCCTAAATTCAGGGGCTTACAATCCTACCCACCTTATAAAAATTTCGTCCTCGAAATTAAAGGTTGGTAGTGGGGTTAAAATATGATAGAAGGTTTAGGCAATACTTTAGGCACGATCCAAGAATGACGAGTTTGCACAATCAAGATAATCGATTCGAAATTGTTCAGGCACGATGATGGATTTTGGCACGATAGAATCATGATATGAACAAAATCATATGTACATGATTTCAGAAATAAGTCAAGTCATTGGGGCACGATTTTAGAGACGATTAAGAGAATCGAAGATATAATTGAAGTTCAAGTACGAGGTGATATGTAGGACTTAGGTTGATGGAAATCAACCTGAAAGTCACACGTACTTGATCAAGATGAAAAGCTAACCATGACCAAAACAATGTTTGGCATAGTTGAGATAAAATTTCAGACATAAACAAAAATCGAAGTCAATGTCTTATAGGCCCGATCAAAGATTAAGGAGGATGATTGATAAAATCATGAAATACGATCCAAGTTCGAACGCGATTAAAATCAAAAATAGTCTAAGTTCACTTGGCACGATTTGAGGGTTAAGATTATCAAGATCATGAAAATCAAAGTCGGATAGTCATGATCTAAAACAGGGCTAAGAGAAGCAAATGGAGAGAAAATTTTGAGAATAGCACGATTGAGAGATAGATTGAATAGAAATTAGATTATAGGTCACATAAGCACGATCAAGATCCAAGTTCAGTTATGAAAGACGATAAAATCATGAATCCGAAATCAAAGTCCTAAAAGCACTATTTAGAGTCGTAACCTGACGATCTTCCTTTGCAACCGATTTCGAGTCGTGCGTTGATGCTGTTGTCCGAGTTGGATATTCCACAATTTTATTTAATATTCAAGATCAAGTTCAACTGCTATTCCTCAAGCTAGTTTCAAGATCGTTGTTCAAACTCAAGTCACAATTCATTTGAATCGATCCGAAATCGTACGCACGATCCTCTAAGTTTCCTCGATCAAGACTATTCATTTTCATTCATCGTTCCGAACCATTTTCTAACTCGCGTTGCCCATTGACAAGTTGTCCAGCGACATCTCGTTCGGGACTTTTGAAGTCACGGCCAACTAAGCGTGACATGTTCTAAGGCTTTGCGCGATATCATCGCTTGCCGACATATTCGTTCTATCCACATATCCTTTAGTCTCGCTCGAACAATTTCTCTATTGTCCATACACCACTCAGGGTTCGAGCCACTCGACTAGTCGTCGACACTTATTCTTGTTCTTCCTTAAAGCTATCACATACACCACCCGGGTTCAAGTCATTCTAAAAATCCTCAATCACATTCGCATCATTTGCTAAAATATTTTTCAGATTCGTTTGATGAATCTCTAGCGTAATCGCTCACGTCGTATCGACGCACTAGGTCGTTCGCACTAATCCTCTTAATCCAAGCCAATCTTTTCGTGCATGCCTAAGCGTGAACTCGATAGCGTTCCTATCGATATACACTCTAAGTGTAGCTTCGTTCTCGATCGAGCGGTACTTGATATCGCTCGCAACTCGTTTGCACCAAAAAGTTGAGGTGCACGACACGCGGACTAAGTTGTGCCGCATAACCATCTCGTGCGAACTATATTAGAGTTTGCACGCTCACTTGCTAGGTCGACGCAAGACTAGTTAGGCACGCACGCAACATGTTAACTTAGCATGTGCTCTCTATCGAGTCAAGTTTGCGACGTTCGGCACAAAGGCCGTCGCCTATCGATCCCATTCAACCGAGTACTTGTACGAGCTTTTGAAAATATTAGACTTATTATATGGAACATCCCAAGGCACAACGAGAGAGAGAGCGTACCCATCTTTTGTTTCCAACCGAGCTTTCAAAACTGAGAAAATCGAATGAAGTCCAAGGACGTAAAGCCGTGCTCTGATACCAATCTGTGGGTTATCAGTACATTGTTATGCACTGGTGGGGAGGCTAGCTCGCCCACAATGTTATCATTACCAAACACGTTCCATTTACTTTTGTGCATCTCTATCATTCATTGTCTTTCTAATCTTGCCTTAGTATCAATTTCATGGCATATGTCATAACATATCCCGTGTTGCCAAATTCAAGTGTCGCATGGAAATACATGCACGACTTACCCATACTTACCGTCCGGCCTTCCCTGTCCAAGGTAAACCAAGTTAGTCAACAATTCATATGTAGTAACTTTACGTGATTCATGTAAACATTCAATGTTACGGGCGTGTCCATGTCTCGGGTCCTAGCACGTCGTAGGCATGTTCTAGCACGTCGTAGGCATGTTCAGAGTGTTACATTTCAGGCATGTTCAGAGTGTTACATTTCAAGCATGTTCAGGAGTGTTACATTTCGAGCATGATCAGGATGTTATATTTCGAGCATGTTCAGGAGATTACATTTCAAGCATGTTCTGGAGACACTTCATTTAGTTTACTTAGACTACTTGTTTCAATGCAAGAACTTGCACGTGGATTGCCACCAGCATAGTCCACTTAATCTACATGCATGGGTCGCTGGCTTTACAAGCCATTTTGGACATATCATGTGGGCATTCTCACCTATCGAAGCGTGATGGCTGGTACACCTTGATAGTCTCTTGAAATGCCTGGCCTTACGTCTCTTTGAGCGGCCGAGCCCCCACTCAAAGCAGCCCGTAAGCCCCATATCTGATTCCGTCTAGGCCGGCCACGGTATTCCCCCCCAACGCCCGTGCCGCAGAATCCTTCCTCATGACGGCCACGGTATTCCTCCCCCATCGCCCGTGCCGTTTGTCCACGACCATTTCGTATTGTCTTGTCATTTAACTTAACGGCTATCTTTGAGCCATAATGCGTTATCGACCAGGTTGACGTCCGTGCAGCACGGATAGCGAACCCCGTTGCACGTGCCCGTCATACCTATCGCTAACGTCTTTCATGTCTTAACTTTCACTTGTTCATACATTCATTTTATTCTTCACGTATTCATGTCATTCGTTGATTTATTCATTCATTCATTCATTCATTCATTCATTTATTATGCAACTCCCCGTGCGGGAGTCGCCTTGGCGACCCATCGGTCCCGAAGTCTTTCAATGTTGCTATACTCTACTCGGAATGACTATGTCGATAGTCTTCCATTTCATTGTTGTAACCCATTCATTGTTTCATTGTTGAGCATGTAAGGGACTTGAACGTAAGCTTGTGCCTTAGCACGAGCGTGGAGCGCGGTGCGAGAGTTCTCTATATTTGCCGAGTTCTTTTCCATGTTCTAACAAGCATGCAAGATGGGATTATTCCCTTAGCTAGGTGCGTTGAGTCATTCATTTTTTAACATGCGCGGTGTTGACGCTTAGTGATTCAAGCCATGGTGTCCGTATTGTTATGTGTCTAGGCTAAGCAAAGACGGGTTCATCGGAGCCACCCACCTTAGCGATGTTCGCATCGGCCGAGCGATACTCCGAGCGCGCCTTGAAAGTCTAAGTCTGGATTCATCTTGACGGGCCAATGTAGCCCTGCATCGATTCTTCATCAGGTCGATGCCAACTCTCCGGGTCGACGGCTCGTTCGAGTCGTTGCACTTGCCGTTTGAATCGGCGTTCCGCTAGGGCGGAGCAGGTCGTTACAATCTTCTCGTTATCTAACTTCTGGCGCAACTTCAGGAATTCCTTTACTTGAGGTAGCATCGCCATCTCGTCTTCGAAGAGCCACTTGTGGTACTTCTCGACGATGAAGATTTTGGACCTGTTCTCATCATCTTCATATAGCTTACCCAAAGAATCCCAGATCTCTTTGGCCTTCACCTTATTGGAATATGACTCTGCCAGAGAATTTTTCATAGAATTGAGAATCAGCAGTTTACAGATGCTGTTTTCTCTCTTCCATTTGCTCTGCTTGACGAGTGCAGCAGCAATAGCATCTGCAGTTCCTCCTTCTGGAATCGTCGGTTCATCCTCAATCAACACATGGTCTACGTCCACGAGTTGAAGATTAAGGATGACCTTCCTCTTCCAGATTTGAAAATATTTTCCGTCGAATTTCTCCAACTTGTTAAAGCTGGTATCGATGAGAGAAGCACGAGAGTTCTCCATCTACAAGGATCTTGCTTTGAGATTGTTAGTCTCGGGGCTTGACCAAAGATGATAGACTCTATGTCGAGATCAGAGGTTCAACAAACGTTCACCTTCTGATAATTCTCGAGATCCAAGAGGAACAATATAATATGAATCTGATTACAAAAGCAACAATAATCAGAAAAATAAATCTCACATTCTTCCTCGCAATTGCAGTTGTTGACGGACAGAACTGAGTTCAGAAAATAAATCTCACGTTCTTCCTTGCAATCGCAGTTGCAGACGGACAGAACTGAGTTACAACTCAGATGAAGGAGAAGAAAGAAGAAAGAAGAAGAGGAAAGGTTCTTGCCGGGGTGATTAAGATCACCGTTGCTCAAAGCAAGATTCGCCCCAACACGATCTGCTTCCAGGAACCAGCAAGTTCACGAAGAACTTCTGGAACGTTCGTAAGTCAATATTTGAGACTTGAACGGGCTTCCTGGACTTTACAGATTCTCTTAACTCTCTTCTTGGTGCATCTTTTAAAGGAGGCCAAAGGGCTCTATTTATAGAGTGGAGTTGAGACTTCACCTCTTCTCCTATCCGATGTGGGACTAAAATACCAATACTCAAAAATAGAGTTTGATATTTTAGATCATCCCACAATCAGCATAGAAGTGTGCCAGTCCACGCCTACCCCCCGAACACTCCCGTGCATGCACGAGACATCCTGGAATCCGTGTCCGAGTCCGAGTCCGCACAACAAAAATCAACTTATATCTTTGTTGGAATTGATCCTTTTTTATTTCTACGAAAATACTCCCATATGACACACACTTGTGCCCCACCACACCTCATGTGCACACATCAACACAAGCAATGCATTATATTGAGATACTCACCATTTTGTGTAGCCGATGTGGGACTATCTTTCCTAGTCCAAAGGAAAAAACACCAACAAAATTTTTATTTCATTATTTTCATTTCGGCTTTTTATTCATATTCACATCACTTGCTCACTTTTCTTTTTGTAGATACATACGAAGAAAAGAAATAAACTAGATGTGAATCGGTTGAACAATCTAGTTTATGTCCAATTCAATGCAAAATTGATGAACAAGCACAAAAGGGACCAAGAGAAGAAACTTGATGTGCTACTAGCAAGTGATGCTAATAATGCACAATCATGGATAGTTGACTGTGGTGATGATGATGAAGTTGAACCTGGAACTGGGCTCACTTGGCAAATGGCTAGTGATGCTTCTGGAGGCGATGAAATGCTACATCCCCGTAGAAGTTCTAGAGTGAGGGAACTTCATGAAGATGATTTTCAGTCAGAAGATGAAGATGACATCAATGTTGAATTCGAGTTCGATGAAGAGCATGTTTTGGAAGACTACGGAGAAGAAGAGTTTGATGCGTAGGACTGTGGGAGTTATAATTACTTTTTGTCTGTGTTATGTTTGGGTTTGCTAATATTTTATGATACTTTGAATGTGTTGGAACTTGGAAGATTATGCATATGTTTTCGGTCATGGAGATTATTAATTTTGTTCGATGCGTAGGGCTTGGGAGTTCTATACACATTTCTTCACATCTAGTCTATTCCTTTCATGCATATGTTTTCAGTCATGGAGATTATTATTATTTTTTTGCTTTGCATATGCTTTCATGCATATGTTTTCAGTTTTCTGAGCTCTGTTTCTGTGTTCAGCTCATGACTGCAGTCCCAGGTACAAGCAAAGCATGTCTATACACATATGTTCACATCTAGTCTATTCCTTTCATGCATATGTTTTCAGTCATGGAGATTATTAATTTTTTTTGCTTTGCATATGCTTTCATGCATATGTTTTCAGTTTTCTGAGCTCTGTTTCTGTGCTCAGCTCATGACTGCAGTCCCAGGTATCAGCAAGCTAGCTATTTTGTGTTCATACAACATATTCTGAGGCTCAATTCAATTCTGCACCAAAAGTTGCAACTTGGACTAAAACTGGTAAGAACAATATTTCAATTTAATAGTACTTGCTTTTGTAATTACAATATTTTTGCATACATATCTCACTGTTCTCACAAATAGCATTTTTGCATACATGATACATATCTCAGTTGCACCCTTGTAGAACCCAAGTTGCAACAATGATACATGATACATATTTCAATTTAATACATGATACATATCACTGTTCTCAAGTTGGAATCCAAGTTGTCATTGTTGCACTTGCACCCTTGTAGAACCCTGTAATTCTTGCGAATCTGCGATTGATAACAAAAAAACACATTTAGAGAGATGAAAAATAGTAAACAGAAGACATGTAGAATCTTGTAATCCATAGGCAGTTGGCAACTCAACCTCTAGGAAAAAAAAAACGGCCGCCTAGGCGCTAGGCGGGCACTCGGCGCACCGATTCCGCCTAGCGAAATCTATAACATTACAATATATATATATTTTACTTTGAGCCCCTATGTTCCCCAAGGCCCAAATGCCCCCTCCAAATTCATTATCTCAAGTCTCTTCTTCTGGTTTCCTTTATTACCTTCTTGGACAAGTTAAGATTCATCATGGTCCTCCCTCAAAGCCGACTCCAAGCCTAGGCAACCTAGGTGTGGGCCTAGGGTCCCAACATTTTCTAGGCCCCCTAAATCCTAATCATAGTAGTAAACTCATAGTCCAAGGTTTTGATATATATATAAGAAAGTATGTTCTTCAACTTTTCTCAGACCATTAAAATTTTCTATTGAAATTACTTTTTTCTATTTTGTTTTTCCACAATGCATCTCCTTCCCAAATCTATGCTACCAAGAAAACGGTCAAAATAATACTCGTCCTCTCTATATATTTATCGCCATGTTGAATAAATTTGATATATAACAAAATCTACGACAAAAACAATAAGATCTATGACTATAACTAAGTTTACGACAATAAGAGTTGTCATGAATAACGCATTATCTAAAATAATGTTCAATTAGCCAATTTGGAGAGATTTATTTGAGTGCATTTTTGTTTACTTACAAAAAACTAGGATGGATGTTGCCAAATAGTAATAAAAAAAAAGGCAATTGATAAAGGCACTGCCTTTTTTGATCGGGGCTATCCAATTTTTTTGGGGTTTTACTCAGGACAGCCTATTTTTTTTATCTAGGGCTATCCCAAAGTAAAATTTCTCCAAACCCAAATTTTCCCTCTCATTTGCAAAATTTTTTCTCTCTCTTCCTAAACCCTAACTCCTCTCTTCTTCTTCTTCCTCTTCTCCTCAACCATTTCTCCATCTCCAAGCAAGAAGTTAATTTGAAAATTCCTAGAAATTTCTTCCACCCTAGAAATTTTCTCTTCTTCTTCCCCTTCTCTTCCAAATTTTTTTCTCAAGAAGATCGATGGCACCCAAATTCTTTCTCTATTTGTTTCCAAAATCCTAGAAATTAAATTGAAAAATTCAAGCATCCATTACATTGTTTATTTCAATTGTCTGTAGCCCATTTGAATTAAACTACATTCGGAGTGGGAAATTATCCATTTAAATTAAACACAAGTATGCACGAACGAAAAAACTGTACGTCGACCAGGACTGTCCAATTTTCTGGCAGTCCTACAAACTGAATGGACTGCCAGAAAACTGGGCAGTCCTAAGTCACGACATGTGAAACAAAGGACTGCCCAATTTTCTGGCAGTCCTACAAACTGAATGGACTGCCAGAAAACTGGGCAGTCATAAGTCACGACATGTGAAACAAAGGACTGCCCAATTTTCTGGCAGTCCTACAAACTCAATGGACTGCCAGAAAACTGGGCAGTCCTAAGTCACGACATGTGAAACAAAGGACTGTCCAATTTTTTGGCAGTCCTACAAACTGAATGGACTGCCAGAAAACTGGGCAGTCCTAAGTCACGACATGTGAAACAAAGGACTGCCCAATTTTCTGGCAGTCCTACAAACTGAATGGACTGCCAGAAAACTGGGCAGTCCTAAGTCACGACATGTGAAACAAACTGATGTTAAAACTGGGCAGTCCTAAGTCACGACATGTAAAACAAACTGGGCAGTCCTAAGTCACGACATGTGAAACAAACTGGGCAGTCCTAAGTCACGACTGCCCAATTTTCTGGCAGTCCTACAAACTGATGTTGGTATTTAGCTTTCTTGGTCAGTGTTATGGAAAAATAATATAATTTCTCCTTTTTATAGAATAATCTGGAATTCTAATGTTTACCTACAATAGTTTCTAATGTGAATAGTATGCGATGGAAGTATCAATATGGTGTCAGGATTGTAATACAAAACAATAGATCTAGAAAACCAGTAGGCCTAGCTATTATTATTCAACGGAGGATCCCAATGATTCCAATTGTATGCAGATGCTTTCTGCAACGTGGTACCGATTCTAGTGGTAATTGCAAAGGACTGCCCAATTTTCTGGCAGTCCTACAAACTGAATGGACTGCCAGAAAACTGGGCAGTCCTAAGTCACAACATGTGAAACAAAGGACTGCCCATTTTTCTGGCAGTCCTTACTGTATTAAGGACTGCCAGAAAACTGGACAGTCCTACATACTGTAAGGACTGCCAGAAAAATGGACAGTCCTTTGTTTCACATGCTGTGACTTAGGACTGCCCAGTTTTCTGGCAGTCCAGTCAGTTTGTAGGACTGCCAGAAAATTGGACAGTCCTTGTTTGCAATAGTTGAACAGCAATATTGGGGTTTCCTCCCATATTATGGTTCGTATATTATGAGGAGCCTTTGGGTGCCATCGAAATTGAAAATGAGAAAAAAATTAGGGATAACAATATTAGGATTTCCACCAATATTAGGGTTTAACATTTTTGTTGTTGTTGTTGTTGTTCTTCTTCTTCTTCTTCCTTTTCTTCTTCTTCTTCTTCTTCTTGGATAGGTTAAGGAAGAAGAAGAGGAAAAAAATAGGAAAAAAAAAGTGACTTTTATACTAAAGAGTGGGCTAGTCCTAATAAATTTTTTCAATGGCAAACTTGTAAATAACACAAACTTACAAATGGGCTAGTCCCGATCAAATTATGCAGTGCCTTTATCAATTGCCAAAAAAACCTCTTTCCAGTGGTGGTTGCCAACTCGTTCTTCCAAACTCTAAGGAAGTACGTGAAGAAGCCGCGGGAGATCACCGGCCCCTACGTCGACCCGGAGTACCGGCTCGTCGTTCCGATGGCGACGGAGTACCGTCCGCATTGTCCCGCCACCGAGGCGGCCAAGGCGGTGGTCCCACGTCCGACCCCTCCACCGTCTTCGACATCGTCTACCACCCCCGCGACCAGCGCCACAACCGCCCGCCGAAGTGGAGGACGGTGCTCAGGAAGGCCGACGTCAAGACGATGATGGCATAGAGGAGCTTCGACGCCGGGGATTTCCCGAGGGTTTACTTGACGGAGATGATCGAGGAGGATATGAATGCTAGGGGCGGTGGATACCAGAAATGAAGGACTCGGTGAGTTTTAAAATTTATGGGATTTGCTTGCTCTTGTTCTTGTTTGATTGGTTGGGGAGTTGGATTTGGAGATGTGGGTTAGGTTTTGTAGGTTGAATTGTGTGGGAAAGGTGCCATCTTGGTTGGATTCATGAATCCAGGGTTGCTGAAATAGGAATTTGGTTCTGTTTGCATCTGTTGGTTAGTTTGTGTGAGCTTCTTGATTTGGGATTCAACGCTCTGGATTAGGATTGGTTGATTGATTCGAGTGGGAAATAATTGATCTTTTGATGTGGCCCACTCTGAACATCAAGATGTGATCCCTATCACTCACTCATCAAAGTCTCCCCGTCGCGGTTGTTACATGTTCTCCACAGATTCATCACCTCCAGGAGATGTAGTCCCGTATTGACCTTTTGCGTCCTTGTTGAATAAAACTAGTGAAACAACATACTGCAGCACCCTTCTGTGATGTCAAATGAAACGCCATGACGTGGATTTCATGACCCCTAGATCTGGCGGTCCCTCACCAATCAATACTCTTCTGCCCCCATGTCGAGTTGCATCATGGGAAATACCTCCTACAATGTCTGAGAATGTTTAGCCCCATGTCTAAATAATAATAAAAATTAAACAAGGTTGTCTTTAGTGACAAAAGACACTAGGATAGAAATGACCAAGATTAACCGATAGGAGGAAGTGTCGCGATTAAAACAAAATGGTTTAAAACAAAATGGTCTTTCCCAACAAGTGTATATGTCATCTAAAGAAGTGTCACAATAGGTCAATAATTCTAAAGAGATTATTATTAGATGATATAAATGCTAAACAATTTCGGGAACTGATTTATGAAGAAGTGGCGGAGGCACGGAGATATCTAGCAACATAAATTTTTGAGGGGGGTGGGTGGGTGGGTGGAGTTGATGTCTGTCCACCCTCACCCATGGGTGGGTCTGCCTTGTAAAATCATTCACCGCAAAAGCAAACAATGAAGGGGATAATGGTATCGTTACATCTGACCTCAATTGCTACATCCTCATTCAAAACAATGGTAGTCTTACCAGTTTGCAAAAGTAGGTCCACCCATCTTCTCCATTCAAGACCAAATCCTCATCCTCTCAGCTTTAATGTTTCACTAATGCATCTTGAATCCAAGAAATCATAAGCTTTTGCCATATCCAATTTGATAGCAAAACTCTATTCCTCCTAGTAGCATGGTTTACAATTTCTTCTGTACATTCTACTCCGTGAAGAATGCGCCAGCCCTTAATAAAACCACACTCTTCACTCAAGAAGGTACTGCCCCTTACCATTGTCCACAGGTCCATTCATACTTCCTTAAGAATCTATTGGCCAAATTGTTAGTCAATTTCTTGAAGGATCTTTAGAAGGCTGATGGGTCAAAATCCTTCCACCCTCAACGGTTCTTCCTTATTTGGAATGAGGACTTGAAGGCGTAATGATGTGTCTTAGTTTACAATAACCTTTGACAACTCATCAAAGATAGTCATTGGATTTCCTTTTATAATTTCCCAACATTGCTTATAGACTAAGATAGGGAAGCCATCTGGCTGTGGGGTTTTATTACTTTGCAGTTCCCATATTGATCTCTTAACTTACTGCCAGATGGAAACTTTAGATCCTCCATAGCTCTCGTAGTCTCAGAGCTGTCTGTCCCCATATATCTTCTGTTGCCTTGCATTGGAACTTTCTCCTCTCACTGAGACATTGTGAAAGAATGCTCTTTTCACCAAGACATTCGTGTAGAAGGCAGAAGCCATTGACAGCCTTTCTAATTTTATGCGCTTTTCAACTCCCCACTCATCCCGGATCTGGAGTCTTATTACAAGATTGCAACGTCTCAAACACTGGCCACATTGTGAAAGAATGTACATGTTGGCATCTCCTTCTAGTCCTTTACTCTCCAGATCTTTGTCCTTTATGCCTCTTCTTGAGAA
This sequence comes from Iris pallida, assembly GCA_029216955.1. Lineage (NCBI taxonomy): Eukaryota > Viridiplantae > Streptophyta > Magnoliopsida > Asparagales > Iridaceae > Iris > Iris pallida. The sequence goes on from JANAVB010022598.1 coordinate 8,607,065, forward strand.
CAAATGGCATCTAGCCTTTCTCGTGCAACAGATAAATCTCCTAGTTACTCTTCATTTAGGGGCCCTTCCAATGCTTTGATGTTGGCAAGGACCATCTCCTTGGTCATGGGTATCTCCTTCCCTGGCCCATACCTTCAGTCTCTTTGTAGTCTTTTAGTCTTCTTACTCCAAATTCCTCAGCACTAAGTTATGAGTGTGGGGATCATCCGGCTGTGTTGAATATATCCTCAGTCCCCTCTGGAAGAAGCCGCATATTTTTGAATCAAAATATCCTTTGCTTGGAAAGGAAATCCTCTCTAGGAGGGGCAAAAAAATGGAGTGTGATCCTAGGCACACTTATGAAGCTACAATAGGTTTTCCTTGAAACCTGTCCCATGATACCAAGTCCTTTAGTTTGGCTGAGATAAGCCTGCTGTCTTGTTAGTGATTGGACAAAGAGTCTACCACTGACTGGAATCTCTTGAAGCTCAAGATGATTACTTATAAGGTTAAAGTACTTGTTGTACCTGTCACTAGTACCCATCTTCTATACAAATTGGTATATATGGTGACATCGGAGTCCCGTTCCAAAATCAATGTCATGCCCCACCTCCCACCTGATTGTTAAAAGTTCTTCCGAAAAAGTATCTTGCATCTCAGCTCTATTAGGGCCATATATGGATAAGAAAACTTGGTCCTATCTGTCTGATCTCCTACTTACTGGAATGGATGTGGTTAAGGCTCCCACCACACATCATATTTATGAATTTGGCAGGATTAACACCTAACACAATCCTGCCTACTTGACCTTCAGCCAGTTTGCATGGCTATTTGGTCAATGCAACTGAAACTAATTGTGCGTAACCAATAATCATTTACTGAGTTTGGAGTGTACCTGCTTCCTAGATTTCCAGAGGGTAATATAATAGATATCTATAAGCTTGGCATTACAGCTGTAGAAGTTAATCTATGCGAAGGGACCCGCTGTGAAGAAAGTTTCTTATTAAGTCAATCTAGAAGAAACTCCAGCAAAAACAGGAAGTTTTTTTCTTCTACAAATTTGTCTTTTAACATCGTTCAGAAACATTCCATATACTATCGCACTGTAAGAAACTTTAGTTTGTTATCCTCCAAGTTTGTACTTAATGATTAATTATGAAGGGGTTGTCTTTGCACATAGTTTCATGCTAAGCCTAAGCCTGTTGCCATGCCTCATTTTCTAATCCCAACATAATAACACTCCATATTCTATGATCTTACTGTAGGAAACTTTAGAATGCTACCCTCCATGATTGTACTTAAGCATGAATTGTAATCCTTGTCTTGTGAAATGTCATTATATTATCACAAATAATGTGCATAACATCACACTGCCCTAAGGGTTCCTCCTGACTTGGAGTAGGCTAAAAGCCTATATTACTTGAATCACCACAAGCTCTAAAATCACCTTATGTCACATCCTCAACAACTACAATGTGAAAGTTCAAAACATGTAATATCAACAGAAAACATTGTACGCTATCTCCAAGTTAATAAAAGATCAAACTGTCTTACAGATTAACTTAACAACACTTACTTGAAAGCACACCTCCTAGCATAGATCTACTTCTAAAATGGTAATCAAGCTTAGCAATTTTTTTATATACATTTACTGACTTATAACTTAATGCGACTGAAAGGTAGGACTCTAAACTAGGAAGATAATATCTTTATTTTTTCTCATCTAGGAGGTACATATGCTTCGAATTTTGCAATGGTCATATAGTGCCCTTTTCAAATATGCATCAGACAGAACAAAGACACTCTAAAATGCATTAGGACACAACAAAAGTTGAGTTTCCTTTCTGTGTTTCCATGTATGTGTCATGTCGTATCACATTTGTATTAGTAGTTAGTACAACATATTTTCTCGTGCAATGTTTTTTTTTTGCTTGGGGATTTTTATTTACTTTCTATATTTTTTGGCGGAATGGGGATGCTTGACATACCCTTGCAATCCTAAATACATCAAAAGATGTGGCAAATTTAAAATTGTGTTCATAGAAGCATTCTCATACCATCTATGATGGAAGAAAGCCTGAACATCAGAAGTGATAAATATCCTTAATTGTGGCACCAAAGTGATATATTCATATAATAAGTTGTCTGGAAATTTGAATCCATTTATCTGGTGAGTTTAGTGTTGATAGTCGATTTTAGGTGTGAAAGTTTCCATCATTCTTCATTTCATAAATCTAAGTTTACTGATTTGGGAATGCTGTAATCTGGTGTTGCCTAAAAGTTTTTAAAATTAATATAAAGTTTTTCCATGTGGTCGAGTTGCATTTGTAATTTTTGTATCTGCTAAACATTTTAGGAGCACCGTTTAGTTTTGATGAGAAATTTTTTTTTAATCTTTTATGTTTGCTAACTAAAGCCCAGTCTCTTCTTTCTTGATTGGAATCGAATTTAGTCATTTGGTGGGACTGTTAGATCATGGTGAGGAAAGGTCCCTTCTTTTTGTGAAAATAAGGTTTTTGAATAGAACTTTTATTTAGTTGCACAGTATGGAACAAACCTGGGGTGGATCCCCTTGCAGAGAAGTAGGGGCTCAAGCCCCCACTGGATTTTCGGGGATTTTTTTTTTTTTAAATCTTGCCCTGCAACAAGCTATGTTTATTGGTGTTTTTTTGTTTTATTAAAAAATCAGTTCAAGCCCAGGTTAGCAATCAGCCTTCAGGACCGCTTTATGCCCCCCTCATTTCTCCCTCCCCTGAGAAGATGTCGTAGATTAGCTGTATGCATGGCACTTCTCCTTGGACATTATATTACTTGTTACTAGTAGTTTTGCATTATAATCGTTGAATCAGTTGAACGTATCCATGAATTCTAGCAATTGTCCTTCCTTTAGACATTATCTTCTGTGATATGTATTTCATCTCTTTATATACCACTAATCACGTGCGCTGTACGTGTTCTTTACGCTCAAGTAATTTTCGTCAAAAATTTCTAAGTTTTTAGGCAATATGATCGATACCCAAAATAATCCTCTAATATTGTTGAAAAATTAGTTAGAAATTTAAATTATATTAAAATAATTTAAATATGATATGAATATATTTTAATTAGGATTTGTTAGAGAGATGTTTTTAGGATTGGATATATATTTAGTTAGATAATACTAGGTAGTTACATAATACCATGATTTTAGGATTTCATACACGTTTGTTAAGGTCATAATTTGTAGTATCGGCCGATACCGATTTGATACGGCCGATACCGATACAATTTGGCATGTCCTGATCCGATACCGACCGATACCTGATACTGACCCATACCGACATTGGGGGGTCTCTTTTCTGGTCAATTCGACAAAGAAAATTAAACGAAAAAGAACAATTAGCAAGGGCATAAAAATATAGTAAGGTTGTAAAAGCATGTAAATGATGAAAACTTATCTATCAATGTAAACCAATTGCCAAGAGTGACTACTATTTCATTCAATTTCAAAAGTGCTAAGAAACAATACTAGAAATACTTAAAATTATGTCTAAATGTATAAAATATATTTTCTAAAACTTAAATAATTTGTTAATAATTATTTGATTTCCGATACCAGAAAATCCGATACTCTGATCCGAAACCGTCGATACTGTTGATCTCGATACTCGTAGGAATGGTCCGATACCGATTTCGATACCGATACTGTTGAACCTTGGTCTAGAAATTAATTAGAATTTATTCTTTTTTTCTTCTTCTTAATTACACAATTATATACATATGGCTTATATGGCTCATTTTGAGCCGTTTTGAAGCCTATTTATAATAGTAGAGAAAACTTGCATCCCGAGGGGTGTTATTTGGAATAGGTTATGCTTGTTACTTCAAAGTTTACATGGTTCTTTATCTACGTGATCACATCAAAGTGGTTTGACAACCGCTTTGAACCAGTGTTATTAAAGGTCCCCACCTTATCACCAAAGCTACCCTTCTAGATGTTCTTATACTCTGCCACCTCAATCTCTTATATATCCGCCTTGACTTAAACATGATTCAACCCAAAACTTTGTTTTTTTAAATTTGTAGCATGGAACCAAAGCCAATTAACATAAAGCTATGAAGAACTGAATAAGATATTAAAGAAGAGGAAAGGAACAATGCATTTCGCCTTTGTTGTCTTGACTTCCTTTCCTTTTGTGTTTGCCCTAACCTATTAAATCTTATCTCCGACTCTGACGTCCACTGTACCATCAACTAAGTCTCTCTCTTTCTCTCTCTCTCTCTCTACACACTATATATATATATATATATATATATATATATATATATATATATATATATATATATAGTGTGTAGAGAGAGAGAGAGAAAGAGAGAGACTTAGTTGATGGTACAATATATATATGTCCTTCTACAATACAAACTCTAAAAAAATTGTATCGATACAAGCAATGATTTTAACCATTGATTTATGATCCAATGATTCTTATTAAAAGGTCTTTCTTGTAATATGACTAGGAGCAATCATTATCAGGGACATCATTTAATGTTGTGTTTTCTTTTGACTTGTTGGTTACCTTCTATTATAGGTCATCTTTACTTTAATTTTTTCAGTCCACTCCTTGGACCAACAAATTAATGATAGTATGTTAAGATGACCTGTTATAGTAGGTGAAGTAAAAGTCTAGGAGACAGCTTTCACAATTTACTATGCATTTGTCTTGTTTGTATCGATACAATTTTTTTGGAGTTTGTACTTTAAAATTACCATATATATATATATATATATATATATATATATATATATATATATATATAGTTTTCTTCTATGTCAAGTTAGTTATAATCTTAGTAGTTGTTGCTTTATTGAACACTTTAGTTGATGTTAATCAGACTTGTCTACGCAATAATGCACAAAATGATTTGCATGCCATTTTTATAGTGTGAGGAAACTGCAACAGACAGTTCCGTAAAAACCACAAACTTGTCTCATCTTATTTACCAGAAGCTCATAAGTTTAGTCTTGAGGCCCTTGCCTCACCGCCTTGAGGCCCCCTGCCTATGCTGTTGGTCCTCGTTGCTTTGCCATCTCACACCGCCTTAACAAGCTTGCCTCGAGCTTGAAAACCATCAAGGTTCTAGATAACCTATAATGGCCAGATAGTGATTGGGGGTGTCACAACGGATGACATATATGATGATTCTCCAGTAGAATATCTGATGATACGAGTGGAAAATATCTGATGATATCATCAGTATAGGGTTGTAATTTGCTCAATTTATCCGATTAAGAATCTGATGACATGAAATTCTTGAACTCTAAGATATGCGTTAGACTTAAAAAGTGATATTACAACAATAAAAAACATGATTGTTAAATGACTAAAGCATCAAATGTAGTATATAATATGTCTGTTGTGAATCGACTCAATCGGTTCACCAATCCCAACAATTAATTAAGAGGAATAGAAATAGAATGATCTTTTATATAGGAAAAGAACAAAACTCCCAACTTTGATTGAACGGAACAAAGTAATAAACTCCTTCTTCAATGACACTTGCGAGAGTTTTCTCAATACAAGCATAAAAACTAATGACGGCTAGCCCTAGCTATAAATAGAAAAGAGAAACAAAACCCTAGGAGGGTTATTGTGGTGAAAGACCACAATACCCCTTTATGCCTAAATAACTGAAAGGCCTAAACAGTGGGCCTGGGCCTAAATAGCTACTCCTACGACGTGTGTAGGTGATGATGGGTGGGCCCACATCAATATCGTCCCCTAAAAGAGCCACCTTGTCCTCAAGGTGGAAATCTGGAAACTGCGTCTGGAAGCTCGCATAATCCTCCCAGGTCGCGTCACAGTCTGGTAGGCCGACCCAATGAATCAGGACCTCCCTCGTCTGACCTGGTTCTCGTCGAATAGCTCGTACCGCCAAGGGCTCTAACTGTACCTCCATGTCCTCCGTGAGCGTCGGAGGAAGAGTGGGTGACACTGCCAGATCCCCAATCGCCTTCCTCAACTGAGATACGTGGAAGACGGGATGAATCGATGATGTGTCTGGTAGCCCCAAACGATAAGCCACCTGCCCAACCCTAGCCACCACTGGATAAGGACCAAAGTATCGAGCCGCCAACTTCTCATTCGGCCTCCTCGCCATCGAGCGCTGTCGATAGGGACGTAGTTTGAGATAAACCATGTCCCCTACCTAAAAACTGACGTCCCGCCGATGCTTGTCTGCCTTGGCCCGCATCACCTGCTGTGCCCGCAACAGATGCTTTCGCAGCTCCTCCAAGACCCCGTCTCGGGTCAACATATACTCCTCCACCTGTCCCACCGGTGTCTGGGCGTCTCCGAACCGGACCAAGGGGGGAGGGTCTCGGCCATACAGCACCCGGAAAGGTGTTGTTCCCGCCCGTGAATGGTACGAAGTATTGTACCAGTATTCTGCCCATGCCAGCCAACTGTGCCACTGTCGAGGAGAATCAGATGCGAAGCACCGTAAGTAGGTCTCGACGCTGCGGTTGACGACCTCCGTCTGGCCGTCCGTCTGGGGATGATATGCGGTACTCCTCTTCAGGACCATACCGTGAATCCGAAATAACTCCCGCCAAAAGAGACTCATGAATACCTTGTCCCTGTCAGAGACAATGGATGCGGGTACCCCATGTAGCCTGATCACCTCTCGAAGAAACGCTGTCGCAACAGTAACGGCCGTGTAAGGATGCTTCAGGGGAATGAAGTGAGCATACTTACTCAGCCTGTCTACCACCACCATGATCACCGTGTACCCCTCTGAACGTGGTAGCCCGTCGATGAAGTCCATAGTGATATCCTCCCAAACTCGCTCCGGTAAGGCCAGTGGCTGCAATAATCCGGCTGGAGCCATAGCCATATACTTGTGACGTTGGCAGACGTCACAAGCGGCCACCAATCGTGCGATGGATCGTCGCATCCCGGGCCAAAACACCTCCCTGGCCATCCGCTGATAAGTCTGCTGAACCCCCGAATGGCCTCCCGTCGCGGAACTGTGGAACTCCTGGAATAATACGGGAATAAAGGCCGAAGTCTTCGGCAGCACCATCCTCCCCTGGTAGAGCAGACGGCGATCCGCTAGAGTGTAGCCTGCTGGAGCGTCAACGCCGCTCTCTATCTGCTGCCGTATCTGCTGCAGCTCTCTGTCCTGCTCCGCCTCCTGCAACATCGGCTCCCAATCCCGCCATATAGGTCGTGATAGGGCGCCTAGATCGGCCACCTCCTCCCGCCGGGATAAAGCGTCAGCCGCCTTGTTCTCCAGCCCTGGACGGTACTCGATCGTGAATCGATACCCGACCAGCTTGGACAACCAATGCTGATGCTCCTCAGTCACAAGCCGCTGCTCGAGGAGATACTTGAGGCTCCTCTGATCGGTCCGGATCACAAACTCCCTTCCCAACAGGTAAGGCCGCAACTTCAGCACCGCCAGAACAATCGCCATCAGCTCCCTCTCATAGACCGATTTTAGTCGGGCTCTAGCAGAGAGTACCTGACTAAAGTAGGCTATGGGCCGCCCCTCCTGCATGAGTACCGCCCCGAGGCCATATCCCGATGCGTCCGTCTCCACCACAAACGCTCTGCTGAAGTCGGGTAATGCTAGCACGGGTGCTGTCGTCATAGCGACCTTCAACGCCTCAAAGGCCTTAGTGGCCTCCTCTCCCCAATGGAAATCCTCCTTCTTCAGCTGCTCCGTAAGGGCCCGAGCGATAGTGTCGTACCCCTTGACGAACTTCCTGTAGTAGCCCGTCAACCCCAGGAAGCCGCGTAATGCCCGTAGTGTAGTGGGCACGGGCCAATCTAACATGGCCGCTATCTTCGTCCTGTCCGCTGCTACCCCCTCAGCCGACACCACGTGCCCCAGATACTCCACCTGTGCCAAACCGAAGCTGCACTTCTTTCGGTTGGCGTATAGCTGATGCGTCAGCAGCTCCCGAAACACTATCGCCAAGTGGTCAGTATGCTCCCCCATGCTTCGGCTATAGATGAGGATGTTGTCGAAGAATACCAAGATGAACCTGCGAAGGTAGGGTTGGAATACCTTATTCATCAATGCCTGGAAGGTCGAAGGAGCGTTGGTCAGCCCAAACGGCATAACCAGAAACTCATAATGTCCCTCGTGAGTTCGGAACGCCGTCTTCGAAACATCCTCTGGCCGCATCCGGATCTGGTGGTATCCTGCGCGAAGATCGATTTTCGAAAAGACAACCGCCCCATGCAGTTCGTCTAGCAGCTCGTCGATCACCGGGATAGGGAACTTGTCCGCGACCGTCTCCTTATTCAACGCCCGGTAGTCGACGCAGAATCTCCAGCTCCCGTCCTTCTTCTTCACCAACAGCACTGGTGATGAAAAAGGACTCACACTCGGCTGGATTATCCCCGCCTGCAGCATCTCCCGCACCATCCGCTCTATCTCGTCCTTCTGCAGATGCGGGTATCTGTAGGGACGCACGCTCACCGGTGCCCCCTCCCCCCGTAGTACGATCGAGTGCTCGTGTCCTCTGATCGGAGGTAGCCCTTGCGGGCTCTGGAAGACCTCTGAATACTGCTCCAGCACCGCCTCTACCTCCCTTGGTGTCTCCCCCCGAGTTGTCTCCTCGCCAGAAAACCCTTGGAACTCGACCAGGTACCCCTCTCCTCCTGTCCGCAACGCCCGAGTAATGGCGCTGAAAGCCACCATAGAGAAACAGAGAGTCGAGTCCCCCTTCAGCACCACCGTCTTGTCTTCTTCCCGAAACTCCATCCGTAGAAGCTTCCAGTCCACCTTCATCTCCCCAAGCGTCTTCAGCCACTGGACCCCCAATATGATGTCTACATTGCCCAGCTCCAATGGTAGGAAGTCCTCCGTCAGCTGATATCCCTGCAGTGAGATCGATACCCCCTTGCAGAGGCCCTTGCTCTCCTCCATCTTCCCGGTGCCCAGCAACACCGTGAACTTCTCCACCGTACTCAACTCTAGACCGAGCCGACCGACCAGTCGTCGCGAGATGAAGTTGTGGGTGGCCCCACTGTCGATCAGCACTGTCACCGTTTGCTCTTCCAGCTCCCCTGCCAACTTCATGGTATGGTTCGGGGTGAACCCTACCACGGAGTTGAGGGTCACCTCAGCAACATCCATATGTACGTGCTCCTGCTCCTCCCTCGCCTCCGGAGCGACAGCGGTCTCTACCTCCTCTGCGTCCTCCTCCTCGTCCGGTAAAATTACGATTTGCAGCAACTTGCTCGCGCATCGATGACCGGGGGTGAATCTCTCGTCGCATCGGAAACATAGGCCAGCCGTCCTTCTCGCCTTCATGTCGGCATCGGATAGGCGTCTTCCTGGCACTGCGGCTCCTCCTGTTCCGCCCGTGGGTCTGGGCGGTACTGGTGCTGGTGCTCCTGCCGCTGGTCGGGGAAGTACTGGCCCTGCCTGACTGCGTTGTCCCGTTGTCCCCCAAGCGCCTTTAAGGCACTTTTCTTCCGCCAATTTCTCCTCTGCCTTGTGGGCCAGGCGGAGGAAATCTTCTAAGCATCGCGGACTCTGCAGCCTGAGCTCCGCTCGTATGGAGGGCTTCAACCCCTTCATAAACATACCTATCTGTAACTCGTCCGACACCCCTCGAACGCGTCCAGATAGTAGTTCGAACTTCGCGACGAAGTCTCGAACCGTCCCCTCATGTCGTAGCGACGACCACTGCTCGTAGAAATCACCCGAAGCCGTCTCCTGGAAGCGGTCTAAAATGTATCCCGTCAGCTCCGCCCAGCTGCTGAACGGGGTCCTCGCCGATCTCCACCGATACCACGCCAGGGCCGGGCCCTCGAAATAGATTCCGATGCATCTGAGGACCTCTGCTTCGGTCAGCTCCATGATCTTGAAATAGCGCTCTGCCCGAAAAATCCACTCGTCCGGGTTCTCACCCTCGAACGTGGGTAGCTTCAGTTTCTTCAGCCGACGATCCGCGCTAAGGTCACCGTGCTGCATATCATCCCTGTCACGTCCTCCTTCCCAGCGGTGTGTATCTCTCCGCTGGGTCTCGTACGGGCCTCTGTCACCCTCCCCATACCGCTCGTCAGCCCAGACCTGCTCACCCCACTCCTCCACCGGACCCCTGTAGTCACCGACTGCCCTCGCCCGTGGTGGTCGTCGTGGGGGTAGGTCCCCTCTCTGGAAGTTGGCGGGATCCGCCGTTCCTCCAAAGAAATTGCTGCCTCCGGCGTGCCTCGCTCCTCCTGGCGGTTCCGCTCCTCCCGTCCAAGCCGGAACTCCCGCCAAGCCCCTTCCCGGGCCCGCGAACCTATCTCCGTAGTTCGCGGTAATCGTCCGACCCCCGTAGAGGGCCCCAAGCCCTAGGGCTTCTCCCGGATGTGGAGCCGGTCCGCCGGGACCGTACGGGTCGACGGCGTCCGGCCACGGCCGCTCGCCGGCGGCTCCTCTGGCGCCGACCGACCACGGGTGGCGGTCGGGGGCCGGCCAGCGGCCGCCCACAGAGCCGCGGCCCCGCCCGGGCTCGCGCGGTCGGCGGCGATGCTCCCGCGGCCTTCGGCCGCTGTCCGGCGAGGGTCGTCGGCCGCCAGGGCCCCGCCCGGCGGTGCGGCGGCGGCGGCAGGTGCGGGCCAGCGCCCGTCGGCCTGTCCTCCGTGATCTTCGGTCGCCTCCCCCTCCGTATGAACAAACCCTAGTTGGTCGCCTAGGGTTTGGGTTGTTACCGCCTCCGCTTCGCCGCCATTGATCTTATTTGAGGTGTTTTGCAAAAGCATCATGATAGTCGTCGTCTCCTTCCGCATATCGCGCATCTCCGTGCGGATTTCTAGGTTCGTGGACGCTTGATCCTTCGCGGAGACCTCCATGGATTTCTTCAAGCTCTCGATCTCGGCGGTGAAGTCCTCCCGAAGACCTCGGATCTTCTCGTCGATCGTGGTTCTCGTTCCATCGGCCATGGCTCGTAGAAAGCTCTGATACCAAATGTTGTGAATCGACTCAATCGGTTCACCAATCCCAACAATTAATTAAGAGGAATAGAAATAGAATGATCTTTTATATAGGAAAAGAACAAAACTCTCAACTTTGATTGAACGGAACAAAGTAATAAACTCCTTCTTCAATGACACTTGCGAGAGTTTTCTCAATACAAGCATAAAAACTAATGACGGCTAGCCCTAGCTATAAATAGAAAAGAGAAACAAAATCCTAGGAGGATTATTGTGGTGAAAGACCACAATACCCCTTTATGCCTAAATAACTGAAAGGTCTAAACAGTGGGCCTGGGCCTAAATAGCTACACGTCTCCTACGACGTGTGTAGGTGATGATGGGTGGGCCCACATCAATGTCATGATTCATTTCCTTCAATTTTACTTATGGTTAACTTGCTTACGTGGTTTTTAATCTATTGTTTTTACTTTTTTTTGCGAAGACTTAGTAGTTACTATAGAGGTTTCTACTAATATCTATTCCAAGTCTATACTGCTGTACCTTACTTTACACTATAGTGCTATAGCAACTAGCAAGTAATATTAAAGGGGCGTCTACCTCAGCGTTTCAGATGTTTTGTTGCCTCGCTACCTTATGCAACCCCCCTCAAACCGCTTTGACTTGGATATGACCTGACTGATGACTTTTTTTTTGAATTTGGAATCTGTACCAGACCATTAACTTAAAGTTTAAGTAAGTTATTGATATTGTTAATGATTTAATATATAAAAATTACAGAAGAGGAAATGAACATTAACGTTCCCCTTTGCACTCTCAATTCCCTTCACTTTTGTGCAAGGTTGTAAAAATCGCTAGTCGGTCGTTAGTCGGTTCGCAGATACTAGGAATTAATTGGATTAATCGGGGGACTAGTCGGATTAATCGGTTTGAGTATATATATATATATATATATATATATATATATATATATATATATATATATATATATATATATATATGCAGTAAAAAATTAATATATATGCAATATATACTATATGTCATCAAAGTATTAACTTAAGTACCAAAAAAAATATATGCAATATTTGTCCTTGGCATGCACCTTTTATGAAATTTCTTCTCCTTTTCTTTCTCCTTCTTCTCCTTCTCTGTCGGTTGCTTTTAGGTTTTTGAAAGAACTGAATTTCGGATCGGATTTTGATCTTTTTTATCCTTTTTTTGGGAACAGAGGCCTAGTCGGCCGACTAGGCTCGTCTAGCCGCCTAGGCGGCCGACTAGGCTCGTCTAGCCGCCTAGGCGGCCGACTAGGCTCGTCTAGCCGCCTAGGCGGCCGACTAGGCTCGTCTAGCCGCCTAGGCGGCTGACTAGGTCCGATTATTGCTTGAGCCTATCTTTTGCTGACTAGTCCCTAGTCGAGTCGGCGAAGGTCGACTACTGACTAGTCGGCCGACTAGTCAGATTTTTACAACAGTGCTTTTGTGTCTTTCCTAATCCATCAAATTTCATCTCCATCTCTGAGATTTACTATCAAGCACCAACAAATACGTCTCTCTCGGTCTTCCTCTCTTTATATCATCTTTTTCTTGTTGACCCTCTTTCTAACCCATCAAATTCCATCTCTAACTCTCTTTTTTGATATCATAGCAGTTGCTTATTAATTGAACTCTTCATGCAATTGATGTTGAAGTCTCAAACTTATGAATGTAGAATGCACAACAAGATTTGCATGCCATGCTTATAGTTTTTTAATTACATGCTTATCATACCACTTATTAGGAGAAAACCACAACATAACACTCAAGCTTGTCTCAGTTTTCGTACTAGAAACCCCTAATTTTGGTCATGACAACCTCATCTCTTAGGTAGCTCCTCGACCCCATGGTTTCATCAGGTCATATTGTCATTTCTCCTTCCATGACTAGACAAGTCACTCTCCTATCTTCTTCAACTCTCCTCTCCACCACCACACCACAACCATGCCCTTCTCAATACTTCCAATATTGCGGGACAGCCTTACTAAAACTTCGTATCTGTATTTTTAAATAAACAAAATCTAAGAAAAAAAAGATATTAACAAAATTTTAGGCTTTTAAGTCTATTCCAATTTCTTCAATGCAATCACTTTAATGCACAAAACCAAACCTTTTTCGGTACCCTATGTTTTCTCAACCATCACTTAACTTTTCTGTTTGTTTATTATTGATTGAATAGTTGGGACGCAATTTTTTATCATTCCTTCTATTTTATACATTTTGTTGTACAATAGAACTTGTCCATTATTTCTTTGTTAATAAACTTTGATTGGTATAATAATTTAAATCATGATTGTGGTTTGTTATACCCCCCTGCCTATGATTATGTTTGTTTTGTCTAGTTTTTAAACATCATGCATCTTATGGTTTGTTTCATAACTTGTTAACTTCCCCTATTGTGAACTACTCCCTAGAAACTCACTATTTGTATATTGGTCCTCGTAACCTTTTAGCTCATTGGGATATTGAAGTATAAACCCTCAAGCAATCCTTGCTCCAAAACACATCAATAATATACTTTATTTTACTTGGTAACAAGATTACCTCCAGACAAAAGGGTATAACTCAATTTATTCCTGGCGGGTTGATATCTTGATGGAGAAGAGGCAGGTGACAAGGAACCTGTTTGGCTCCTGTGAATTGAAATTCCAAGAATATGAACTGTGCTTGGAGTGAAAGCTGAGAGATGGTTCTGGTTATAGTGGAACTTGCAAGTAGACGAGTGCTTTTCTTTAGGAGTTGCAGGTGGGGGGAGGCAACAATGTATAGAATGTGGATATTATTGGTTGTCAAAAACTTTAGCCTTTCTCGACATGCTTGCAAGTCTATAATGTGAAGCATTTTAGAGATTGTGGCAGCTCAAACGTTTTGCAAATAGGTTTTAGTTACACAAGCATTATGCTTCATTAATCATACGAGTACTCAAGATTAGCTGATTTGATAATTTTTGGGAACCATGTCTACTCTATGATTCGGGGTTCCAGATCCCCCACTTTTATTGGATTGATAAAGTTACTGCTTGTTGCAATTGATCAGTGTACATGTTGGGTTCTTTTTGGGATGAAGAGATCCCAAACTAGGGGTGAGCATTATTCGGTTTTGGACCGAAAACCGAACCGAACCGAATAAGGAATTCGGTTCGGTTTCGGTTTTGAAAATACTAAATTTTCTTATTCGGTTTCGGTTTTGGGATTCGGTTTCGGTCCAAAACCGAAAACCGAATAAGAAAATTTAGTTTATATATATATATATGTGTGTGTGTGTGTGTGTGTTAATTATATATATATATATATATATATATATATATATATATATATATATATATGTGTGTGTGTGTGTGTGTGTGTGTGTGTTAATTATAGGTATATACTAAATATATATAGGTATATGTTATAGGTATATATTGAATATATCTAGGTATATTTAGTTATTATATATATTAACAAAAAAAACACAAAAAACCCCAAAAACCGATTAAACCGAAAACCGAACCGATTTAATTCGGTTCGCTTATTGACCAATTCGGTTCGGTTTCGGTTTTGCTTATTCGGTTTCGGTCCAATTCGGTTTTTGCTTATTCGGTTCGGTTGGAACCGAATAAACCGAATGCTCACCCCTATCCCAAACCAAACTTCATTCATAACGAGTGAAACTAACAGTCAGTTCATCTTTGGACCGGATCACAATTTGCAGGACACTAAAATTTAAACCAACAGAGGTCTAATCATCCAACACTCTAGCATTTTCTCCATCAACAAAAACCTGCACTCTATAACCAAAAGAATATAAGAGAACTGAAATTATGTAAAAATGGGTCTTCTGACAAAAATGAATGGTTAAAAGTTCTTTGGTTCCTTCAGATCCAGAGGCACCAAATGACTGCCATGAGAAGACGATACTAGAAATTATTTTTCCGGATATACAAAGGTTAGACAACAACTGTTGTTGGTTGATATCTATTGGTTGGTTGGGTTAGAGCATTGTTAATGAAACTATAGATGGCCCTATATTATTGACAAGGATAACCAAATATTATTATGTATAGCTGGCTAGGGTGATTCCTTTTATAACGTTTACATGGCCATATGTTTTGATCCAGGTGCGAAAACTCGGTTTTGGTATTGACTTCAGTCCTTTACTATGATTATACATAGGTTTCGGCATATTTGGGGGTTCTGGTGGTTTTGAATCAGTAGGTTTCTGTTATCGATTTGGACAATACTTGGTTCTGATAAGGAACGTCAGATATGAAACTGTGGAATTGGGAATGTCGTCTCTTTTATCTTAAATCAAGTTTAGAAAAAATATGCAAGTGGACTGAAGAACATATATAGAAGAAACCTGACCTCATTAAGCAGAATATTATCAGGAAGTTAATAGTCAAATCAATTTTTTCTATTCTGCTCCTTGTGAGATTTCTTGTATAATACTCTTTTGAAGCTGACAGCCTGAAGAATAGCAGAATACATGTGCAACATTGTATTTCCTTGTTATTTACTTACTTGCATCATAATATCAGATATTTGCTTAGATAATCTTGTACGGGAAATAAATTATATTTGATTTTGTTTTAACAGGTTATGGAGTTGTACCAATGTAGCTCTAGCAGATGCAGTCTTACTTTGAAACCGCCGTTGGTTGTCCAAGTAATGTTGTCCTTCCAACATTTTCTTAAACCTGTGCTAGTTTTGCTTTCTATGTTCGACTATTTGGCAACAACTGGCAGTTATTGTGAAAATAAGTGATGTAATATTCCTTTTGGAATAAGTATCTTGTGGACATCCCCAGGTACTGAAGCTGTACAAATGAAAAATAACATTTGATTATACTCTTTATTGTACTGATACTGCTTGCGAGGTTTGATGAATATTTTCCCATTTCGGCATTTGTGATAGTGAATTTGGTCTGCTCCAATCTTTATGCAAATTACATCCGTCTTGTGGCTTGTGCAAGTAACATCTGATCTTACCATCTGTTGTAGTAAATTCATGCTTTTACTGTATTCTTGGACATTGTTTCAGAATTGGTTACCATCAGGCAATCCTGAGGTGAAACTTAGAAGGATCGTGTGCCTTCCGGTAAGCGGTAATATTGGCAATACTTCTCGAGTCATTTCGGTTTCACCAGTAACATTTATTTATCCTTCTGTTATGCCAATTCTTGTATGAACCCTTGTTAAGAGGTTGAGGGTGTCACATGCCTTCTTTGTGTATCATTAGTGACACTTCTGCTTCCCCGTCGGACTTTTTGCCTTTTTCTTTTCTTTAGTTCTTTTTTTGACTTGTATTCTAGGACTTTTTTCTGAACCTTCAAAAGCAGAAGGCTCCTGCTTTCCTTTCTCTTTCTACAGTTTTAGAGCACTTTGCTAGTCTCTTCTACTGGGAAAGAGAACCGCATGTTACAAGGATGGAAGGAAAATGTTTCTACTTTCTTGGTCATCTCTGGTTTTCTTGCTTGAAATAAATTGTTGTGTTGTCAATTTTTGTTTGCTCTGCCTCTTATATTCTTCTCTCTCAGTTACAACACTTTAATTTTCTAGTCTTTGCTACTCTTTTCTACAATTTTTGTATCGGACAAACTTGTATTCCTGCTTGTACATTACTTAGAAGTATTCATTTGATATAACAGATAATATCACGGATAACTTCAGCAATTCTGTTGTGGTTTTGCCAATGAACGTGCTTCCGGTTGTTGATTTTATTGGTTAACCAATTCAAGTTACACATTCTGAACTTTGTTCTCTTTTTGGTTGTTCCCTAATTATGTTGTGTTCTGGGCACATTGGATTTGAAGTATCTCGAGACTTGTTCTTTTATAGAACACTTTGGGGACATTTGGTAAACTAAACATTTTTTTTTTATTCTCCGACAAATTTAAGGTGAAAGAATATTTTCATATTTGGTTTAGGTTATAAAAATTTATTACCAGAAATTGTGAATACCCAGATAAACAATGCCTGTTGTTGTTTCAAGTCTTTATTCGCCCACCCAAACCACCCCCCCTTTTTTTTTCTCCTTCATTTTTATTTTTAAAGTTTTTTTGTTTTCAGTTTATTTTATGTTTTTCTTTTATTTATGATTTTTTTTCCTAGTTTTTTTCCTTTTTTATTTTTTTTCCTGGAATATTTAATTATTAATATATTCACTAAATATAGGAATATAATTTTTCATGGAATTTAATTCTAGAAAATTTCATTTTCGAAAATATAGAATGTTTGGCTATATATTATACTGCATCCCAAACGTTCTCTTAAGGACATTCATATTGTTTATTTTACCATACATTTGAGTGAGAAGCTAACTAAGGCATACTGATTAAGGGTCTAGCCTAGTGGTAGTGTGGGCGGCCTCCTAAGCACAGGTCTTGGGTTTGAATTTTTCTTTGGGCGGTTGGGTGATTTATATAACCACGGTCCGGCTTGGAGAAAGGACAACTCAAAAAATAAATAAATAAATAAATAAATAAAATAAGGGTATGTTTGGATAGGTTTTCATAAATTTTAATTCTAAAATAATTTTCATAAACAAAGATATGTAGTTGTTTTTATACTTTTCAAATTTTACTTTGCGTTTGATGCTTACATCTGAAAATAATTTTAAAAAACAATAGTTTAAAAATTCTGTTTGGTAAAATATTTTTAAAAAGTTATTTTTCGAAATAAAAGTTTGTATGATCTTGTATTTGTGACGGAGAGAGAATTAGAAAATATGGCTTTAAAAAACGTTTTTTAGTTGTGTTAAGAAAAAGTCCAATTTTAGGAAATATTTCGCAGAAAAAGATGATGAGTATTTGTACTCTTCCAAAGCTAAGTTTAAACACATATTTTGTAAAATTTATTAAGGCTACTTAGGAAGGCTTTCTTTACTTAAGTTTATTTCTTTTCCCATACTTTTTGATAACTTGTTTTGTAGAGGCATTTTACTTGAGAGTGTTTAGTACTAGTATGTGTTGCGCTCGTATTAATGACTCAACATATTCCATCCTATCACATATTCCATCCTATCCAATATCGGGACTAAATTTTGTTGTAGTATCCTCTTAGAGCATCTCCAACCCTACTATGATTTTCAAAAAAAAAAAAAAAAAAAAATTGTTACCACATAGGAATAGGAATGACAAGTTTTCATTTAAAAATTCATTCTCCAGTACAAATGTTAAATAAATTATGAAGGTGACATGGCATGACATGGTAAAGACATTGTGAAGTTGGTTGTCTAGTTCTAGACAATGCACTTCACAATGACTTTAGCTCCATATCATCAATTATGAATAAAAATATTTATAGAAAAAGAAAAGAGACGAGAAGTTTCTTGAAAGTTGGAAAAAATTGTTTTTATTGTCTTTTCAATACTTTTGTATTGGATAAGATTTTTCAATCTCATTGTCTTTTGTGAATATAATCTTGTTATATATGAAATGAGTAATGTTATCCGTACCTCCAAAATGTTCTTCCAAATTATTCTTCCTTACATGGCAGCTGACGTGGCATCTGACATGTCAGTTGACATGGCAAATTTTAATCCCAAAAATTAATTATCCAGTTTTTTAATTTTAATTTTAATTTAACTTTAATTTTAATTTTAAAATTTGTCTTGACAGCTACAATGTCAGCTAGCATGTCAGATGACACGTAAGTTGCCATATAAGAATGACACTTTGGAGGAATATCTTGGAGGGACAAATAGTATTTTTTTTATATAAAAAATATTGCTGTGTGTCTCATACCACCTAAGAATCAGAATACATAACAAGAAGGTTAGGTTGGAGATGCTCTTATCAATCAATCCAATGGATGCGAGACACTCCCACTGGTGCCAAAATCATTGACTAATAATAGTTTTTATATATACAGGGAATTACCTAAAATCATCTCAGTAGACAAAAAGAAGAAAGCTGCATGCTTGTGTCACATTTGTGGCAAAGGATAGTGCAGTTAGCAGGAGGCATGGCAGTACATGACATGCATGATTCTATAGAGAAAAAAAAAGGGGGTTCCTCTGTGTGCAATGCACAGTTGCACACCGGCCTACAGAATGAGCCATGACAAAGAAAACCCAATTGGCCTCTCAAGAACATTTCTCCATTATATAAATACAGACTGTCCCAGAAATTGAATGGCGCTGTGTCTTGATCAGTGGTGGCCATGTGTAGTCAATATTGGAGACAATTGAATAACCATCTCGATGATTAGTGAAGTACTTGAGAGGGGTATTAGTTGTCTGAACTCGTGTCAGTCATAAGAAATTATGCCTTCGCTTGAAGTGACCAATATAGTCAAGTGTAACAAACTTCCCAGTTTAGGATGTTTACTTGTTGGCAAATTGTTCTCAAAATGACACAAAGGGAATGATGGATGGACTGTTACACCATAACTTGATCTATCTATATATTTCATGTACACTGACTTAGCTGGCCTTCAAAAGTGGTCCTGTGGATACATGTCATGTGATGCCTAGATCCTTGCTTCTGTCCTTCATCATGAGTTATCTCCCCTTAGTTTACTTGGTAAGCTGGTAACTATCATATAGTACCCACCCCATCATTAGTTATAGACCAACTCTTTTTGGTTATCCATAAGAAAAGAAAACTTATGGGTCCCAGGATAAAGTACAAGTGGAGAAATTATTCTGCGAGCCGTTCTCACCATAAGTCTTGATTCTCCTCCATGGCTTGAAAGATGAGGAGAACTATTCCATTCTGCCACTGTATGTACTCATTCCTGTGCCATCAAGTGGAGGAGAATCAAGATGTACGGTGAGCCCGACTTACTGAATTTCTCGTACAAGTGCTCTATGTGTGTCAGTTCACGACTTTCATACCTTCCATCTGCGGCAAGCTAGCTACTCGCCGACAGAGTTATCACTTAAAGTCTTGTTTATCTTTCATCGTGTTATTGCAGTAATAGTTTTGCAATTGACACTTGTTTTAAATCTTTAATGCAAAAAATGGCGGATTTTATTCCCACAGTTTCTATCTCAAAGAAACTATATGTGACAGTTCACATCTTTTCCCATGCACAGAGCTCAATTTGTAAAACCATTCATGTTACAAAATGATCTGTCTTGGTTTGCTACATGTATACCTAATTAAGCTGATTGCAAAACCAACCTGTTGTCAGTGACAACTGTGATCACTGTCCATTAGATCAGAAGTGGAGGCACCATACATATTAACACTTCATAAATATCAACTGACAATCAAACTGATATTTTAGGGACCATCAGTTTTGGAACACAACCTGCCATGGAGAGAGAGAGGAGAAGGGTACCCTTAAAAGAGAGGGCTAATTTGTGACAGCATATATCTAAGAGGATGCAATGCTTGCCCACTTTTGGCAGTGATAAGGATACATGTTATTGTGTGTAATGCTGCAGTAGGACCCTTAGGTAGATGGCAAGTTTATGAACATGACAACAAACATTCTTCACGGAATTGCTCCTTATCAATTATTATTATTATTATTATTATTATTATTATTATTTATATATATATATATATATATATATATATATATATATATATATATATATATATATATATATATATATATATATATACTGTAGCCTAGTGGTTAAGAGTGGTTAAGAGTGATGCATGCGGCCAAGTGGTCGGGAGTTCGAGCCTCAGTGGAGGTGAGTTCGCCAAAAGTACCCATTGCTTCAAAAAAAAAAAAATATATATATATATATATATATATATATATATATATATATATATATATATATATATATATATATATATATATATATATATATATATATATATAGCAAATGACCTCTAGCCTAGTGGTTAAGAGAGATGCATGCGGCCCAAGTGGTCGGGAGTTCGAGCCCCAGTGGAGGCGAGTTCACCACAATTATCCATTGCTTCAATATATATATATATATATATATATATATATATATATATATATATATATATATTACTGCATTCCTTTGATTCCAACGTAAGGAAATTTCTAGGCACCTATTGTTTGCAAAATATAACTCTAAATCATGGAATTCCCTAATGCCAATATCTCGTAGTGTTTGGTAATATCCAATAACACCAATACAAGCAAAGTGGGAGTGCATGGGATATTGAGATATTTGCAGGAGATATTGGCAACGGATCGAAAATTTGTAAATATTCCATGCATTCTTCCTTATTTGCATTGGCATTATCAGATCCCAATCCCTACAAACAATTGATTTAACACTTTGTTCATTTATGTATGCAATGATATTAAAACGACCACCTAAAGGTGGAAAAGAAACTTGGATAATAATGAATAATTACAACCCCTTACAACTAAGGGGGTTACAATCGCCATTTGCCGGCCTCCATTGGGGAAGAGAGGGGAACTTTGCATTATTAGAAAAGAAACTAAGAATGCTTCCATATTAAGATCCTTGATATCTAGGACTAGCACCAACACGCATTAATTGGTTGAAAAAAGTCTCAAAAAGATTGGAACTTATGAATTCATCTTCCTTTAGTGTAAAAATGCCTACCCAAAAAAAAGTAGTACTGTTGCAAGTTGTGTGGTCCACTCTTCATCGGTGGATGGCTTAAAGAGGATATGTTGGTCCCTGGTCTATGTTGTAGCTTCTATTCATGGTTTAATTAGTACACCCACAGGCTCCTAATGTGCATTTACACTTTAAATTTGTGAGGATCACATGAATGCTATTATAATTATATACGCATCTCAAGCTAATGATAGTATTGTAAAGTTCTAGCTACTTCCCACTAATATTTTTTTGTTTTTTATTTTAGGCTGTGTTTGATTAGTCTTTTTTTCCATGGAAAATATTTCCATCACCAATTTTCCACCAATTGTAGTGTTTGATAGCTTATATTTTCCAAAAAACTATCATTTTCCATATTTTCTTCTAAAATGGTGGAAAATGAAACTTGTCCAACCGATAGAAAAATATCATTTTCCATGGAAAATAACTATTTTCCGTGGAAAATAATGACAATCAAACATCTAAATTAAGTTTTCCGTGGAAATTTTTTAAAATTCCATAGAATTTTTTTCCTAGGAAAATAATTCTATGGAATTAATTTCTTTTCCACATATTTTTCACCTTGCAATCAAACACAGCCTTAGAAGAATAAAATTCACTCAAGTGGTGCTAAATCTTATAGTTCAAGTTGAAGTTACAACCCCACATTATTCCTGAGAAATTTATAGATTCAAATATATATATTTCTTCTCTAAGCATAAATTCTACACCCTTAATTTTCTCAAGAAAACAGAAGATGCTATGCTCTCTCTTTTTTTTACTTTCCATGTGAACATAAACTTGGGTAAAATTTACCGAAAATGGGGTAAAACCAACCTACCCTTGGTAAAACAAGGCAGTCGTAGTGCGCGGCCTGAGATGGAAAGGAACACTTGATATCACTACTTGTTCAATTGATTGGTGCAAACATCCACCACACAATAAAACACTGCCTTTCTTCCTTTCTAGGGTTTGTTCAGATCAAGCATCTTTCCTTTCTCATAGTGCACATAGGTTTTCCAGAGGATGTTAGCTCCGGTGCGAATTCGTATAGGCTAATTTCAAGAAGATCTTCGATCAAATTCCTAGGTGTGTGCTACTTGTTGAGCTTCTTCTTCTTCTTTTTTTGTGCTAAAAGTATTCAGCAGCTCTGATTATTCATATATGTTCGGAAGTATTATTGCACGATCTGCATCGACAAGTAAGTCATCTGATGTCTGATCTACACTTATTTATCCATCAACGATCGAATGTAGACTAGCTATAATGCTTGAATTCTCTCCCTGTCTCTCTTTTGCGCAATTTTTTTTTTTTTTTTTTTGGCTCTTCGGTTAGGGTTTTGCATTCTAGATTCATCAGAGATCTGTTCATGTGGTGATAGATTTTCAGGGGGAAGTTTGAGGTTGATAGATCGATGTGCAAGAAAAATTGCACAATTTCCCATGATTTTATGAGATTTCTTCTTGATGTTCTTCTTTTCATTTTTCTTTTTGATACAATTTGAACTAATATCTGAAGCTGATAATTGTTACCAGATTTATGTTTCTTATAATATGCTATCATCTTCATCGTCATCGTTGCATATATTGTTGGATGTGTTTTTTGTTGTCTGTCATCTTCATTTTTCTTCTTCTTATCCTCTACTGTCTCCACCTCCTCTTCTTGATCTTCTCAATAGAGTGTAGGCTTCATACTAACATAAAAACTTGTGTACAAAGACTAGATGATGGCTAAAACTTCTACATATTTAGGCTATATATGCAAGCTACTTCTTGTTGAGTTCATAATCAAGCAGTAGAGACAGCTAGCATCAGTCATGAGTAACATTAATTAGGATCAAAACTAGCTTCTCAATGATATTATTGTTGTTTTTTCATGATCTAGTATCAAAAATTCGTAGTTAATGTATGTTAAGCATATGCTCTAGTTTATACTTTTTATATTCTTATTACATATACCCACTACTTAATTAATAACCTATATGTGATATTAGGGTTTGGGTCTCCAAATTATCCGGTATTAGTGTTTGGGTCTCATTCTTTTCACGTTATCAATTTTGAAGTCTTGTGGAGACTCAAACACTAATATCGGACAATTTGGAGACCACTCTAATATCAAATATTATATGAGACCATATTACTAATTAACCCTTAAGTATACATAGAGCCCTTTTATATCACTACCTAGCTATAAGGAGCATATTAAGCTTCTTTATTTGATCTTTTCAATTTCTTTCAAGGGATTGTTGTGCTTTTAATTGAGTAAAACTTTGTATGTAGCAAAAGGAATTCTTGAAGTGAACTTATAGTTGTTGTCAAAGTTTTCATTCAAGATGATGAAAGAGGTCTACAACAAGAAGGTTATTACATTTCTTGTTCTTGCAACTGTCAATTGAGTACTGGTAGCTAGCGAAAGCCTAAAGATGATAAGAAATTCAAGAGACAAGGATCTTCCTACCAAACAAGAAGGCAACGGAGAGAATCACAAGGCTCCCGTAACAAGCTCAAGGCTATGGTCAGGCCTGAGGAACCCGAGAATCGTTCGCGTGTCGCACGCGTTTGGAGGGAAAGACCGACACAGCAAAGTGAGCACGATACGAGGACTGAGGGACCGCCGTGTCAGGCTGTCGGTGTCGACTGCGATTCAGTTGTACGATCTTCAAGACAGGCTGGGGGTGAACCAGCCTAGCAAGGTTGTGGACTGGCTGCTCAATGCTGCCCATCAAGAGATCGACAAGCTCCCCCCTCTCCAGCTTCCACAGGGGAACTTGCTTCAGATCCCGCAATCGCTGCCGCGGTCTCAGGACCCCTCTCATCCTCCTCTGGCGGTCGAAAGCTTCGAGTACACGAACGAACACGAACACGAACCGCGACTTACAACATTCCCCGAATCGACTACATTTTGGAGTTCTGATGTGGCCCAAAGAAGCAAACATGGAGATGGTCAGGAAGACGGACACACTGATCAGAAAGGAGACAGTACTGTGAACGGTTCTAACGCCGATGCTCTCCCGAGACTTGCTGGTCCTTCTTTCGTATCGATGGCGCCGTACTCTTCCTACTACCATTGGGAGGCAACCAATGCATACTTATCCCAGTTTGGAATCCACCCATCGCAGGTCGAAGCTCCCGCTGCGGCGGTATCGGACTCGCAGACGGTTCTGTGTCCACAAGGAGTCGTGCCGCCGACGTCGTCGATGTTCCCCTCCTACTTCTCTGCCTCGACCGACTTCGATCCGAAGCAGCAGTTCATCAATCAGACGAACTCTTCAAAGAGGTCTCTTCACTTGGGTGGCCCATCGGTGAGACCTTTCCAATAGAATTATCATAAACTTATAAATTAAATCCTTCTACATGCAAAGTTTCTTGAGAGTTAATGTTTTGTTTTCTTATATATATATATGGAATTATGCTATTTCATTCCATATACTTCAAGAATCCTTATATGAATGAAGAACAAAACTTTTATTTTATTAATTTACTGTGCTTGATATTGTATGACCACATCTGTGGTCCAACCCTAATTCTTGCGGTTAGCAACATGAATGAAATAGCAGTACTGCATTGCTTATTTTGCATTTGCATGTGAACATTTCCTTTCACAACAGCTTCAATATCCAAGTAAAGATAGCTTCAGCTTTGACAAAGAAAAAAGAAAAGGGAATGACTTTGCTCCTTGACTGCAGCATATATATATAGTCTTCCCTCTAACTTGTATATATATATATTTTTTTTTTTCAAGGGATATTGTCTTTAATTTATTTCCTTTTTTTTATAATTGTTATTGTTTTGCTTGCGCAAAAAGGAAAGGAAATAAGCAAGCCTGATGTTCTAAGATAATTTTTCAAGCGATAAACAAGTACTAAAGAGGAAATAAAAACTACTCTACTCAAAAAGGGAAATAGAATGCCTAGATAAAAAAAAAGAAATTAGGGCTATACGGATTAGAACCGCAAGGACGAATCGATGAGAAGTTCATTTTCTCGGTGCATAGAAGAAAGACTTCAGTCCAGCGCTACGGCTTAGTCAGGGGACTAAGATCCCTGCGCTACATGGCCTATGAAGAAGAAATGCGATAAACATGGTTGATTCAATCGTGCGAGAATAATTGTCATGTTCATTTTTTTCAGACCACGAGAGTTCAATCCACGTTATCTAACGCGAAATCGAATAGAACAAAACCAACATGTTATATGGGAGTATACATAATCATTATAACGGTTGCTTCTTATCCTAAAAAAACATCCGAAAAATTCGGCTGCAGAACTAAAAAAAAAAGATAATAAGTAGATACATATGATCATGTATTCATATTCATCAAACAAAATAAATAAATAAATCGTGCTTCCGTTAAACTACACTACACATATGGATCCACTATGTGGGATGAAATATCATCGAAGACTAAGAATTGAGTTATTTATACTAAACATTCTTCTTAATTATAGAAAAGGACTTATAAAATTTTCATATTCTTTTTTTTTTCTCAATTGGATATGACTAGGGGTGGACACGGGTTGGACCGGGCCCAAATTTTATGGACCCAGACCGGATCTTTTAATTGGCGGGACGGGTCCAAAAAATATTGGAACTGGAACGGGCTCGACCCGTTCGAAGCGGATCCGAACCGGACCGACCCGCAGGTCCAAACGGGTCCAAAAAAGTTAAAAAAATTCTAGAATAGTAAACAATTACATATATTCTATTATCTATAAGAACAAAACAAGTCTTATGTCTTCCCAAATTTCTAGAATTTGTTTGCTAAACAATAACTTGTTCTATTATCTATAAACTATAATAGCAAAAAAAATGCCAAAATTGATAAAAAAAAAAAGAAATTTTGAGTTCCACCACACTTGCTGTACCCAAATTCAAGGTGCACCCACACAATTTTTATAATGCAAGACACCCCCCACTTTTGACGGTTTTCGTCCTTCGTTAACGGTCAACTCCTTTGACTCATTTTTTTGGACGAAAATGTCATCTTCTTTCCCGCGACCCCCTTTCCAAGACACACCCCGCTGCGCGCATGCTCCCGCCGGCTGCCGCTCCCCCTCCCCCCCGCGCCCCCTTCCCCTCCCCCCCTTTGCTCCCCGCCGCACGCTCCCGGCGGCGGCTGTTGTTGTTGTTGCTGCCGCGCCACACCCTCTCTCCTCCCGCGCCACCCTCTCTCCCCTCCCCGACGCAGCAGCGGTGGCGACCTCAGTAGCAGCAGGGAAGAAGACAGGGGAGGGGGCGGAGCAGGGCGGGGGCGGAGCGGGGGAGGGGCAGGGCTGGGGTGCGACAGCCGAGCGGGGACGCGGGGGTGACGGGACGGGGTCGGCGGGGGAGCAGTGGTGGTGTTGGTGAAAGGTGGTGGTGGGTGATGGTCAAGGTGAAGGTGAAGGTGGTGGTAGTGGTGGTGGTGATAGTGAAGGTGGTGGTAATGATGGTGGTGGTGATGGACGCGGCAGCGACGGGGGTGCGACAGCGGCGGGGCGGGAGGAGGAGGAGGGATTAGAATTTGGGTTTGAGTTTGTGAGTGAGAAGACGAGGGTATTTTCGCCAAAAATTATCGGTCAAAGGGTTTGACCGTCAGCTATGGACGGTTTCCGTCATAAGTGGGAGGATTCATACATTATGGTAAAGCAATGTGGTGCACCTTGTATATGTGTAAAAAAAGTAGGGTGCAACTCAAAAATTTTCTTAAAAATAATACATACCCCTAGAAGCGGATCGGTCCGGAGTCCCGTTTATTTTGAAAATAGGACCCGTTCCGTCCTGTTAGTATCGCACGACCCGTCCTGGCCCATCCCGTTTAAATTCTAAATTTTAGGAATCGACTTGTTTGAACATTTTACAATCCAGGCCGGATCGAAACTGCCGGTCTTGAAACCATATGTCCACTCCTAGATATGACAACAAAGGGGAGGGGAGATTGAAGTAATTGTGTGGCAGCACAGCTGTGTGTGAGGAAATGGAAAAGAGCTGTTTACGTAGGTGGGGTTGAAGTGTGCATCAAAAGTTGTAGGATTATATAGCTTGCTGGAGAGTAGGATGTGGTCCTATATATGTAGAAAAGAGATCCATTCATACATAGGCCTGCACCGGGTCTTTCTTTCATGATATGGAGCTGTGGTCCTCAATCCTTGGGACCAATCTCCTTCACATGCATGCTCCCAGTCCCAAACAAGGGTTTTAGTCAGAAAGTGTATATATGTAAAACCTTGGTTTTAGAGAAACACATTCAAACAAGAATGTGGACAAGATCTAAAGGGATCTTGGATAAAAGCTAGAAGGGAACTTTTCTTTGAATTTAGAAGGGATTTATAAGTGTTGTTATTGGAATATTTTAGCAAATATCTACATTCAAAAATATAAAAACTAGCATATATCACCACTATTTTTAAAAATTAAGAGATACTCTTGTTTTGTACGAAAGAGTAAAAAATTTGATAAAAATAGTAGAGGTATATTTTAATTTTTAACTGTTCCATACAAAGAATGGAGGTATTTCTCAGTTTTTAAAAATAATGAAAGTATATGCTAGTTTCTATATTTTGAACAAGGATATTTGCTAAAATATTCTGTTATTATTTTGATTCTAGAATTGAACTTTTATATTATAAGAAAACAACTTAAACCTTTATAAAAAAAATTGTATTTGAGTTGTTATATATATAAATAATATACTAAATTTAGGAACCTTTTCTTAATAGAAAGTCTTGGACGGTCACTTAGCCCGCCCACCCTCAAGGTCCTGCATATAAAGTTAAGTCAAAGTTCAAGTTCGTATAAAAATATTTACTTAGTTTTAGCAACTCATTTAACTAATATATTGTCATTTATTTTTGTCGGTGTTTTTACTGGCATACATGCATTGTACATACATGACTTACCATATAATTAATAGAAAATATCATATGGGAGGAGAAAATTTTGAAAAATGGTAGAGGGAAGGAAAAGTTTAGAAAAAATTGCATTATGAGGGGATGAGACACAAACTCCCACAAACTCCCGAGACGCATTGGAGTGGGGAAGTTAGACGCCAACTGAGTTGGCGCCCCTAGGAAGGAGGGTTATGGGACGCCAACTCCCGTGACGCCTAGGAGTGGGACGCCAACTCTTTTTTAAATCAAAATTTTCTGATTGGCTGATGGTTGGGGGGTTTGGATCGAAGGAGACTAAAAGCTAACATAAATTCTCAATCGAAGTTGGGGACCCATTTTCGTTCTTCTAGGTGGGGGAATGGGGAGATATACAGAACCAAATTTTCGAAGACGAGAAAGATTTGGTTGATGTCCATATATTAATTGTATAGGAGAGAACTCATGAATAGATATTGCCCTTAACTTGATTAAGGATGCATCATGGTGGATTGCATTTCCCCAAGTACTATTGGATAATCTTGATTGCAATAGAAGATGTCTAGCTATCAATTAAGCATCTTATGATAGGGATTTTGTCAAACCATTCTAGGGATCGTTACATAACCTTCAGTCCTGAAGATTGACTTTGAATCACCTCATTTTCTCTATAGGATTAAAGGAGATATTTGTGAACCAATTATCTATCCCCTTGTGGACCTTCCGGATAATTTATAGTATTACTTGATGCTTCAACTATATGGTCTCATTTTTTTCTTATCCTTAGGAATAGAGGTTGAGCATCCAATTTCTCGTGTCCATATATGGACACGAGAAATTGGATGCTCAACCTCTATTCCTAGGGATAAGAAAAAATTATTAAAGATTTGACAGGTGAATTCAGCTGCATTATTTAATCTTATTGATTTGATAGCTTCACTAGAAAAATAAATTCTAAGCTTTATGATTTGGGTCAAAAGAGTAGAAAAAGCTATGTTCCGGGATGATAGACGGCGGACATGAGACCATTAAAGTATCAAGTAATAGCATAAATTATCTGAAAGGTCACAAATATCTCATTGAATCCTATATATAGAGAAAATGAGATGATTCGAAAGCCATCTTCAGGACCTAAGATTTTGTAATGAGTTATTCCTAGAAACATGGGACACAAAGATGACCATTGGATATGTTGCAAGTTGTTAAAGGATGGTCATTAGAATTTTTTATAATTCTTCTCATCATTCCGGTCCCAGAATGATCCACACGCGGTCTTGTCAAAGTTTAACAACGAGCGAATCCTTTGGTGTCTAGCCTACAATAAACAGGCCATTGACTAGTGGTGAGATGGTGGCTCGAGGTGTTATGTGACTCGACTATCCCAATATAAGTGAAGTATATCCATTTTTCTTTCTAGAACGAACTTCTGGTTCCTTGTGCTAGACGTTACACAAATGTATACCTTGTTTCTTTAGGCCAGGGTTTCAACATGATCACTTAAATGACAAACGAACTGAAGGAAGTGTCTGCTAACTCATCTACAACAAGAGCTAAATTTTCATTACTAGAAGAAAACATCAGAACCAAGAAGACTTCACATCCTTCTGAACATCCTAACTAATAGGTCCTCCTCATTGTCGATAAAACGTTATTGTCTTTTGATAAAAGGGATGAAATGTGGACAACCCACCAAACAAAACAAACGATGTGAGCTCCATACCACCTTCTATTACAGGTGTAGATCAATTTAGCCAGTTCTTCTCCCCCTTCAAATATGGAAGATC
Organism: Iris pallida; assembly: GCA_029216955.1. Lineage (NCBI taxonomy): Eukaryota > Viridiplantae > Streptophyta > Magnoliopsida > Asparagales > Iridaceae > Iris > Iris pallida. The sequence continues at coordinate 8,637,113 of JANAVB010022598.1, forward strand.
ATCATCGACTGGCATGCTTGCGCTAGAGCACACTCTTCCACTGGACCTCGTCATAATTCTCAAGGTCCCAAAGTTGTATAGCTCTTCCGCGTTTGTTGACAATATGGATCAAATACAAATCATCATCAACTGGTACTAACCAAATTTTGCTTCTGCGGGCGCTCCGTGTGGAAATGCTGCTCTGTGCGCAAAATTGACCGTTCGTTGCTTCTATAGTATAACCGCCATTTAGTCCATTTAATGGGGAGTTATACTCCGGGTTTAATGTCCATTATGGTAGTGGATTGCTAAGTGGGATTGGTTTCCCTATATATACAAAAGTTCTTTTTTGCAAGAAAGAACAAGTAAATACATGCTACGTGAGAGGAGTTAGCAGCGCCACAAGAAACAACGAAGTGTTGTCCCTGCAAAGGAGAGTTCATGTTCTGCTTGATTGGTGCAAGTGACAAAGGGAGTACTGTTTCAGAAGTTACACCTTTTGAACTTTTTGGTTCCTGAGAGCATATCGACAAATTCGGATTAAGATCCAATCTTACATTGAGCAACGATGATTTTTAACACTCCGCGAGTTGTCATCTTCGACATTTTCTTTCTCATGTTCATCATCCTAGCGTTTTGTTTGTATTTTATAATGAGTTTGTTATTAGAAACTTTGTTCTAATTTTGTTAGCTATTACATCACAACTTCTTTTGTTTTCTATTTGTTTTGTAACGTCTTTGTAACCGCGAAAATAACACTATATGTGCTTGTTGTATGCTACGGAGAGCGGCAGACGTTGTCAAGGAATAGAAGCAGAAATACTGTACTCAAAATAGCCAAGAGTATTACACCGTTGTACTTTCAGCATATGGTAATGCATATGTATTAGTTTCGCAAAAATTTTGGGTCCAAAATTCACTCTCGGTAATTACTGGCAGTATATCAACGGTCGATGAGTCAGGACTGATGGATTCTAGTAACGACTCAAATCTAAAGTTGTTTTTTCCGATCTGATGGTGTTGGCCCTCGTGATAACAAGTTCAAGCAATCTCTTGCTTGCAGCTAAGAGTAAAGATGAACAAAAAATAAATAAATTGTAACATACAATATCTAGAAATGAACCCTTATGACTCGAATAAGCATTAATTAATTAAACTGGTAACGTTTAATTTTACAGTGTCTAATAGTGTTGGAATTGTGGTGGACCAACTAGTTAGGAGGAGCAAATTTGAAGTGGGAGAAAATTATAAAGAGAAGATTTGGTGAAAGAGAAGAATAGAAGAGAAGAAATTTTATAATAACACTAAGCTTCTTAATTTTTATTGTGTACAAAATGAGGGGAGAGCACCCCTTTTTATAGGGCTCTTGGAAGAGTCTACACACTCATTCTAGACTCTTTTACAATTAATATTAAGATATCTCTAGAACATAGATATTTTTCATAAACATAGATATTTTTCATGAACTTTCTAGGTAAAGAAGTTCCTAGAACATGGACTAAACTCAAAACTAAAATGGGCCTAATGGACAAAGCCCAATGGTAGTGGATTAATTTGTTGGGCTCAAAATATTATCGCAAAATCAAGTTTATTTCCAACACTCCCCCTTAAACTTGACTTTGCGATTCCAAGTGAACTTCTTGCCTTGAATAGTGCTTCTTTTTTTATTTGCTTGGTAAAGATCTCGGTAGCTTACTTTTGCATTTTGACGCAGTTCCTTTGCACTTGCTTTCATATGTTGCACAACCTTTGGGTGGATGAACTTGCTTTTCTTCATAGTCGTAGACTTTTGTAGGTAGTCTATGCTTGTACCTCTTGACTTCATCTTCAGCATTGTTCTTTGGCTTGTAGATACTTTTTAATCCAATTTCATTTTGCCACTTTGAAAGTGTCTTTAGCTCCCAAGTGTCGTCCTTCATGATATTCTTGATTTCTTCATCCGCTGCGTCTCTCTATTTCTTGTTTTGTGTCGCTTCTTCGAAACCTATTGGTTCACAATCGGCAAAAAGGCAGAAAAGTGTTAGGTCATTTTGATTTTCAGTTACCTCATATACTTCTTGCAGGCTCCTCATGCGTGGGACTCTTCTTCCTTCCGAGGATGATGGTGGAGAATCTTCTCGAGATGGTATTGATGTCACGAGCGGAATAACAGACTCTTGTACTTCTTCACGTGTTTGCACTTTATCTTCTTCTTCCATGAGAGAAATCGAGTCATAACTTGATTCTTGGACATCCGGTCTATTGGACACAATGTCTCCACTAGTATCAATTTCTTGAATGATTTCTGTCACGACCCGCACCCGTTTTTCGGATACGAGACGTGTCCAAGTCCAGCCTACGCCGCAGTATCGGCGGTAGAACACTGTCTATACAAGTTACAAAACTTTGTCCAACAAGGTAATCTAGATCTCATCCACAGAAAGTAAAATCACATTCAAATCCAATAAAAACAACTGAAATAAAGGACTGAATAATATAACTGAATTTTAAGTAGTTCAAGTCTCGTCCGGTGGACACAAATCCACTACCAATAGACGGAATAAAATAAGACATAAACAATACAACTGTAATCAACTATGCTAAACATCAACGCAACAATACCGTGATCTGAATGCTGGCTCAACCCTGCTCGTCGCCACCTGGCTCAAGTGCGGCTAACCTGAAGAGATCATCAGGTCCTCAGATCTAGGACTAGCAAAATACATAATATACAAGCCTTTCTAACAGTTTATCATGCATGAAAGAAATCCAGAATTCAAACAGGAAAAACTAAATAATCACGAGACATGAATGTATGAACGACTACGCATAAATGAACTGCAGGAAAACAAGTAAACAAGAGATCAATGGGATACCAAACCCTCGCCCCGAATGTGGACTCGCAGGTCAGTTTCGAAACAAGTCATCCTCGCCCCGTGTGTGGACTCGCAGGTGCAAACGATCAACCCTCGTCCCGTGTGTGGACTCGCAGGTTATAAACAATCAAAATAAGGAAATAGCAGTTCTATTTATAACATGATCGTCCTACGATACAACTCAAACCAGTACAAGTGAAAAGCATGTCCAATAAAGCTACAAGGCTAATTGTGAGCAATGATGAAGCACATGTCAGCAATCAACTGAATAATGAAAGCAGATAAGCATGTAAATAAAGCTGTAACGAAAGGCAAGGTATACTTGCCTGTGGTCCTGAGCTGTTGGCACGGCCAAGTGTTGAGTAAAAAGTCCAATGAACCTGTTTATAAATTAATCAAATCAATATTTAGAAGTTAACTCAAAGCTTAACTGGTCACCCTGGTAGGTTTCTAGTTAAGTTTGCACCCTACCTATTACCTATTAATCCATGGATTTAACATTACTAAATAGATTTCTAGAATATCACCCATAATATGTATATACACACATATATCTTCCTGCCTATGTATTTGTATGCCCATACACAAGTATCTACCTAGATGTTACCTACCATGACATTCTGCCTCTTGTGAACCCTATGCACATGTTTCCCCCTCTCACATTCTCCTATCTGACATGACTTCTAAAACTTTCCCCCTCACATGACTCGATATCCAAGTCCCCTCATATCAGTCTCCTGACCGATACTCGACTCACAACCTAGGGTCAAGTCCCCCTCTTATCCCATTTCCTAAGTTAATGAACCATAAAACCCCAAAACCACACAATGTGAACTAGTTCACAAAGGTCAGTTTGTAAACTGATGTAATATCAGTTAAGGACTGATACTAAGCATTAGTCTGCAAACTCATACACCCCCTTTGTACAGTCCTCATGTCTAACATCAGCATCTCACCAACTTAGCTATACAATATATGTAAGATACATATACTTATACTAGTCTACTGTACAGGCACCTATACAAGGTACCTATAGCAGATGGTATAGCAGTTACCAACTACACTAGCTCACCTACCTACATTGGTAGAGTATAAGACAGCAAGAAGAACAGGTTATATATATATATATATATATATATATATATATATATATATATATATATATATATATATATATATATATATATATATATATATCCACATGTAGTCACACTACTCAAGCCCCCTCTTTACTTCTCCTGTGCTCTGCTAACCTGGCCCTGCACAAGGGGCAGGATCCCCTGCTCATAGGTGTTTGCCATTAAAATCTTTTGATTGCAATTTCAATTACAAACAGAACAGTGTTACAATGTAGGACTTAGATGTAGTCCTAGGAGTACACTTTTGTTTATCTGGGTCCCTGTGTCGATGGAGCGAGTGGTAAAGCGTTGACTCCGTTGACGATCTGACGACGGTTCTCCGTTCTCTGAAGGTCTGAGTTGCCTTGGGTGCTGGAGCTTGCGGAGAGGAAGAAGACGTTGAGTGTCTATATCTGTCTTTCTCACTGTGTGTATGTAGGTCTCTGTCCGTCTGTGTGTGTGTAGAAGAAGGAAATGATCCCTCTATTTATAAGCAGCAGGTTGGCTGGTCTTGCACGCATATGTAGGATGTGCATGTACGTGGGGACGCCACGTGGTTGAAGCTGCGGGAGACGCATGGATGATGCACCATCATTTGTGGGTTGAATTCTTCATGCTGCTTTTGTGGGCTGGCACGTAGCAGGGGAGAGGATCTTTCAGTTGCTGAGATCTTGGGTGATTAGCACCCTTTCATAGGTTGAATTGAGTCAAAGGACACGTGGCGCATGTCCGTAGCTCAAAGATCTCGGATTTGGTGGAGGGTAATCTGATAGGATGCGCCTGGGATTGGGCACATGAAAAGACTTTGGCTCGCAACCTTCAGGAGTTACGAACCAGTCTGGGCGTACGGCTTTTGTCACGCCCAGAACCAGAATACTGGAGAGCGGGGAATGACTCAGCCAGCTACGTATTACGGGTAGATGAATACCGTATAATACGATCAATACTGTCTAACCAGACGAGGGGGTGCATACTACATGCAAGTCTTACTATGGTCACTTCACATCTATTGTCTCAATCATTCAAGTAAGAAACAGAAATAGAGAACATGTAAGAAAAAGCAGTAAGGCGTCCCAAACGCTCAGTTAAAATGTTCTTGAGATCTGGCTTTACAAAACATAGCCAGATGGTATAGCAAAGTGTACACAATTGTTATCAGCTGCAGTCTGACTTAATTACAATTATACAAAAGTAAGTGCAAGACAATCCGACTAACATGTCGGTGCCAAACGGCTAAGTATAAAGTAAGTAACAAAACGAGTGGTGAAGTAAGGAACCCACTCGAGTCCTCATGCGATAATCCCTCTAGTGTTGACCATCTTGGAGGTAGAAGTAAGCTGGATCCTCGGGGACCGGCTCTAAATCTGGCCATGCAAAACCAGAGAGGTTAGACCTCTAATAGCAAGTACCACAAGGAAGGACGATATAAAGGATGTAAACCAGTAAGTAAGAGAACATAATAATAGATCTCTGCATGCTACTAGGATTCTCATAACGTCACGATACTTCGAACCAACCTCCCAACCAAACAAGGACAGAAGTTGGCCCGTCATGTCCTGACATTCTGATCATCCCAGTTAGGTAACAGAGTAGGTACAGTACACAAACAAATCATCTTGAACGGCCAATCAACTCCTACGGCTTGCTATTGTGAGTCCCAGGTTATCCTAGAATAATGCAAATTAAGGATTCCTCAGTTCTTACTATGTGCGAGCAAGGCTAGTCTATCCAGTGAATCATGTGTGCCATGCATGAATTAGACGAGTCCTAGCAGGACGCCCGTCATCAATATACAATATACAATGATAATAAAAGCAGATACTGTTCCCTGCCCGTGTGGCAGATTTACAGTATCTGTGGGGACCAGCCGGCCCGTCGGATACTACTCGTCCCAAGGGGACTGCCATGTAAGAACTCGGGAATCCATTCTCCCCATGCAATCATTATTTTATTTAACTTAATAGTCCCTACGTTGAGTGAAATCCCATGCCGTGGATCATGGTCATTCAAATGAGTACTTCCGTACGGGGTACGATATGCGCAACTCTACAACGATACCAGTACGGTTAGGTTGCAGGTTTTACATAGCGTAATACAACAATCAAATCTAACCACGGTAATCATGCCTTGACCATAAAGTACACATGCTTCTTTTGTAGAAAATAAATAATTAAATAAATAGATTGAAGCCTGCATGTGCATGTGTGTCAATATTCGGGATCAGCCAGTCGATTACAATAGTTCATAACATGAACGTGTCTCATTCATTCATTTTAATAAGACGACTAGCCAGTCTCTTAGTTCCAACTAGGAATGCATGATCAATTCAGTCAAGATAACCATCGTCATCAATGGTGACAAGGCATGAAAGTCAATTAGCATGAAATGGGGTCGAGTCTATAACTCTCAAGGTCAAGTTCCAGTCTTACTGGATATCCATAAATCAATCAAGACACTTGGCACTAATACACAACCATATGTATTAAAATGTTAACATGCTAAGATTATCGGGTTCATGCAAAAAGACACCCAAGTCAGGAAGTCACACTAACAAGTCCATGCTAAGGCCAAAAGTCACGCAAGAATCGTGCGTGTAAAAAGCACGCCAAGTTTAGTAGGTAGAAGTGAGCGTGAAACGTGGTACACGCTGGCAAGCGTGAGCGTGAAAAGTGACGCACGCAAGCACAGCGTGAGCGTGACTAAAAATACACGCACGCACAGAGTGGGCGTGACAAGAAATACATGCACGCACAGAGTGAGCGTGACTAAAAATACACGCACGCACAGAGTGAGCGTGACTAAAAATACACGCACGCACAGAGTGGGCGTGACTAAAAATACACGCACGCACAGAGTGAGCGTGACAAGAAATACACGCACGCACAGAGTGGGCGTGACTAAAAATACACGCAAGCACAGAGTGAGCGTGACTAAAAATACACGCACGTACAGAGTGGGCGTGACAAGAAATACACGCACACACAGAGTGGGCGTGACTAAAAATACACGCACGCACAGAGTGAGCGTGACTAAAAATACACGCACGCACAGAGTGAGCGTGACTAAAAATACACGCACGCACAGAGTGGGCGTGACTAAAAATACACGCACGCACAGAGTGAGCGTGACAAGAAATACACGCACGCACAGAGTGGGCGTGACTAAAAATACACGCACGCACAGAGTGAGCGTACATGCACACACAGAGTGGGCATGACAAGAAATACACGCACGTACAGAGTGGGCGTGACTAAAAATACACGCACGCACAGAGTGAGCGTGACTAAAAATACACGCACGTACAGAGTGGGCGTGACAAGAAATACACGCACGCACAGAGTGGGCGTGACTAAAAATACACGCACGCACGTAAAGACGTGTGCGTGACTGGGCTGATGTTTTACGCAAGCACGTAAGAACGTGTGCGTACAACATTTCCCGAACTCTAAGTCCTATGGAGCCTTCGCTCCAGTGCCAGAAAAATACACGCAAAGTTGGTGGACCAAGAACCCATGAACAGCCGAAATACTACAACTTAGATCTAGAGAAAACAAGCCATAGAAATCAAAAATACTAAGAACTAATCTCTCTCAGGATCATGAGAGGAAGCCAAATAAACCATAAGAATGGGTGAAGGAGAAGCAAGTTTGCACTTGCCTACTGCTGCTGCTGGTTAGGTGGAGGAGACTGATGAGAGGAAGAAGAAGAAGTAATGGTGAGAATGAGTAATGAGGAGAGAGAATGGAGAGGGTGGCTTTAAATAGGGGGAGTGGTGGTAGGTGGGATGTTGGGCCGGGTTGTCCACCATGAACCCGAGAACCCAATAAGACTAAAGCAGGGAATAAAATACAGAAAATAAAATACAGATAAATAGAATACAGAAATAAAATTGCAAGAAATTAATTAACATGAAAATTTAAAGAGCAGGTAATTAATTAACATAAAACTAAAGGAATTTAAATACAGAATAATACATGATAAATACTAAATAAATACACATGAGTTGTACATGTATAAAAATACGCATTCTGGGAACGGGGAGTGACATCTCTACCCACCTTAGAAAAATTCTGTCCTCGGAATTTCAAATCCAAAGCAGGTAGAAATATCGGAGCTAAACTAATACAAGCAATTCTAGTGATCAAGCAATTCTAGTGAGCAAGCAATCATTTTTACCATATCAAAAGTAAGTACTATATATGTAAATCCATCAATCTACGATATCAAGTAGTTCTATCCATAAGGCAATAAGCATGAGAAATCAAGACAATCAAGGTATATAGAAAGAGATATACCTTGTGAGTTAAACAGGCGTGGATACCGTGATCGGATATCATCCTCACGCTCCCACGTTGACTCTCCCAAGGAGTGATGACCCCAAGCAACATGGACAAGACTAATTGTTCGGTTCTTGAGTATCTTCTCTCTTCGGTCCAAAATGGACACAGGCTGTTCCTCGTAAGACAGGTTGGTACCAACAACCAGCTCAAAATGATCGAGGACATGGCTTGGGTCCGATACATACCTACGTAATTGAGATACATAAAACACGTCATGCACCTCTCGTAACGAAGGCGGGAGGGATAAACGATAAGCAACATCGCCTACCCGATCAAGGATAACAAATAGGCCTACGTACCGCGGACTCAATTTCCCGTAAACGCCAAATCTAATGACCCCACGAGTAGGTGAGATCCGCAAGAATACGTGGTCCCCAACAGAGAACTCTAACGGCCTACGATGCTGGTCCGCCCAATGACGATGCCGATCCTGCGCAACTCAAAGTCGCTCTCTAATTCCCTTAATCACTTCAATCGTCTGAACAATCATTTCTGGGCCTAACATCTTTCTCTCTCCGATATCATCCCATGCAAGCGGTGACCTGCACTTCTTACCATATAGTGCTTCAAATGGTGCTATCTGGATACTGGCTTGATAACTATTGTTGTATGAGAACTCGACCAAGTACAGGTGACTCTCCCAAGACCCTCTAAAATCTAGAGTGCAAGCTCGCAACATGTCTTCTAAAGTCTGAATCGTTCTTTCTGATTGCCCATCCGTCTGTGGATGGTAGGCCATGCTAAATCTTAACTTGGTACCCAGACTATGATGTAATCTCTTCCAAAAATATGATGTAAAGCGGGTATCTCGATCCGACACAATACTGACAGAAACCCCATGCTGCCTGACTATCTGTTGCATATATAACTCTGCCAACTTTTCTGTAGATTGCCCTACTCTGAAAGGAAGAAAGTGTGCTACCTTTGTAAGTCGGTCCACTATCACCCAAATAGCGTCCTTTACACTTGGTGATCTCGGTAAACCGGTCACAAAGTCCATTGTAATATGCTCCTATTTCCATTCCAGGATAGGAAGTAGTTGCAATAACCCAGCTGGTCTCTGCTGTTCTGCCTTCACTTGCTGACATACCAAGCAACGGGAAACAAACCTAGCTATCTCCCTCTTCATCCCGTTCCACCAGAAATGCTGCTTGATATCTGGTACATCTTGGTCCCTTCAGGGTGAATAGAATACTGAGAACTGTGAGCTTCTGCCATAATCTACTGTCTGATATCTCCACTAGGCACACATAGACGTGATCCAAACCTAAGTGTACCATCTTCATGAATTCTTATCTCCTTCCTGAGTCCTGACTCACATTCTGCCCTAAGCTTCTGAATCCTCGGGTCCTGTGCCTGAGCTGCCTTGATCCTGCCTACCAAGTCGGATTGAACTTGCAGACTTGTTAGAACTCCTACATCACTAGAAAGTATAACTTCGATGCCCATCTCCTGAAGGTCTTCTAAGATATGCCTCTGCGTTGTCAACATAAATACGCCGCCTCTCCTGCTAAGAGCGTCTGCTACTACATTCGCCTTTCCTGGATGATACTGAAGCTCCACGTCATAATCCTTGATCAACTCCAACCATCTCCTCTGCCTCATGTTTAGCTCCTTCTGAGTAAAGATGTACTTCAGACTTTTGTGGTCTGTGTACATCTTCACTCGGTCACCATATAAGTAATGTCTCCATAGCTTCAAAGCAAACACTACTGCCGCTAATTCCAAATCGTGAGTTGGATAATTCTTCTCGTGGTCCCGAAGCTGCCTCGATGCATACGCTATCACCTTCCTATGTTGCATAAGGACACATCCAAGTCCTTTACCTGACGTATCACAATATACTATAAAACCTCCGGGTCCAACTGGCAATGTAAGAATAGGTGCTGATATCAACTTCTGCTTCAAAGTCTCGAATGATGCCTGACATTCTGCCGACCAAACGAATGGTACATCCTTCCGGGTCAAGCGGGTCATGGGTGCTGAAAGCCTTGCAAAGTCTGACACAAACCTTCTGTAATATCCTGCTAATCCCAAAAAACTCCGCACATCTGCTACGGTCTTGGGTACTGGCCAACTCTCTACTGCTTCTATCTTCTTGGGATCTACTGCTACTCCAGCTCCTGATATGATGTGACCCAAAAAGGAAATGTGATCCGACCAAAACTCATACTTACTGAGCTTGGCATACAACTGGTTCGCTCTCAGAACCTGCAACACTTTCCTGAGGTGGTCTTCATGCTCCTCTTCACTAGCAGAGTATACGAGAATGTCGTCAAGAAACACAACGACAAACTGGCCTAAGTATGGCATAAAGATACGATTCATCAAATCTATGAATATAGCTGGAGCATTGGTCAAACCAAACGGCATTACTAAGAACTCGTAATGCCCATACTTTGACCTGAATGCTGTCTTGGGAATGTCTTCCTTCCGAACCCTCACCTGATGGTACCCTGAACGAAGATCTATCTTGGAGAAAACTCTAGCTTTGCTCAACTGGTCAAATAAGTCGTCGATCCTGGGTAATGGGTACTTGTTCTTCACTGTTGCCGCGTTAAGCTTCATGTAGTCAATGCACAATCTGGACGACCCATCCTTCTTCCCTACAAGTACCACTGGTGCTGCCCATGGTGACACGCTAGTTTGGATGAACTTCTTCTCCTTCAGTTCCTCTATATGCTGGTATACCTTGGCCTGCTCTGAATCCGCCATTCTGTAAACTCGATCTGATATCGGTTTAGTTCCTGGTGCCAATTTTATACTGAACTCAATATCTTTAACCGGTGGTAGACCTGGAAGTTCTTCGAGAAGTACATCTAGAAATTCTTCAACTACCTTCGGGATCTGAACTTCTTCCATTGCCGTTACTACTCCCTGCTCTTGTTGAGTTGCCTCTGATCTGACTAAGGTAAATCTCTTTATGCCTGGAATATCAAAAGATACACTCCCTCTATGACAATCTATTGTCGCATGACTGTCTTTCAGCCAGTCCATGCCTAAGATAACGTCAAAATTTCCAACAGAAAATTCTATCAACCGGGCGGGTAAGGAATGCCCGCAAACTACAATGCTACACGCTAAAATAACTCTACTAACTCCTACGAGCCCATTACCAGTGAGTATATTCAACCTCCCTGGCAATGCCTCGAACTCCATTCCTAGTCGTGTCGCAAATCGTACAGATATAAATGAATGGGATGCTCCCGAATCAAACAATGCTACTGCGGGATATGAGGCGACGAGAATGTTACCTGCCACAACATCTTCCGATGCCAATGTCTCTTCCAAGGACAGAGTGAATGCTTGCCCTTGACCTCCTTGCTAGTTTCCATGCTGCGGCCTGGCTTGATGTTGCTGCTGGCCCCTGCCTTGATAATGCTGGGGTGGTCTATGCTGGTCTTGCTGCATCGGCGGTCCCTGCTGCCGAAACATCTGAGCCTGCGGTACTAACGGACGCTGTGCCAATGGCCTTACTGCCACCGCTGGTCCTCGATACTGGCCTGCCCCTGGTGCTGGCAGAGCAATAAACTGCTGCCCTGGTCCTCCTGACCTCGAATTCATGGGACATGTGGTAACCCGATGATCTGGATTTCTACATATCAGACACAGTCCATTCAATGTCCGACACACATCTCTAGTGTGCCCCATCTTCCCACAATAAGTACAGCCCGCCGGGGGTTGCTGGTTCTTCCTCTGTTGCTGTTGCTGCAGCCTGGGCGGTGGTGCTGGTCCTCGTATCACCACATCGTGGATACGAACGCCAGTGGATGGTGCTGTTGTTCGGGGCGCTGCTCCCCCTCCTCCTTCAATCTGACTGTGGGATCTCTTCTGACCCCCAGTCCTTGTCGCAAGCCTCTAAATGGTGAGCTCGTGCCTTCGAGTCGCCGTCAATATTTTGTCAAAAGTTTGGTAATTGTGCCCCTCTATCAATTGCAAGAGCTCAAGATGAAACCCTTGCTGAAACCTCATGGCCCTCTGGCGCTCTGTTGCTACCATCTCTGGGGCGAATCTACTCAATCTGCAGAACTCTGCTGCATAAGCATCTACAGTCTTGCCGGCCTGCCTGAGGTTGATAAATTTTTGTTGTAGCTCAAACTGCGCCACAACTCCATAGTACATGGTCTTGAATCTTGCAGTGAAATCGTCCCGAGCCACAGGACGTCTGATGCCCACTTCCTCTGATTCCCACCAATCACGTGCGAGATCCTGAAGTAATAACTTCACTAGATCCACACGTTCTGCTGCCGGTACCTTAGCTGCTGTCAAAATAGCCTCAATATCCTTAAGCCATGCATCTGCTGAGATGGCATCCTCCGTGCCCTCGAAACGGCGGGGGTTGTACTTGCAAAACCTGGCAGATGCTCCTGAATCTGGCCTTGCCCCTCTTTCTAATGCTGTCTGTAATCCTTGGTTGAGTAGCACATTCTGTTCTTGTAGCTGAGTGTGCATGCGTTGCTGGGCCAACATCTGATGTTGCTGAGTAGCCATCATTCCTCTTATGATCTCCAGAAGGGCTGGTGTGTCCACTTGGGTAGGTGGAACTGTTGGTGGTGGTGGAACATCCGGATACTGTGATCCAGCTGCTGGTTCCACTATCACTTCTTCCTGGGTAGCCTCTTGAGTTAGTACCGGCCCTTGTTGCTGACCAACCTGGTCATATTGCTCATGTTGCCCTTGTTGTTGCTGTCCAGCTCTGACCGATGCGGACGAAGTGCCCCTAAGAAAAGGAACAAGAGAACAATCAAACGATCGGACATGAAGGATCAATGAAGTCAAAGGATACCGGAATGTCAAGCGAGAGTTGAGAATAACGAATCAGGAGATCAAAGGGAAACATGTGTGATTGAGACATCCTATAAATCAAAATACCCCACAAGTCTGAAATCAGACCTGCATGGGCCACCACTAAAATCTTGTCACGCCCCAGAACCAGAATACTGGAGAGCGGGGGAATGACTCAGCCAGCTACGTATTACGGGTAGATGAATACCGTATAATATGATCAATGCTGTCTAACCAGACGAGGGGGTGCATACTACATGAAAGTCTTACTATGGTCACTTCACATCTATTGTCTCAATCATTCAAGTAAGAAACAGAAATAGAGAACATGTAAGAAAAAGCAGTAAGGCGTCCCAAACGCTCAGTCAAAATGTTCTTGAGATCTGGCTTTACAAAACATAGCCAGATGGTATAGCAAAGTGTACACAATTGTTATCAGCTGCAGTCTGACTTAATTATAATTATGCAAAAGTAAGTGCAAGACAATCCGACTAACATATCGGTGCCAAACGGCTAAGTATAAAGTAAGTAACAAAACGAGTGGTGAAGTAAGGAACCCACTCGAGTCCTCCTGCGATCATCCCTCTAGTGTTGACCATCTTGGAGGTAGAAGTAAGCTGGATCCTCGGGGATCGGCTCTAAATCTGACCATGCAAAACCAGAGAGGTTAGACCTCTCATAGCAAGTACCACAAGGAAGGACGATATAAAGGATATAAACCAGTAAGTAAGAGAACATAATAATAGATCTCTGCTTGCTACTAGGATTCTCATAACGTCACGACACTTCGAACCAACCTCCCAACCAAAAAGGACAGAAGTTGGCCCGTCATGTCCTGACATTCTGATCATCCCAGTTAGGTAACAGAGTAGGTACAGTACACAAACAAATCATCTTGAACGGTCAATCAACTCCTACGGCTTGCTATTGTGAGTCCCAGGTTATCCAAGAATAATGTAAATTAAGGATTCCTCAGTTCTTACTATGTACGAGCAAGACTAGTATATCCAGTGAATCATGTGTGCCATGCATGAATTAGACGAGTCCTAGCAGGACGCCCGTCATCAATATACAATATACAATAATAATAAAAGCAGATACTGTTTCCTGCCCGTGTGGCAGATTTACAGTATCTGTAGGGACCAGCCGGCCCGTCGGGTACTACTCGTCCCAAGGGAGCTGCCATGTAAGAACTCGGAAATCCATTCTCCCCATGCAATCATTATTTTATTTAACTTAATAGTCCCTACGTTGAGTAAAATCCCATGCCGTGGATCATGGTCATTCAAATGAGTACTTCCGTACGGGGTACGATATGCACAACTCTACAACGATACCAGTACGGTTAGGTTGCAGGTTTTACATAGCGTAATGCAACAATCAAATCTAACCACGGTAATCATGCCTTGACCATAAAGTACACATGCTTCTTTTATAGAAAATAAATAATTAAATAAATAGATTGAAGCCTGCATGTGCATGTGTGTCAATATTCGGGATCAGCCAGTCGATTACAATAGTTCATAACATGAACGTGTCTCATTCATTCATTTCAATAAGACGACTAGCCAGTCTCTTAGTTCCAACTAGGAACGCATGATCAATTCAGTCAAGATAACCATCGTCATCAATGGTGACAAGGCATGAAAGTCAATTAGCATGAAATGGGGTCGAGTCTATAACTCTCAAGGTCAAGTTCCAGTCTTACTGGATATCCATAAATCAATCAAGACACTTGGCACTAATACACAACCATATGTATTAAAATGTTAACATGCTAAGATTATCGGGTTCATGCAAAAAGGCGTAAGGATATAATAGAGAATTATCATGCCAACATTAAATGAATAAAGTATAGAACAAATAAAGACACCCAAGTCAGGAAGTCACGCTAACAAGTCCATGCTAAGGCCAAAAGTCATGCAAGAATCGTGCGTGTAAAAAGCACGCCAAGTTTAGTAGGTAGAAGTGAGCGTGAAACGTGGTACACGCTGGCAAGCGTGAGCGTGAAAAGTGACGCATGCAAGCACAGCGTGAGCGTGACTAAAAATACACGCACGCACAGAGTGGGCGTGACAAGAAATACACGCACGCACAGAGTGAGCGTGACTAAAAATACACGCACGCACAGAGTGAGCGTGACTAAAAATACACGCACGCACAGAGTGGGCGTGACTAAAAATACACGCACGCACAGAGTGAGCGTGACAAGAAATACACGCACGCACAGAGTGGGCGTGACTAAAAATACACGCACGCACAGAGTGAGCGTGACTAAAAATACACGCACGCACAGAGTGGGCGTGACAAGAAATACACGCACGCACAGAGTGGACGTGACTAAAAATACACGCACGCACAGAGTGAGCGTGACTAAAAATACACGCACGCACAGAGTGAGCGTGACTAAAAATACACGCACGCACAGAGTGGGCGTGACTAAAAATACACGCACGCACAGAGTGAGCGTGACAAGAAATACACGCACGCACAGAGTGGGCGTGACTAAAAATACACGCACGCACAGAGTGAGCGTGACTAAAAATACACGCACGCACAGAGTGGACGTGACAAGAAATACACGCACGCACAGAGTGGGCGTGACTAAAAATACACGCACGCACAGAGTGAGTGTGACTAAAAATACACACACGCACAGAGTGGGCGTGACAAGAAATACACGCACGCACAGAGTGAGCGTGACTAAAAATACACGCACGTACGTAAAGACGTGTGCGTGACTGGGCTGATGTTTTACGCGAGCACGTAAGAACGTGTGCGTACAATATTTCCCGAATTCCAAGTCCTATGGAGCCTTCGCTCCAGTGCCAGAAAAATACACGCAAAGTTGGTGGACCAAGAACCCATGAACAGCCGAAATACTACAACTTAGATCTAGAGAAAACAAGTCGTAGAAATCAAAAATGCTAAGAACTAATCTCTCTCAGGATCATGAGAGAAAGCCAAATGAACCATAAGAATGGGTGAAGGAGAAGCAAGTTTGCACTTGCCTACTGCTGCTGTTGGTTAGGTGGAGGAGAATGATGAGAGAAAGTAGAAGAAGTAATGGTGAGAATGAGTAATGAGGAGAGAGAATGGAGAGGGTGGCTTTAAATAGGGGGAGTGGTGGTAGGTGGGGTGTTGGGCCGGGTTGTCCACCATGAACCCGAGAACCCAATAAGACTAAAGCAGGGAATAAAATACAGATAAATAGAATGCAGAAATAAAATTGCAGGAAATTAATTAACATGAAAATTTAAAGAGCAGGTAATTAATTAACATGAAACTAAAGAAATTTAAATACAGAATAATACATGATAAATACTAAATAAATACACATGAGTTGTACATGTATAAAAATACGCATTCTGGGAACGTGGAGTGACAGCTTTTGAGGCGCATGCGAAGCTTCGGTAGCGACTTGACCTCTGTCTTTAGGGATCAGAGGAAGGTCAGAGGCGTATGGCTCTTGAAGCGCATGCAGAGGTTTGGGTACATGGTTACGGAGGCGCATGCGAATGGTTGGGCGACCACGTGGCTTGTTACCGCCGAAAAAGAGTAATGATGACACTGACGTCAGCGGTGATTCATTTTCTGTAAAAGCTGTTGCTGCTCTGTCATCGAGGCATGGCTGCTGTTGTGTCAGGACTTCAGCATTTAATGTTCTTTGACGGGTGATGGGCAGTTGAGTGGGCGCATTGATCTGCGTTCCACTAGGCGCATGGGTCCATGTTGATTAGGACGCATGGATCTGTGCTTTGTTGGGCGCATCCATACAGGGCGCTTGGTACCGACGGGCGCGTCTGTACGATGTGCGATATCTGACCAGCGCATCTATTTGTATGACGCGTCTTTATTGGTCCGACTGTTGCGTTCCTCGAGTGCTTTAAATACCCGTTTTGACTTGGCCAAATTCGAAGCGTCAGGTTCATCACCATAAATGCAAATTCATTGCACGAAATTCGGAGTGCCTGCCACTTGGCGTATGGATTTGATTTGCCCGGCCTATAAATAGCAGCAGGGAGAGAGTTTGCTTCTCGTTCTCTCACATCTTCCCGAATGAACTTATTTGCTCGAGCACATTCTTGACAAGATGCTCCCGAGAGTGAAGATGCGACGAATTGTCTTCATTCATGCACTTGAAGGTGATTGTTACATCCAAAAGTCGGAATTGCGGGCTTCTGAGGCAGGCGGAAGGTGCCTGTTGCATCCAAAGATCAGGATGTTCAAGCCTCGTCTCCATTATTTCGGAAGAGCCACAGATCGGAATTGTGGAGCTCTCATCTTCCTTGGGCTTTGGAGAGCTCTTCCTCCTGCTAGAGTGGGGTGTTGCCCACTCTGTTTGTGTTGAAAGCTGCTCCTTTAGCCGGTCGGAATTACGGTGCTCTCCACTTCCTTGGGCTTTGGAGAGCTCTTCCTCCAGCTAGAGTGGGGTTGATCGCCCACCCTTGTTCTGCTCAATAAATGCTTCATTAGTCGAAGCACTTGATCGGGTCGAAGTAGAGCGCATATGCTGAGACTTCATGATGCGCATAACTGAGACGCTAAAGAGACGCGCCTAACTGAGATGCTGAAGAGACGTGCCTAACTGAGACGCTGAAGAGACGTGCCTGACTGAGACACTGAAGAAATGCGTCTGACGGATGATGCGTCTGGCATGGGGCGCATGGCAGTTTGCTGCGCCTGACTGTAGTCTTAGGATTTTTTCTTTTTTGTAGAAATTCTCCTTTGTAAAGCCCTTTTTTTAGACATGTAATAGACTTTTATATGAAATAAAAATCCTTTTGATGTCTATATTTTTGCTGTTCTTTGCTGTACCAAGTACTTCGTTAGTGCTCCCTGGCGCATGTAGTGTTAAGCGCATAGGAATTCTGGCCTGTAGGTGCATCTGAAATTCCATGCTTCTACAATAGGGATTCCATTGTAGGCCCCCAATAGGACTGTCTCCCTTCATACATCTGATACTATAGGTGACACTAATTCCTATAGGCCAGTCATTTGTCCACTCCTACCTCGCTTAATCCCTTGGGTTCTCTTCTACTTAGTACTTCTGCTGGATACATGGTTAGCCACCTACTTGCTTTAGGGAAAATAGGTACAAGAGCCTACCATGCCACCTCTAGCCAAACACTTAGGCTCAGGCACCTCCTATAGGTAGCCTCCTCTCCACACTTGCATAAATATAGGACTGCATGTCCACTCGAGCTATGTATTCTGTAAGCAGCCCTGTGCTTCACTTGAAGTCTGATACACCAAAAACCCATGGCCAAGATGGCTACTCTACCATGCTACCTATTGTTCTGCAGGGCTATGGCTTTGCCACATGCTTGATGTTGCTGCCCATATCGTGAATAGTGTCTGCTACTCAAGGTAGGGGTTTGCATCAAGGGAATAAATCTGTAGGTGATCACTGGGTAGCATTAGAGTTATCCATATGAACATTGGTCTGCTAGTGTTTTAGAACAGAACATTAGTGTACCCAACTTGGATGCACCAAGGCTGGCAATAGGCCACCCTGTATACAGGCCATGCAACACCACTGATACCCACCCCTTAGTCTATAGGAGGGATTATGCAATTATGAGGAAGGGTTGGAGTACAGTGGATACAGGGGTATGCAGTGAAGGGTGGAGTAATGCATTGAAGTATCTGATGGGGTTTGGCTTAATGCAGGTGATAGGAAGGCAATGTACCTATGTAAAGGAGTGAATCTAAAGTGTAACCAGTAGGGATGTGTGAGGGTGTGACTGATGTAACTCTGTGATGCAATATGATTGCAAGACATTTGATGTTTGATACATGAAGGGCATTTATCTCTACAGTGCAGTGTGAGGCATAGTTGTCCCCTGTTCTAGAATTGGCTAGTGCATCCAATCTCAATTACCTACTGCTTATCCTCCAGTCTAATGAATGCTGGTTGGGTGTCCATATCAGTTAACGGTAGAAGGTAATTACACATATATCTACTCCTACCATAAATAACAGTACAACATATGATATAGCTATGTATATCTATGCATATTCCTCCATCTATATAATACATTGCTTATATAATATAATACAGTACAAAACTTATATGGTGGTATCTAGCACAGGTATATGACAATCAACCTACCTGGTAATCTGTCCCTGAATATGACAGGTCGTATGACAGTATCCGAGGGGCTCATACCATAGGTTACAAGGGAAATTCCACAAGGGCCCTTCTAAGGAAACACAGAGGGGTTCCTGCCTTGGCAGTACTCCTGATCTGACACATAGATCATTATTCCAGATTCTCTAAGGTCCTGTTTCAGGGACTCTCGACACATGGGGTTGTGTTGAGTCCTTGCACAGCCCGCCATAATATAATTGGTACCTCCTATAATATCCCCTGGTGTGCTAACCCTGTAATCTTTGGTTTGACATTAACCAGGAAGAGTTCAATACCCCCCTCCCAAATTCAATTACACCCTCAACTAGTTCCTCTTAGGACTTTCTTCGACCACCTTACTCCTACTGAGAGCAAGAGCAAGTTAATTAGTTTAAGGAACCAAAACTCATGGGATGAGGATTACCTGCTTTAGAGTTCAACTGCTACCTCTACGACCCCCTGGAAACTTGGCTCGAACTGGAGGAAGAAGGAACTTGCGGCAAGGATTAGGGTTTGTAGAGGTTTTGGTACCGATAGCCAATCCATATATATATATATATATATATATATATATATATATATATATATATATATATATATATATATATATATATATATGCAAATCCTTACAGGTCTTGGGTGTTGAAGGGATTGGAAGGAAGATATTTGAATAAGATTTGAATTCACCATGCCAAGTTTGAACAGAGATTTCAAATACAGTGTAGGTTATCAGAGGGATTTGGTTTGGCCGTTTGGATTTTAAAAAGGAATTTAGCAATTAGCCCCCTCCTTTAACCCAATTTGCAAAAAGCTCCCTTCTATTAGTTTAAAGGTTGGTATGTTATTCCTATCATAGCTTATGTGTATATATAAAAAATAGCAATAATAACTATAGTAATGGTAATAATAATATATAAAAGAAAATTGGTGCAAGGGTTCACAATTTCTTCTTCACTCTTTTTTCCTTTCACCGGTGTTTCTAGATCATCTTCAAAAGTGATATAATTATCAAAGAACTCATCAAGATCTATAAAGATGTTTATGCTTCCACACATATGGTTGTTTTCCTTCATGTGAAGATACCATGTGTTTATATCTTCTTCTTCTTCTTCTTCTTCTTCTTCTTCTTCTTGTGTGCAAACAATAGAGTTGAGTTCTCTCATATTTCTTTTTCAACATAGTGAGCTTTTCCTTCAACATTTTTAGTTGTGTTCCTACAATCCGATACATAATGTCCAAGTTTATGACAATTATAGCATTCAATTTGAGATTTATCATACCTTTGGCTTGCATCTTTTCTTGTGAAGCTTCCTCTTTCACGTCCTCTTGTGGGATAAGTTTTGCCTCTTTCTCCATTGATGAATGTCTTGTAATGAGTTCTTTCCTCTCTTCCATGACCGCGACCTCGACCGCGACCTCTTTGACTTCTTTGATTAGTGAAGCTTTCTTCTTTCTCATTGAAAGTGAGCTTTGTTTGAAGGACTTGCACCAATGTCTCTTGCTTTTTCTTTTTCCTTTCTTCATAGGCTTGTAGCGAGCCCTTAAGTTGCTCAATAGTCATGGTCTCCAAGTCTTTAGTTTCTTCAATAGTTACTACGATATGCTCAAATTGTGGAAGCAAAGAGCGGAAAATTTTCTCTATCACTCGAGTTTTGGTCATGCTTTCACCATTTCTTTTCATTTGATTAACAATGGCTAAAACTCTAGCAAAGTAGTCCGGAATAGTTTCGGACTCTTTCATATGTAAAGCTTCAAATTCACCTCTTAAAGTTTGGAGGCGTACATTCATCACTTTCTCCTCTCCTTTGCAAAAAATTTGAAGTTTCTCCCATGCTTCTTTGGAGTTTGTTGCACTTGAAATCAACTCGAATGTATCATCATCCACGGCTTGGTAGATGAAAAAAAGAGCTTTCTTGTCCCTCTTTCTTGAAGACTTCAACAACTCCTTTTGAGCTTGCGATAATGAAGCCTCATCTTGTGTCTCATTATAACATTTTTCAACGACCTCCAATGCATCTTGTGCTCCTACCAAAGCCTTCATCTTGATGCTCCAATTGGCATAGTTGCTCTTGTTGAGGACGAAAACTTGGAAGGGAGTCATCTCGCTTTCCATCTTCGACCTTGAACAACCTGGCTCTGATATCACTTTGTTGGAATTGTGGTGGACCAACTAGCTAGGAGGAGCAAATTTGGAATGGGAGAAAATTATAGAGAGAAAATTTGGTGGAAAAGAAGAATGGAAGAGAAGAAATTTTATAATAGCACTAAGCTTCTTAATTTTTGTTGTGTACAAAATGAGGAGAGAGCACCCCTTTTTATAGGGCTCTTAGAAGAGTCTACACACTCATTCCATACTCTTTTACAATTAATATTAAGACATTTCTAGAACATAGATATTTTTTATGAACTTTCTAGGTAAAGAAGTTCCTAGAACATGGACGAAACTCAAAACTAAAATAGGCCTAATGGACAGTCCAATGGTAGTAGATTAATTTGTTGGGCTCAAAATATTATCGCAAAATCAAGTTTATTTCCAACAAATAGAACTACAAGACTCTCCTCACTATCCAATAAACAAAGCAATCAATGGAGGATACTTGGGTCATCTATCAATGTTTTGAGAAGGTGGTGAACACACTATCATCTTAACAAGCACCAAAGATTAACAAATCAACAAAAGATCTACAACTAGCTGATCACGAAGCTGCACGCATAATATGTCTCAAGACATTAACTTGGTAACAGTAACAGATTTTTTCACCTAGAGAGATGAAGTTTACATATATTACGTATAAAGGGACAAGTTTGGAGAAATTCCAAATCCAAGGAAAGGGCCTCCAACTCAAATGGCGGGGAGGGGAGGGAATCCGGTTTGGTGGGGCCCCCAGGAGGTCCACTCCAAAAGAAATGGAGTATCCTGGAGCATATGGGGCCCAAAGGAGGAACACTCCATTTCAAATGGCGGATTGTAGTTGGATGGGGGGGGGATCCGGTTGGTAGTGGGGCCCATCCTCCATTTCTTTCGGTAGATTGGGGGGCCTCCAATTGCGTTGGCGGTGGGAGGGAGGCCCCCTTTATTTCTTCATTATGTGGGAGAGGAGCCACTGTTTGTTTCGTAATATGGAAGGGGAGGTCGCGGTTTCACGAAAACCACATGCTGCATCTCCCTATATAAACTGAGATCCCTCCCCTCCCTTCTCCACAATTCTAACTCACACTACCAAAATAAGTCATATCAGCGACGTATTTAGCGACTCCAAGAAAGTACGTCGCTAATTTTTGGGGGTTTAGCGACGTTTATATAAGACGTCGCTGTTTGTCGCCAACAGCGACTAATAGCGACGTCTAGCGGCTACAATTTGTTAAATAGGAACCTGCGTCGCAAGTTCGTCGGTACCCGTCGCTGATATAGCGACGTGTAGCGACGTATTTTAAGCAGCGTCGCCGTTTATTAAATATCAACGACGTTTAGCGACGTTCTATAAGGACGTCGCTAATCGTTTCATATAGCCAGCGAGGGTTTCCTTTTCGATCATTCACAAATTTTTTTCTCCAATTTTTTGCGCGCTCCTCCTCCGCGACGCTCCTCCGGCGATTTCCCTCCTCCGGCCTCCTCCTCCGCGGCGCTCCTCCGGCGATCTCCCTCCTCCAGCCTCCTCCTTCTCCTCCTCCTCCTTCCTCAGGTAGCTCCTCCTCCTCCTCCTTCCTCAGGTAGCTCCTCCCCAGTTTCTCCTTGTCTTCTAGCTCTCTTTCTCTCTTCTAGTTCGTGTCCACAAGAGCGTGGACTCGCTGCGGGGGACACGAGACTGACATTGGACTCGCTGCGGGGGACACGAGAGCGTGGACTCGCTTCTAGTTCGTGTGACACCTATTTTGTTGGTTTGGACACGTCATGTCCCACTGTGTGGACACGAGACTCACAGTGTGACACCTATATACTGATACTGGGAGTTTTTTTGGGCATATCAACTGTCAATTTGATGTTTTGCTTGGATTCGAATTCTAATTTAGGGTTCGAGCCCTATTTACTGATACTGAAAGTTTTTTGGGCATTTTTAGGGTTTTGAAATGATGAATAAATTGACTAATAATTATTATCGAGCCCTATAAAATTTCAGCTATGTCACGAAGGATGGATACTAATCCTGTGAATGAGTTTTCTCCTAAGTATTCTCGACAGTTGAGTATGATTTAGCTCACTGACATTACTGAAATATGGAATAATTAGTGTAGGGTATGTTGGTCAGGTTTTGGCAGAGTTGGGATATGATAGTATGCATGTTACAATTAACAAGGAATGCTGTTGACACCAAATGTTGCACGACAGGTTACTTGAGTAACCTGGAATATTTTACCTACTGAAACAAATGGTTTGGGCAAGGGTGTGTATAGGTTTGTCATCAGATGGTATGGGATTTTGCCTGCCAAGTTCTGAACAGCAGTCCAGGCTGCCTGCTTAGTTGAAAGTCTTAATTAGACTTTTTGTTCAGTACCCTTTGACTGAATTAAGTTGACCTGAATACCATATTTTAAATCCTAAATCTACGGTACGACATCGTGATCAGAACATAGTCCTTGCAGTCATTCGACTGGCGAGGCAGAAACTATGTAGCCGTAGATAAAGTTGACTGTCCTCCGACCCTCATCCATCGGCAATGATGATACGACAACCTATCACTATATCTTATATAGTAGTAGATGATGTCTTAGTATTACATTATGTGAGTTCATCTTGATTCTGTTACATTCTTCAGATACTAGATACGATAAGAACATATACTATACCATATGTACAGAACATAGATGATTCATACTAATGTATGCTAGAATGAATCTTGGGTTGTGTTCTGAGCCATCCGTTCTCACACTTGGCAAAAAATCAAATTTTTTGTACTTTATCCGCTTTCGAAAATGTAATCAAATTACATGATGGTTCCTTTAGTTAGCTTGCTTATGTTACAATTATATTATTTGTGAATATCGATCTTACCAGATGGCACCCATGACCCGAGGAGCGGCACGTCGTTTGAGAGAAACAGTGAATGCTGAGGTGGCTCCTCCTACAGTTAAGGAGGAAGTGGCACCGGTTGCTAGTGAGACCGGGAGTTTTATTCATCCAGCACCGGTAGCTAGTGAGACCGGGAGTTCTATTCATGCAACACTTGCAAGGGACGACATCTCTCCTCACGCCAAAGATCTCGCTTTTTCGAGGTGGTTGCGTGATCGTATCACTGAGCGTTTGCGTGAGCTGCGTGGTTCTCATTAGCTATTAGTACTTATTTGTATTAGACTATTTGTATTGGGTTGTTTTTATATTAGACTATTTGTATTGGACTACATATATGAATTAGTACTGTGTCAATCTCTGGATTGTATTGGTACTACGACCCTCATCCCTCGGCAATGATGATACGACAACCAACCAGAGAGGATACTCTGAGAGATCCATCGGAGTAGGACGTATACTCTGAGAGATCACGTTTACAAGTATGATATCAGTAGTGGGATTGAGTGTGTACGTCCTACTCAGATGGGTCTCTCACCGTTACTATTTTTTTCTGACAGCATGGTGATGTGCTCCGTCAACAGATTCTTGCTCCGAGCCAAAACTTTGCCCCGGAGCTCAAGTGGACATCCTTCGTGTAGAGCTCGAGTGAGAGGTTCCTGACAGCATGGTGGTCTCCTTTGTCAAAGTATCCGTGCTCATCACACATTGGTTGTGGGACGAGCACGGATAATTTAACAAAGGAGACCACCATGCTGTCAGGAACCTCTCACTCAAGCTCTACACGAAGGATGTCCACTTGAGCTCCGGGGCAAAAGTTTTGGCTCGGAGCAAGAATCTGTCGACGGAGCACATCCACCATACTGTCAGAAAAAATAGTAACGGTGAGAGACCCATCTGAGTAGGACGTACACACTCAATCCCACTACTGATATCATTCTTGTAAAGGTGATATCTCAGAGTATACGTCCTACTCAGATGGATCTCTCAGAGTATCCTCTCCGGTTGGGTTGTGTTCTGAGCCATCCGTTCTCACACTTAAAATACATATGAATTAGAACTGTGTTTTGTATTTTCGGGGAACCCAGGGATTTGATTCTGTATTTTATATTTTGGTTTCTGTATTTTGGCTCCTGCTCCATTTGCATTAATCTACGGTACAACATGGTCCCTGCATCCATTCGACTGGCGAGGCAGAAACTATATAGCCGTAGATAAAGTTGACTGTCCTCTGACCCTCATCCCTCGGCAATGATGATACGATAACCTATCACTATATCTTATATAGTAGTAGATGATGTTTTAGTATTACATTATGTGAGTTCATCTTGATTCTGTTATATCCTTCAGATACTAGATACGATAAGAACATATACTACACCATATGTACAGAACATAGATGATTCACACTAATGTATGCTAGAATGAATTTTGGGTTGTGTTATGAGCCATCCTTTCTCACACTTGGCAAAAAATTGAATATTCTGTATTTTATCTGCTTTCGAAAATATACTCAGACGAGATGATGGTTCCTTTGGGTTGTGTTCTGAGCCATCCTTCATCTGCCCCCTTCCCTGTCCCTTTCGTTATGTCGCGAACCTCTTCCTCTATGCCATCAAAATCAGAATTCTCGACTCTCTTTCGCTTCTTGGATATTGACCCAGCTTTCAATCTCTCATTTCCCTCCGGGTCCACTCTACTCCCAATCTCTTCCTCTTTTATACACGGATCTACAGAATCAATACCATCCAAGGAAGGCAAAACTGAATCAGCATTGTCTTCCGGATCGTCCTCATCAAGGCACAACGGGCTGCTCAGCGTGCCCAGCTTCTTCAACTTCTCGCTGGCTGCAGAGTCGAAATGGGAACGAGTCATCTTTGCCGGCCCGGAGCTCTGACTCGCACTCGTCGCCTCGCTACCGGTTTTCTCTCCTCCTCTGACGCGGGTCATAAGAAAAGAAATTTCGTACCTCTTCTTCACATAAACATCATTGTCGCCTTGTACTCGAGCCTCCTCGTCTGTGACGCTATCCAACTTCTCGGTGCCTACATTGTCACTCGAATTTCCCCTTCGACTCGTATCGTCCTCTTCTTCGCCTGTCTTTTTGATCCCTGTCTTGCAATCATCTGCTATCACCGTCGTCTCATTCGACTCCTTCTCTGATGACTCCGAGAAGGAGGAGGAAGACTTGGAGAAGGAGTCGAATGAGTCGGCGGTGATAGCAGATGATTGCAAGACAGGGAGCAAAAAGACAGGCGAATAAGAGGACGATACGAGTCGAAGGGGAGATTCGAGTGACAATGTAGGCACCGAGAAGTTGGATAGCGTCACAGACGAGGAGGCTCGAGTACAAGGCGGCAATGATGTTTATGTGAAGAAGAGGTACGAATTTTTTTTTCTTATGACCCGCGTCAGAGGAGGAGAGAAAACAGGTAGCAAGGCGACGAGTGCGAGTCAGAGCTCCGGGCCGGCAAAGAGGACCCGTTCCCATTTCGACTCTGCAGCCAGCGAGAAGTTGAAGAAGCTGGGCACGCTGAGCAGCCCGTTATGCCTTGATGAGGACGATCCGGAAGACAATGCTGATTCAGTTTTGCCTTCCTTGGATGGCGTTGATTCTGTAGAGCCGGGGGAAGTGGCTCCTCCTCGGCAATGATGATACGATAACCTATCACTATATCTTATATAGTAGTAGATGACGTTTTAGTATTACATTATGTGAGTTCATCTTGATTCTGTTACATTCTTCAGATACTACATACTAGATTCGATAAGAACATATACTACACCATATGTACAGAACATAGATGATTCACACTAATGTATGCTAGAATGAATTTTGGGTTGTGTTCTGAGCCATCCGTTCTGATCAAGCATCTTCCTTCCCCTCTCCTCCACCATGGCTTTGGACCCATCTGCTCCTCCCTACTTCCCTTCTTCTTATTTGACTCTCTCAGGCACATATGATATCCACCTCAAGTGTAGAGTCGGAAGAGAAGAAGTGGGCAGAAAGAGGAAAGGGAAGCAGCACAGCCGGCGGCATGATCCGAAGGAAGTACAGATGTTTTTTTCAAATCCGTAGGAGAACTATAAGGATATATCTTTTTACAACATGTTATCTTGTCAAAGACCCTTAATGTGACAACCATGTTACCGCGGTGTCGGAAGACTAACATGTCATAATTTTCTAAGCCGTATGTTTTGACATTAACCTCCAAACTCTTTCCTGCTATGTAGTAATCAGACTAACATGTCATAATTTTTTAAGCCGTATGTTTTGACATTAACCTCCAACCTCTTTCCTGCTATGTAGTAATCTTGCATTACTACATAGCAGGAAAGAGTTTGGAGGTTAATGTCAAAACATACGGCTTAGAAAATTATGACATGTTAGTCTTCCGACACCGCGGTAACATGGTTGTCACATTAAGGGTCTTTGACAAGGTGATATATTGTGAAAAGATATATCCTTATAGTTCTCCTACGGATGTTGAAGAAAACCCATGTACTTCCTCCGGGTCATGCTGTCGGCTGTGCTGCTTCCCCCTCCTCTTCCTGCCCACTTCTTCTCTCCCGATTCTACACTTGAGGTGGATATCATATGTGCCTGAGAGAGTCAAATAAGAAGAAGGGAAGTAGGAAGGAGCAGATGGGTCCAGAGCCATGGTGGAGAAGAGGAGAAGGAAGATGCTTGATCAGAACTTGAGGTAGAAAAGTTGTGACGTTGATAGTGTGAGAGAGGGAGAGGGTGGAAAAGTTCTTCTCCCCCGACTCTACACTTGAGGTGGATATCATATTTTGGTTTCTGTATTTTGGCTCCAGCTCCATTTGCATTAATCTACGGTACGACATGGTGATCAGGACATAGTCCCTGCAGCCATTCGACTGGCGAGGCAAAAACTATGTAGCCGTAGATAAAGTTGACTGTCCTCCGACCCTTATCCCTCGGCAATGATGATACGACAACCTATCACTATATCTTATATAGTAGTAGGTGATGTCTTAGTATTACATTATGTGAGTTCATCTTGATTCTGTTACATTCTTCAGATACTAGATACGATAAGAACATATACTACACCATATGTACAGAACATAGATGATTCATACTAATGTATGCTAGAATGAATTTTAGGTTGTGTTCTGAGCCATTCGTTTCCATACTTGGCAATTAAGTTGTGGACCATTATGTTTGACATTGTTGTTACAAATTTTCATATATCTGTGTTGATTGATGAGATTGTGTTTCAAACGTGTTCGTGATTGTGTGTATCTGTGTTGTTTGATACTGTGTTCGTGATACACACCGTTGTTGTTGTAACAAATAGTGTAGGGGATACTGCAAATACTGCAGGGGATGCTGCAAATGCTGTATTTTTTTTATTTTTTTCAATATTAGCGACGTTCAGCGACTCTCAGCGACGTTCAGCGACGAAAATAACGTCGCTAAGTAAGTACACCAATGTCGCTAACTGTGATGAATACCGTCGCTGATCGTCACTAAACGTCGATACGAAAGACGTCGCTATATGTCGGTACTGTAGCAACGTAGAAAAGTCGCAGAACGTCGCCATATGGCTCTCAAGCCAGGTCAGCATCGATGCATGTAAAGTCGCTCAACGTCGCTAGGATACGTCAGTAAATGATGACGTTTTACGTCGCTGGTAGTCGCTGAATTAGCGACGTGTCCGCGTCGCTAAGGCTCGTCGTAATAGCGACGTATTGTGACGTTTTCTTGTTTAGCGACTAGGTTAATCGTGACTACGTGCAAACGTCGCTAAATACGTCGCTAATCGAAATTAGCGACGTATTTTTCCTATTTAGCGACGTCTTGAGGCGTCGCTGATTTGACAGATTTTAGTAGTGTCATATCTTCCCCTTCCCTTCTCTACCCGACCAAGATAAGCATTCTTTCTATATATTTTATATTTTTTATATTTTTTATATTTGTAGTTTATGTATTAATAATTAATTTTAATTGTAGATGGCTAACGAAAATGATGGTCGTATTTCTGGTGGACCGACTACGAAGTTGATTAATAAGCAACGTAAAAAGCATATTTCCGATAAAATATTTAGCGGAAAGGTAATTTATTTTACCTCAAGAAATTTAATAAATAATATATTAGCTAGATTGTCTAGTTTTTCAATAGTTAAATTGTGTAAATATTTATTTTAGTTAATAGATGCCTAGCATAGTTAAAATGTTTTTTTTTAATTTTCAATAGTTATACGATCATGATCTGGAATTACGTCTCCGAGAGCATAAAAATTGGCAGAAAGAGAGACGATATAACACGTGGGTGTTAAATGACGTCCAAAAGGCCTTTCGGGTTTCAATACTTAGACCAGATTAAATTTCTCATTCACGATGTTCATCATGTTGTAAGTCTTGTTGAGCGTTGGTGGCCCGAACGCAATACTTTTCAACTTCCAGAGGAGGAGATGACGATCACGTTATGTGATGTCGCCAATATATTGGGATT
Source organism: Iris pallida (assembly GCA_029216955.1). Taxonomy (NCBI): domain Eukaryota; kingdom Viridiplantae; phylum Streptophyta; class Magnoliopsida; order Asparagales; family Iridaceae; genus Iris; species Iris pallida. Next base: position 8,666,811 of record JANAVB010022598.1, read on the forward strand.
GGCTATTACAGGTGACCCAATATATTTCAAACCAAACCAAACTAAATCGGTGCGGTTTTTAGTTTAGTCGATTTATTCGATTTATTTGTACCTGTTTTTGTTTATATATATATATATATATATATATATATATATATATATATATATATATATATATATATATATATATATATATATATATGTATGTATGAGGATGAGGGAGGTGAGGTGCCACCCTATGGAGGGTGGCTACATGTCACCTCCCTATGCTATCATCATGCACCAAAGTGCATGATGATAGCATGGGGGTGACATGGTGCCACCGCACGGTGAAGTGGCACCTCACCTCCCTTTTTTATATATATATATATATATATATATATATATATATATATATATATGCAAATGACCTCTAGCCTAGTGGTTAAGAGAGATGCATGCGGCCTAAGTGGTTGGGAGTTCGAGCCTCAGTGGAGGCGAGTTCGCCACAATATATATATATATATATATATATATATATATATATATATATGTTTCTCATACAGGGTGGGGTGAGCATTCGGTTAATTCGGTTCAAACCGAACCGAATAATTAACTGAATATCGAATTGGACCTAAAACCAAATAAGAAAAACTGAAATCGAACCGAAATGGCCCATAACCGAATCAAAACGAATCGAACTAAATCGGTTCGCTTTTCAATTTAGTCAATTTATTTGTACCTTTTATATATATATATATATATATATATATATATATATATATATATATATATATATATATAAAGTTTGCTTCAAAAAATTATATATATAAAATAATTTTTCCTATTCGGTTTTCAATTTTGGACCGAAACCGAATAAAAAAATTTAGTATTTTCACCGAATTTTTTGTAAACCGAACCGAATCTCGTTCGGTTTGGTTCAATTTTCGGTCCAAATCTGAATAATGCTCACCCCATCTCCCACTCCCAAGGCTGCACGTGCTTTATGCGTGTGAAGCTCTTGTTCGACGGATTTCAGAAGTTATAATAATGCTTCGTGCATGGCTTAGAGCATCTCCAACCCTATTGTCTTGTTTTGTGTTGTGAATCCTAGGTGGCATGAGGCACAAGACAATGTCTTGTATAGGTGGCAATATTATATTCACAAATGACAATGGGTTTAAAAAGTCATCTCCAATGCAAAAGTATTGAGAAGACAATACAAATATTTTTTTACAACTTCCAAGACAACTTTTACTCTTCTACTTCTTTTTTATAAATATTTTTATTCACAAATGATGATGTGGACATAAAGACATTGTGAAGTGCATTGTCTAGATCTAGACAACCAACTTCACATTGTCTTTGCCATGTCATTGCCATGTCAACTCCACACTTTATTTCACATTTGCATTGGAGAAGTACTTTTGAAAAAAATGGTTGTCATTCCTATGTGGCAACCATTTTTTTCAAACTCACAATAGGGTTGGAGATGCTCTTAGTGGGGTTCTCGGCTTTGATGAACAACAGACCATGCACAAACGGAAAAGTGTGTGCATCCATACCAGATGCGTTTTTTTCGCAGTCCTCGTAGTCGGCGCTCAGAGCCGTCTCAAGCCATTTGGAGACTATAAACAAAAGTCCAAAATATGGGCCTTTTTAAAAATTTAAACAAGATTAAAGTATATAATTTTATTATATTGATTTTATATGCAAACCCTTATCATTGATCCGGGCGTCAGACTCATGTTGTATCGTTATAAACGTTACATAGCCGGTTTAACAACTTTTTTTTTCATTAATAATTTTTAAAATTTGAATAAAAAGCAGTTGCGCGCACGCGCGCACACACATGCACACACACACTCATATATATATAGTAGATGAAAATGAAGAGACCAAATTTTTCTCGAGGGAGGAGATGAAGAGGCGTAATGGTTATTGATTTTTTTTTCTTCCAAATTTTGATAGATTTAATTATCTTTAAAAAATTTACAAATCGATTGGTGGTTTCCTTTTTCAGTTCAGCTCGCCTTTCCTTAAAAAATGCATATATATATATATAAAAATATATATATATATATATATATATATATATATATATATATATATATATATATATATATATATATATATGGAAGCGATTCCAAAAACAATTTATATATATATATATATATATATATATATATATATATATATATATATATATATATATATATATATATATATATATAAAAGTGGAGTCCTAGACAGGTTCTTCATTTGCCTAAAGGATGAGCCGGAAGAGGACTGTTAGAAACAATTTATCTGGTTCCAAAATAAGTGGGGTCCTAGACAGGTTCTTCATTTGCCTGAAGGATGAGCCGGAAGAGGACTGTGGAAGAGGAGACCGACGCGGCCGGAAAGAAAAGTACATGGCGGCGAGTTCTGGTTGCGACTTAGATCTGGTTGCGACTTGGAAGGGAGGGGTGGAAGGAAGGAGAGGATTTCAGTGAGTACTTGATCACTGAGGGAAGAAGCCATGTTAGAGCTAGACTTCTTCTCCCATCATGTTTGTTTGTTTGTCTTTTCAATAACCGCCCGGAGATTTACGTCCAACAAGAATAGGGCTTAACCTAACTGTCCATGTAAATTGTCATATATACATTGGCTCCGCTTGCAGAGTCGATCTCGCCGCCATGTACTAGGCTTCTTTCATTCGGAGAGAGGAACATCACGTTAGCTGATGTGGCACAGATTCTAGGATTATCAATTATTGGTGACTCGGTATATTTTGACGAGCAATTATCTCCTCCCGGTCTTATTAGGATATACCTTCTGGAGCCGCAATCGGATTTAGAAGCAAATAGCAGTGTCAGATTCACTTGGCTATGATCCACTTTCATGTATATTAAGGATCTGTTTGGATGGGAGTAGCTGCAATGAAAGTGGACCGATTCTCCAATTTGCCTTGCAACTGGACTTTGAAATTGGAAGTTCATGTGTTTGGATACACAATACAACTGCTACGTAAGTGTCCCCTCACTGACACAAAACAGACTTTTGTCCCCTCCCTTCTTCAATTCTAAGCTCCAACAAAAAAAGGAGTAACTCAGGATGAAACTGCCACTGTTTTGTTGCTCCCTGCACTTGCAAGCGTTGGAAGTCCTAGTGATTTCTGGTCACCTCTTCCTCCTCCCGCCATTTCGAAACACCGGATGCTGTTGGACCCGCCTCGCCGCCAGCACAGCGCCCCGTCGCGCATAGCCGTCTGCGCGAGCTTCCTCGCCAGACTGCGTAACCGCTTGCCGTCTGCGCGAGCTTCTTCGCCGGACCGCGTAGTCGCTTCCTCGCTGGACCGGAAGCTGCCATCGGTCAGGAATGAAAGAACTGAGAGGAATGAGACAAGTGAGGAGAGAGAGATATATTATTAGATCTATGGATGGGGTTATAATCTGTGGATGGGATGGAAAATAAGGTTGATTGATTTATTTTATTTTATTTTTTTGGAAAATGATATTCAAACACTGAAACTCCTTACTTGCGGGAGACAAAATCTTACGCATCCAAACACATTTTGAAAAGTAAAATGCATTATAAGTGTCATGTATTACATCATGTAAAAAGTGCCACTTTCATACTTTCGATGACCTTTCGCGATCCAAACAAGCCCTAATTGCATCAGTAATACAATAGAATTTCTGCTAAAAATTCACGGGTATCTACTCATTTTTTAGTAATTATTGTTAATGTCTATTTACTATAGCTGATATCAATTCTTAGTCATGTTATCGGGTCTATGTTCCACTTGGGCACGCTTACTCAATCTATGTGGTGCCTTTCTATTTTCCGACGCAACGAAAATAAGGTCAATGTGCACCTCCTATCATTTTTAGAATATTTGGATGCTTATACACGTCACACATGGAATGCAGCTACATTAGCCCATTTATATCACTCAATAACGAATTTTTTGGGTACTACACCAGGAGGTAGAATTTCAAAAAATATATGTAATTGTATAACACTAATACCTTTTATCTGTATTTTTCTTTGTATTTATGGTTCTACGAGCATTTTAGTATTAGTATGCCAGTTAGCCGATTTAGTGATGATGAGCGAATCTTTTCGACATCCCGCTAGCGGATGAAGGATACTATAGATCCACATCACTCTGTACAAAGTGGTCTCGATTTACCGGACCTTGTTTGACATATTAAATAACTATAAGGTAATTAAGTAAATGTTTAGTCATTTTTTAAAAATTTATCATGCTTATCATTTATTACTTTTTGAACGTCAAATCGATCAATGAACTCTATAATGTACATACCATAGGCGATAATGATGGGTTCATATGCCAATAGTATACATAGGTATTATATCATATACCATGGATATATCATGCTTCCAGCTGATCGTGTCATGCGATAGTTCGGATTGAAACAGATGATATCCTAGGAGCCTTTGTCTTCTGATTGTAGCAGAGCTAATATCGATGCGTGGGTCCATTCCTTGCTTCTAGGTTGGAATTCTAAATTTATGACGCATAGCGTGAAACACATGTTTGAATTTATGACATCAGTTGCAGATGGTAAGTAATTAAACAGTTAATTTGTAATTAAGTTAGCATGTGTGGTATGTTATGCTCATTTTTTGTTGGAATTATGTAGTGATGGGCACTGATGAATATCTACGTTGGTACAGGATCTCACGTATGCAAAACCGACAATATGAATTTTTTTCTACCAATGAGCACTGGACGATCATAGCTTGCATGAAATGAGTGGACGTGTAGATGTACGGTGTTGGCATTTTTCTTTGATTTTCTGTAAACGAAATAACAAAGGGTTAGAACTACTAGTATCTGGGAAGTCGTGTACGAATCTGTCCTAAGAGATTATTCGAAGTCTATGTGCAGACTTATTCTCGAATTTTCCTAAAAGTAAAGCTCTCGTGCTATCGGATTCTCGTCACTGCACACAGCTTCAAAAGAGTGACTCGAACGTAGCGTTGTCCAGAATGAATACGAAGGAGAGCGGACGAACGAACAGTAATTTGCTTTTGGAATAGACGATGGAGAGAGTGTGTGTGTATATATATATATATACATATATATATATATATATATATATATTGGAAAAGAGGGTAAATTTTATTCCAAAGGAAAAGCCATAATCTTACAACATACAATTAGAGTGGGACTCCCACTCATCTCCCATCAATTCTCCATAGCATTAACATCAAACTCGATGTTATGGAGAATGCCTACCGGAGGGGTGACCAGCCCCTCGAAAATTCGACGGTTTCGCTCCCGCCATACATGCCGAACTGAAGCAGCCAATCGCACTCTGGCGGTCCGGAACCAGTCCTGCCCTCGACCCCTGCTATCACGGATCACCGTGATGATGTCCCCAATTCTTTTCCCGGAGACGCACACTCCCAATACTCGACTCTGCTCCGACCAGATCTGTCATGCCAGAGTGCACTCGAAGAACATATGCTTTATAAATTCAGGCTCCAAACAGCAAAGCACACACTTGGGATCCGGAACCGACACTCCAAACGAGCTCAGGCGATCCCTAGTTAAGAGACGGCCAAGAAGAAGCTTATAAACACACAACTGTATCTTCCTGGCCAGACCCTTGCACCAAACGAACTCGTAGTCCGAACTCAGAGGAAAAGTGCGCCGGATAAGGTTGTAGCAGCTTCGGAATTGGAACTCTCCAGTTCCCGAGGATGCTCCAGTCGGCTCCCAAATCCACCGATCAGCAGGCAAAGCCGGATCAATGACTATAGAAGTAATGATCCCACCCAGCTCCTCAGTGAACCGATAAGATTCCGGCCTCCACTCCCCATTTCGTATGATGCGACTACATGTCAGACCACGCCTGTCCTCCTGATGAGTCGGGGCACCCCTGATGTCCAAAAGCGAACGTCGATCTATCCAAGGGTCCCGCCAGAGGTCCATACCCGACCCATCCTTCATGACCTTCCGGATAGCAGACTTGAGAACCCCCATGTGTCTCAGGACAGTCTTGAACGTGACTGAATGGTTGTTGTCGGTAGAACACGTCCAAAAGTTGTCCTGCTTTACGTATATGCTGTGCATCTAGTCCGCCCGGAGAGACCCTCCGCTGATGAATCTCTAGGCCAGCTTAAGTGCGAAAGCCTCCCTAATCTCCAGCAACGGCCTGAGTCCCACTCCTCCCTCCTTCTTGGGATGACAGAGCTGCTCCCAGGAGATCGCATGCATATCCCCCCTCCAAATAAAATTGGCACAGAGCCGCTCCACATTCCGAATAGTGGCCACAGGAAGGAGGATGGACTGCAGCCAGAAATGGGCCACAGCCAAAATCATCAATCTGACCAGCTCAATGCGTCCGCCAAATGACAGGCCGGCAGCTTGCCAACCTTCTACTCTCCTCTGGACATACTCCACCAGACTATGGCAGTCCTGATCCCGCGCATAGTTGACTGTAAGAGGCACTCCTAAGTAACGTACCGGAAGATCACTCCTCGCGATACCCAGCACATCGGCCAGCTCCTCCTTCCGGGGACACAGGGAGCTGAAGTAGACCCTACTCTTATCCCTGTTCATCTGGAGATCCGAAAAGGACTTCAAATCTTCTATAATAGTCGCAAGCGTCTGCAACCCCTCCGTCGAAGGCTGGATGAAGACCAGAAGATCATCTGCATAAATAAGATGGGTAACTGGGGGATCCACCCTCCGAAACAAAGGGACCAGCCGTCTACGGTGCACTGCCAGATCCATCAAGTATGTGAAATACTCCATAACAAGCGTGAACAGGTAAGGGGACAATGGGTCACCTTGCCTAATCCCACGGTTGCTCTGGAAGTACCCATAAGGAACGTCCTGGATGAGAACAGAGAAAGTAGGAGACGTGATGCACTCCCGGATCAAAGCAACCCAGTGTTCTGCGAAACCCATGGCGGACATCAGATGGCAGAGAAAGTCACGATTGACCATGTCATACGCCTTCCTCAGGTCCATTTTAACACAAGCTTTCTCCCCTCCGGGCCTACTAAATTCCTTCACCATCTCATGTGCCAGGAGACTGTGCTCTGCGATCGACCTCCCCTTGATAAACGTAGCCTGATTCGGGGATACCAAGTCCTGCATGATCCCCTCCATCCGCCGACACATAAGGTGTCACGACCCGCTCCCGAATAATCGGATACGAGTTGGACACGCCCAGCCTTTGTCGTTAGACACAACAAAGTAAGCTGTACCAATCTAGGGAAACTAACCAGATAAATATGAACATGTATAAAATCACAGCATCTATAAATGTGTCCCCAAATCCAGAGTAAAGTACAAGTATCAGAATTATTACATTCCAGCAAATGAAAGTAAGTCTACTAGTCTCAATACAGGAAAATATAAAATGCTAAAGGTAAGCTCTAGGCTTCTGCAGCCTCTAAGTCCAACACAGCTCCAGCTGGCTCAGCAAGAATAGCAACATCCTGTCCATAATAGGTGTCGCACAGGGCCTCCAACTCACCTGCAACATATCCTATTCAGGAGCGGAGCAAACTATAGTTCTAGGTAATAAAACATGAACATGACATGAACAGAGTACAGGAGTACAGAAAATGAAATACAGGAATGAACAGGAAAGTACAGGAAAGTAGTATAGGAAATAAGTACAGAAACTATAGTACATGAATGTAAAGTACAGGAACATGTAAAGTACAGGAAATGTAACGTACAGGAATGAAACTATAATCCTGTAGTACCAGACATGAATGTGCACAATATCGAAATACATCTAGTCCATGTGACCGGCTGGGGTGAGTACAGGAGCATGCACAGGAGTACATGAATATGGTACGACTTAGGACCCGCGTACACAGTGCGAGGCCTAAGCTAGGTACAGGAATATATAGTAACCGGGATTGGTCACATGGCTAGTGTATTTCCCCACCCGATACTAATAAGTACAAGAGCAAGGGTACAGGAATACAGGGGTACATGAATATCGTGCCATGACGTGTCACAAGAAAGGGTACAAGAATGTAAATGTACAAAATCGTAGAAAAGTACTTGCCTGTCTTCGGAAAAGTATGGGTGAACAATGGAGCTGGATGTAAGCCTGTATTTATATTATATTGGTACAAGTGGGTTAAAAACTAATCAAGATCTAAATTGGTGTTTTGTACTTCTACTATCAATATTGATTTAACCCAACTATTAACTACTCAAAATTAAATCCTTAACAACTATCCTCAAACCATTATTTAGAAAATAAAATTAGCTAGGTTTTTAACCCATTTTTCAGTTCATCATTTAGTCATGACAATGCATAAATCTAAGCTCAAGTTAATGGGAACTCATTTCCAGTCTATGTGAATTTCAGATTAACTATTTATCGACAGTGAACACAGTCATAGTTTACATTGAAATAGTATCTCAGGCTATACTGAGTATTAATTCAGGTTTAGTGAAAATGCATTTCCATACTCACTGAATTTGTACTACAGATAAACTGAGATTGCATCTCAATTTTGTACACTGAAACTGCATCCCATGTTCAACAGGTAAGCCGACTGCCCCACAGGTGCCACAGCATAAAGGAAATGAAGTTTGAATTCCCAGGTTTACAAAATGAGATTTCAATCTCAGATCTCACATGGAACTTCAATTCCCAGATTACCATTGAAACTTCAATAAGAGCTACAAATGGTTCTCTGTTAAACCTCCGACTTTATTTCAAGTTTAAACATAAACTTCATTCAAGTTTAAATATAAACTTCATTCAAGTTTAAGTATAAACTTCAAATCTCAAGTCTAAACATATCAGCAGTAATGAGAAACCTTATACAAAACCGGCCCCAACACTGCATACATTCAAACGAATAGAATAGTCCCATCTAGAGGCTTAACAGAAAATAATAACCCACACTTAACCTGAATATACATAAATAAGAATTTAAAAGAGTTTAATATCTTAACAATTCAAAAACAGAGCAGAGGGAAACACAACACAAAAACTTGCTAAAACTGATTAACCATACTGCCAAGACTACTGTTATTGGCTAACATTCAACTCAATCTACACAGAAGAGAACTAAGAATAGGAATAATAGTTCAATTACAATAAAAATAGGATAGAAGATCATAAATCCACACAAAATAGCAGTAGCTCCCGCATCGACAAAATCCAGACACGAACTAAATACTGTCACCAGGTTCAGAAGCACCCGTCGACTTCTAACATTTCCCAGGTTCATCTGGTCAAGGCACTGATGTTCCGAAGTAGATACGGCTCATCCGAGTCGTATCAAACTCGACACACACCACCACGACTCCAGCGGATTTACGAACACAAGGCAACACGAACACTGGTCACAAAATACAACCGACATTACCCCTTCCCAAAAGCAATTTAAACATAGTAACATGATTGGAAGAGTTACCTGAAGGATTTCCCAGAACAAAACTGTGAACCCTGACTTCTACACAATCAATCTCAATACTGCATCCATTCACAAGAATTTCCAAAAATTTTAGAAAAGAAAGCAGGAAACAGATTAGAAGATCTCAACGAAGATTCAATTACTGATACCTCAATAATTCTTCCTCCGACCCGGAATCAATCAGAGTGAACAGAGTTGACCATTACCGTACTAACGAAAATTAGAAGAATAACATTCAATTAGATCATCAATCTAAGTGGATACTCAAAATCAAGAGTTTAATCGGCTCACCAGTCCAAATTGATGTTCGAACAGTCTGTTCATTGTTCCGAGAGAATATTGGATCACTCTTGATCTGAAATTTCCAGATCGAGAATAATCGATCATCACTAAAATCAAAAAGGAAACAAAGCACAGAGAATTTCGAAACTCACCAAACCAAAATTGACAGGAACACGAGGATGTCGAAATTGAACTGCTCGATCTAAAATTTAGATCAGAACGTCAGATCTCTTGATCCGAGAAAACAGAAGAATAAGGAGGGTCGAGTGATACTCACCACTCCTACTCCCGAAGTTCGCCGAGAAGACGTGGCTAGTCGAAGCAACTGTACTGCTAACGAAAAACCGCCGGAGAACTGGGTGCCGCCGCTGCCACTCCTCATCGCGTCGGTCCGATCTTCAGGCGTCGGTGGAAATCACTGCCATGGCCTCCGTCTTCATCCCGCTCGCCATCACCGCCACTTGGAAAGCTAGGGTTTCTCGGCCGACACTCAAGAGGAATTAGGAAAAAATGAAAGAAGAAAAGAATAACACAATACTCTCTCTCTTCCTCACTCAGCTTATTAAAGAGGAAGAGAACTTTTCACAAAAGCCCTCCCGCTCTAAAAAATATTTTATAAATGCCCCTCCGGTTTAGGTTATTTTGCAAAAAGGTCCTTCGCATTTTTACTATTTCAGGATTTGTTTAAAAATCAGTTAGTAATTCACATGGTGGGCCCAAAGTTGTTATAACAACTTTTCAAATTTGAAAAGTGGTCCAAAATTAATTCCCTCCAAAACTAAATTACCAAATTTATAAATTAAAACTAATTTATTTATTTAAAGCTAATAATAACAATTATATAATTTTAGAAATTGAGTTTGTTTATTTTAAAAAATCGGGAAGTGGAGTTACAAATCTCCCTCCCTTAAAAAATTTCGTCCTTGAAATTCAAAGGACCAAAAACAATTCTCAGCAATTCTCAAAAGATCCAAACACCAGTTATTTATTGAAAATAGAATTCTATAAAAACAGAGTACAATCAAATCAATCAAACAGAGTGGGATAGCGCTCCCGCATCTCGTCCTCGCGCTCCCATGTGGACTCTTCCGGAGAGTGGTGTCTCCACATGACACGAATAAGAGAAATAGCCTGGTTCTGCAAGCGCTTCTCCCTCCGATCGAGGATCTCCACTGGCTGCTCCTCGTAGGTCAATCTCGGGCCCACCTCCAGCTCGGAATAGTCCACCACATGGCTCGGGTCTGAAATATAACGTCGGAGCTGAGACACGTGGAAAATATCGTGCACTCCCTCCAAGATAGCTGGAAGTGCTAGTCGATATGCCACATCGCCAATTCGTGCCGTCACATCGAAGGGTCCGATAAATCTCGGACTGAGCTTTCCGCCTCTGCCGAATCTGATGATGCCCCTAGTCAGTGAGATCTTTAGGAATACTCTATCTCCAATCGCGAACTCCAGTGGACGTCTGCTGCTGTCCGCCCAGTGCTTCTGCCGATCCTGTGCAACTCTGAGACGCTCCCTGATCAATCTGACTTTCTCAGCTGAGTCTACCACCATCTCTGGCCCAAGCAAATCTCTCTCGCCAACGTCGTCCCAAGATAGAGACGTGCGACATCTCCGCCCATATAGCGCCTCGAACGGGGTCATCTCGATGCTAGCCTGATAACTGTTGTTATAGGCAAACTCTACAATGTGCAAATGATCCTCCCACGAACCGCCGAAATCAAGTGCACAAACTCGCAGCATGTCCTCCAATGTCTGAATGGTCTTCTCGGACTGTCCGTCCATCTGTAGATGATAGGCAGTGCTGAACTTCAACTGTGACCCCAAGCTCAGCTGTAGACTCCTCCAGAAGTGTGATGTGAAGCGGCTGTCTCTGTCTGAAATGATGCTAACCGGCACTCCATGAATCCGCACGATCTGTCGCATGTAGAGGTCTGCAAGCTTCTCGGTCGACAGCCCAACCTTGAACGGAATGAAATGGGCAGACTTCGTCAGTCTGTCCACGATCACCCAAATAGCATCCTTGCCACTGGGAGTACGCGGCAATCCAGAGACGAAATCCATGGTGATATGCTCCCACTTCCATTCCGGAATAGGTAAAGGCTGGAGTAATCCTGCTGGTCTTTGGCGCTCCGCCTTGACTTGCTGGCACACAAGGCATCTGGAAACAAATCTGGCAACCTCTCTCTTCATCCCATACCACCAAACATACTCTCACTGATCCTTGTACATCTTGGTAGACCCAGGATGAATAGAATACTGCGACTGGTGGGCCTCCTGCATCACTTCCTTCTGCAGATCCTTGGGCACACACAACTGGTTCCCGTGCCTCAATGATCCGTCCTCCGCAATAGTGAAGTCGTCGAGCAATCCCGTCTCTGTCTGGACTCTGAGACATCGGAGCCCCTCATCAAAAAACTGGACCTCCTTGATCTTCTCTAACAATCCCGACTGTATCTGTATATGCATCATCTGTCATCCAAATCCTGGTAGAACAATCTCAATCCCAAGGCTCTCAAGGTCCTCCAGAAGATGTCGGTCCATAGTGAGATACACAGCAACAGGATATCGACTGAGAGCATCTGCTACCACATTCGCCTTCTCAGGGTGGTACTGCAGACTGATGTCAAAATCCTTCATGAGTTCCAGCCATCTGCGCTGCCTCATATTCAGCTCCTTCTGAGTAAAGACATACTTCAGGCTTTTGTGGTCCGTGAAGATGTCCACTCTCTCCCCATACAAATAGTGCTTCCACAGTTTCAAGGCAAATATGACTGCTGCAAGCTCCAAGTCATGTGTGGGATAATTCTTCTCATGGGGCCTCAACTGTCTAGAAGCATAAGCTATGACCTTCTTGTTCTGCTCCAACACACATCCCAAGCCTTTCCCTGAAGCATCGATGTAGATGACGAATCCTTCCGATCCAGATGGCAAAGCTAGAACTGATGCTGTCATGAGTCTTCTCTTTAATTCTTCAAATGCTGACTGGCAGACGTCGCTCCAGATGAACTCCTCGTCCTTCCGCGTAAGCTTCGTCATAGGCTCTGCAATCTTGGCAAAATCCTTCACAAACTTCCTGTAGTAACCTGCTAGCCCCAGAAAACTATGAATCTCTACTACTAACTTGGGAGGTGCCCATGCTTCCACTACTTCAATCTTCTTGGGATCCACAGAAATCCCCTCTCCAGTCACTACGTGCCCCAAAAACTCCACCCGGTCCAAGAAAAACTCATATTTCCAGAGTTTTCCGTACAGCTTCTCCTTCCGCAGAATCTCCAACACAATCCGCAGGTGCTCTACATGTTCCTCCTCGGTCTTCGAATAGATCAAGATGTCGTCAATGAAGACTACGACAAACTTGTCTAAATACTTGTGAAAAACTTTATTCATCAAGTTCATAAACACTGCAGGGGCATTGGTGAGTCCGAACGGCATCACCAGAAACTCATACTGGCTATCAGATGTTGAAAGCTGTCTTTGGGATATCCTGCTCCCGAACCTTCATCTGGTGGTATTCCGACCGAAGGTCAATCTTGGAAAAGACCTTCGCTCCGCTAAGCTGGTCAAACAGCTCATCAATCCACGACAAAGGGTATCTATTCTTGATAGTGATGTTATTGAGTGCACGGTAATCGATGCACATCCTTACCGTCCCATCCTTCTTGGGCACGAAGAGTACCGGTGCTCTCCAGGGTGAAGTACTGGAACGAATAAAACCCTTGCCCTCTAGCTCATCAATCTGGGCCTTCAACTCTGCAGCTTCCTTTGGGTTGATTTTGTAACAATGCTGGGACTTCGGTGCTGATCCGGGCAATAAGTCGATGCTGAACTCCATGTCTCGATCCGGCGACAGTCCTGGCAATTCCTCGGGAAAGACGTCAAGATACTCCGCGATAAGTGGATGTGGCAGCTCCTGGTCTTCTGCAATGGCTTCGAAGTAGACTCCCTCTGGCCTCTCTGCAACTCGTCTGCTAATCTCGAACGGTGAAACTCCTGGCGGGCTGAAGATCATCTTCCCTTCATGGCAGTCTATTACGGCAAACTGCTCGCTCATCCAGTCGATGCTGAGGACTATATCAAATCTGGGCAGTGGCATCACTAGAAGTTGAGCCCTAATCTCTCTCCCAGCAATAGTGATAGGGTAATCCACCATCTCACTGACTGGCACAATCCCTCCTCCTGTCATAATCCGACAGTTCCTCCTAGTGGGCTTGGGTGTGAAGCCGTGTCTATGCAGAAACTCATATGATACGAAGCTATGTGTGGCTCCAGAATCAAACAATGCAATGGCAGGGAAAGAATATAAAAGTATAGAACCTGTGATCACATCCGGTACTGCCTCATCCTCCTTAACTGCCACCATGACGTACACTACAACAAATAGGGCCTACAATAGCAGTTTTTCTATAGCGTTCAAGTGTCCCCGCTATAGAATGTTATCAACAATAGCGTTTTTTTCTGCAGTGCTATAAAAATATCTATCTATAACGTTTGCTGAATGCTGTAGAATCTATATCATTCATCTATTGCCAAACACATTAAAATATTATAAAAAAATTTATACTAAACACGATACTTTTAAAGTGTCTCCCAAATTCATTTCCCATACTTTTTTTTTCATTTTACCGCTCTCTCAGAAAAAATGGGCACTGCAGCTCGCAAAAAAGAGCTTTTCCCCTCCACTTTTCTCACTTCTCTAATTTTTTTTCTAAACTCTCTCCTTTCTTTCTCTTTTTTCTCTCCTATTTTCTGTTGCCTCTCTCTATCTCTCTCAGACGTTGGGGTGGGAAGGGGCTTGTCGTCACCACCGCTGGCAAGGCGTCTATTGTCACCATCGCGCATCTTCGATCTCGAAAGTTGGGGCGGCAAGGGGTTGTCATCATCACCGTCGTCGCCGTCACCGGTGCCATCTAGGTTATCTCTCACCTCTTCATCTTAGGCTCTCCTTTTTCTTATTTTTTGATTATTATCTAGGGTTTATAAGAAGAATCGATTAGATTATTTGATAAATATTAGGGATTTTGTAAGCATCAGAATATAAATATTTAGGATTTTTGGTATATTATCTAGGGTTTACCTTTCTTAATTAGGGTTTAGAGGGAATCGATCATTTTGTTCAGGGGCAAACCCACCCTAGGGCCATGGGGTGTTGGTGGTGCTTGATTTTTCAGTTTAATGTTATACCTATTCTCAGAACTATGCAGGGCCAGCATAGCGACCAACACGCTGTAGATGTTATCACTTCCCCCTTCTCGTGCGGGAGGAACAAGTCACTTTCCGGATGGAAGTGAGATCCTCACTTACCTGGGCTCCTCCTCTACTACATGAGTTACAAAATCAAGATCAGAAGTAAATTGTGGAATTTTAGAAGCAATGATTTAGTACTAAATAATCGATCGATCGACCACTACTGATAACTAGTAGTATGCCAAGAACTAACATATCATGTCCAGTTCTTGGTCCAAATCTATCGATAAATGCATTGTTCGATCAGTCTGAAACATTTGACATGTTACCAAGTAGACTGGAAAGGCAAAGATGGGGAATGGTACTGTGAATCTCACCTTCCAGGTGAAAAATTCTAGACTTTTGTATGTCTTCTCCGTCAACTGTGCAAAAGAAAGCAAATCTGAGCATGCACAACCATACAATTTAATCTTGTCGTGCAAGAAATTTAACATTACAAGATATGGCACAACATGGTGTTGCAGGCTTGCAGTACCACTAGCAACACTGGAGGGTCACTTCACTTGCAATGAAATGTTATCACTTCACTTGCAGTACCATAGTCCTTAAAAACTATGCATGTTTTATTTATTTCTTAAAAAAAATCATATGGATATGTTGATTTCTCTTGGTAATATTGAAGTTCTATTTTTTTATGTGATGTTTGATCATCCACTATTTATTTGTTTTTTCCTGAACTGTTTTCTTTGCACAATCACGAGATCTCCAAGTTTAGTAGAAGTGAATGGTTTTGCTAATTATTTGAAACATATGGTGACCGCTTTGGGTTTTGGCATTATTCTTGTTGAAGGTTTGTCCTTTCGCTTTTGGATTCATATCCATGTGAAGCTGTGAGCATAGTTACTATGAATTTGTATTTCTTTTTCTTTTCTTGGAGTTACTTTTGTATGGAATTTTTTTCTTGGACTTTTGTATGAATTTGCAACTGATAATGAAAAGAAATCTATTGTAGCATATTGTATGGTTCTACGGGTATTTTGTTTAAGTTGCAACAAATAAGTTGTGTTTAAGTTGGTGTTTGGAATTTCTTTGCAGATATTGTATGGTTCTATGGGTATTTTGTTCTGATTTAGAATGGCTCTATGGAAGCATGTTTTTTATTGGATAGTATTCACACAATTACTTGGACGCATCTCTAGTTTTCTTTTACATGAACCTATTACAATCGTGAAGTTGCTTCATATGTTCTTACTGTTCAATGTAGTTGAGTTGCGAACTCCTTTAAAGCCTTATTTTCTTGAAAATAAAAATGTTGGGATGTTTCTTCAATACAGAACTATGGATGGACTCAGTAGATCAAGTTTTATCCATAGCCTATATGTTAGACATGAGACTTAGCAAAATTCTCCTAGCTATACAAGTGTCTTTTAGACTATTGTGCTGTACTGTACATACTAATTTATTTCCAAGTTCATAATGTTCGGAAGTTATTTGCTCTGGATTTATCATTTTTTTACCATCTTTTTTCTGGGACATATTACTAAAATGTGAATTTCTAGGAGCTATACATACGTCAAATGGATGATTGCATTCTTGACTCAAAAGCTGATACGAAGAGGGTGGTCAAGTGCCTTGAAGCTGCAATTTTAAGAAGAGTGTCTGAGGTAAGGACTACTACTTTTTTTTGACAACATTAGTATAAACGTATATTTTAAATATCCCCTTATCAAATGGCCAGTATAAATCCAAATAGACTTATGTATGGCCATCCTACCATAAGTAAGACATAGCCATTCGGTGTGCTTATTGTATATTTTGTACTGGGAACATACCATAAGTGAGACTACGGATTTCAGATCTATGATATGATATTAGAACAGGTGGCTGGCATAGGACTTTGGTAAGGCTAATAAGACAAGACTATGGCATAGCCATTTTATTTGGTTTATGCATAGCAGATGTACCGAAAACATTCTGTAAGAATGCAAAGGAGTTCTAAGTCTACGCTATGGTATTAGAAAGCCTAATAACTATAGACGTGTAGATAAAGCATTATTGTTGCGTATCAATTCTAGATGGTTTTTGCATATCAAATGTACTAAAAACAAATGGAAGTAATAAAGGAATGTCAATTATATGCTATGTATTAGAAAACGGGTGTGTACTTTGGGTTATTGGAGATAATAGGCACTAACATTACTAATGTGTTAATGTGTGGCATCGCACTTGATATGGTTTCTGCAAATCAGATGTAATGGAAACTGAAAATATGAAAGGAGATTTCAAGTATATGCTACTGTATTAGAGAAACATAGGTGGCATAGGTAGAGATCGTTTAACTGTAATGGTTGGAAAGTCATGTTTTTAGTTTATGTTATTTACAATGTGTTTTTAACTGGGAGGTGTGTAAATTGCATCAGATTTTATCTTATTCGTGGTGCATTATGCTGTGCAATTCTTTTGGACTAGAACTTCTGTATAATTATTGGAGCGTTAGACTTGGTGTCCATATTTGACTAATATAATCCAAGTTGATGCTTATGATTTTGTAGCCTCTTGGGTAAGCTTTTCTAGGCTATGTTCGTACAACATCTTACTTGTTGAATTATTGGCTCACTTTGGGAGCATGTCATTAATTCTGAGAATTAGTCCTGCTATGTATATGTGATGCTACTGTTGCAGTGTTGCTCATGCTCGTCCTGACATAGCAGAAGTATTCTAAAATGTGCACAATACTTTGCAATTATTGTATTGGACGTACATGCCAAATCTTATTTGAAGGTTGTCATTCTTTCCTTAGCATTTTTGACGTGTCAGCTTATCATTTTTAGACGTTATATATCATAGTTATTTTTGGCAAGTCAGGTTATAAATTGTGGGCAATCTTAAAGCTGAACATATTCACAATGTAATTTACAAGAAAGGATGGGTTTTGACTATTTTATGAACTTGAGCTCTCATTGTTCTTGGGATTATTGTAGGCTTAATTTGTGTAGGTGATCCCAATTCCTCACAGGTGTGTATAGGCCAGCCTATTTGGTGTCTTGCCGTGGCTTGGTACTGGTATGGACCTGAACCTTCTCTTGATACTTAACTATTTGATATTATGGTGGAGATACCAGCAAGTTCACTGTTAGTTGGAAAGTAGATGGATTTTACAACATTTTATATAGAAGAATGAACTCCCAAGACTAGTTTATCTTTTTGAATACAATTTACATTGTATGCATATCCTATATTCTCAATTGATTTTGCTAGGGATGTTCCGTTCTGGAGTCATTCAACATGCTGGGTGTTTTAGTGTGAGGAACTTGCAGATATTTGATTCAAACGAAAATTGGGTTATGGTTCCATCTATATTGATCTTGTATTTCCACTTTACATATTGTATCTATTTATCTATCATATCAGGAGCTTATCTTCTACGATTTGTCATTCTTAACTTGGTTGTCTGACAAAATTTTAATATCGATGATAGTGTCTGATTCTGTTATAAAGAAGTGCAGATTTCATATATGATGTAAGTTTGGGATTAGATACAGAATATCTGATAGTGCTCGTAGTTTGCTAGAGTCCACCCAAGCTGTAGACTACAATAATATGATTTTCCATTGCTTTTATCTTCTGCAACATTTCCCAGGTAGCACTGAAGTACCTAGGAGTTACTGATTGCTAAGCAGAATTGTCACTATCCCCTGCCAGTTTTCCTTCATTTGTTAGGTTTTACATCATCTTTTCCAACTTTTTATGAACAATGTGTTCATACCAGTGGTGGAAGGCTATCAGTTCTATACTTACAAGATAATAAACTTTTTTTATGATATTAAATGTGAAAGTCAATTCTTAATATTCATTATATATTATAGTATGCTCCTATGGAAGATCATCCTTACATTGTCTATTCTAGATGAATATTCCTCGCTTGTTATTAGACGCTCCTATGGAAGATTATGACTGCTATGCTTATCATCATAATAAGTTTTTTTGGTGATATGAAAAGCATGGAAGTCACTTCTTCATTCTAAATGAATATTCCTCACCTGTTAGATGTTGTGGAATAAGATGTCCTTGCATTACCTGTCTAATGTGTCAAACTATTAGTACTAAGAATATTAGATTTTTTTTATCCTGCAGTGCTATGATCATCGTTGGATTTATTCTATATCGTCGAGGGAGATGGTTTCCTCATTGCTTGTGCGGCATTATTCCCAATTTTTTAAACCTTCTTGCACTTTACTTCATGTATTACACTGCTTTACATAACACTACTGTCCTGCAACTTCACATTTAACACACTGCATGCCTCCTTAGCCACAGACTTCAACTCCATGGAATGCTGTCAAAATCTAAGTTCATTTCATGGTGTATGAAATCTAAGTACTCTATTATAAAAACTGCTAGGTATCTGCTAGATATCTCTTAGTTCATTTCATGGTGTCAAATATTTCTATCTTATTTTTTATATCATAATGTGTTTTCTTCTCAATTTTGTGTAGGTTGGCGTATATGTTTTTGATGGTTGTGGATAGCTGCTAGAAGGAAAGAGGCGATCGAGCTGTTTTTTGGCCTACAGATATTTGTAAATGGAATGGTTTATTTTGGACTACAGATACTTTGTAAATGGAATAGTTTATTTTGGCGTACAACTACTTTTTCTACATCTTGAATGTTTTAATGACTACTACTTTTTGTATATCTTGAATGTTCTAATGAAACATTTCATTTTTTGGAAAATCTTTACTATATCTTGATTGATCGAAATGCAAGTTGCGATTGAAATTGTTTGCGATTATTGTTATTTATATGTGATACAAAATAGGTTATGAAATATGAAATTCTGTAGCAGATATAAAATAATATAAAATTCTGTAGCAGGTTTATAGCACTCAAAACGTCTAAATTGCTGCTACCACGATAGCATATGATGAACGCTATAATAAATCAAACCATTCATCAAACGCTATTAATCATCCACAGCATTCACAAACGCTATAAAAAATCCACAGCAATCATAAACGCTAAAAGTAATCCACAGCACTCACGAACGCTATAAACTATCTACAGCGTTCTAGAATGCTATAAAGTATTTACAGTATTCATAAACGCTATAAACCATCAACAGCATACACGAATGCTATAAACCTTCTACAACATTCATGAATGCTATAATGTTATAGCATTCACATGTCTGAACATACTATAGCGTGGGCGATCATAGCAGACAGAATATGCTATAGAAGGCTTTCTATAGCGTTCTGCGCATGCTATTGTAGGCCATATTTGTTGTAGTGGTAAGCACGTCCCTGCTGCGGTCCTCCGCTCTGCTGACGCTGTGTAAACTGCTGCTGCTGAGTGGGTAAAGCCGGTCCCCTCTGTGGTGCAGCTGGTAGAGCTCTGGGTGGTGCAGGTGGTGGTCCTCCAGCTCCTCTAGGTCCTCCAGTCAGTCTAGCCGCAGCCTGTGGGCAATCCCTCATCTGGTGTGCGTCTGATCCGCAGAATAAATAGAGCCCGAGCCTCTTGCGGCACTCGTCGAAGCGGTGTCCCGGCCGATAGCAGAATGTGCAAGTAACTGCCTGCTGCTGTCTCTGTTGCTGATGTGCAGGAGCTCTGGCTGGGCGGTGATGCTGCTGTGCCGGCTGCTGAGGTCTCTCTTGAATCTGAGTCTGGACCCTATTCGCTGGTGCCTGGAAACTGCTGCTGCCCACGTCTCGGTCCCTCTTCAGCCTTGGGTCTGCCTCTTTCTCTACAGCCTGAGCAATCTTCAGGATGCTCGCATAGGTCGTCGCCTGACTAATTGCCACCGCATGCCGCAGCTCTCTGGTGAGACCCTTCTTGTATCTCCAAGCTCTGTCCTCCGGCGCTCTGACTAGGCTCTCTGCGAACCTGCTGAGCCTAGTAAACTCCGCAGTGTACTGTGCAACCGTCATCGTCCCCTGCTGCAGCGCCTCGAACTGCATCCTCAGCTCATCCCGCTCCATCTTTGGAAAGAACTTCTCCTTGAACAGAGTTTTGAAATCTGTCCAAGACACCTGGGGCTCCGTCAACTCGGGGTCCTCCCGGTACCAAGCTCTGGCCAAGTCGAAGAGTCGCATGCTAGCCACCGCCACCTTCTGGTCCTCTGGAATATGCGCCATGTTCAAGGTCCTCTCTGCATTCTCCAGCCACTCATCCGCACAGATGATCCCCTCGTCACCCCAGAAGTCCATCGGGCAGAGGTTCTGGTACTCCTTGGCCGTCCCTGGTCTCGGTGCTCGTGGTGCTGGAACTGCTGCTAGAGCTGGTGCTGCAGGCTCTCTGGTCCTGAGTGCGTCGACGACAGTCGCTCTGAACTGCGCGGCATGGTGATTCTGGGCCTCCAAAAAGTGGTGAAACATCGCCATCACCTAGGCACCATCAAACATCATCGTCGGGGGTAGCGACGGAAAGATCGGAGGCGGTGGTGGAAGCTGATCTGCTAAAATATTCGGTGCAGTCTGCTGATCCGAACTGCTTGCGACTCCGGAACTGCCTGCAACTCCAGAACTGCCTGCAACTCCAGGCTGATCTGCGGTCTTCCTCGTAGCGACCATCCTGTATCAAAAGAAAACTTCGTGATTGATAAAAACCTAACCTACCAGAAAATATAAATGTTTATATAATAACCATATGTACCCGATGTACCTGCTTTCCTATGCTGTGATTCAAGTTTTCCTAGTATAATCAAGTCCCTCAATAGTACGCTAAGACCTAGGTACTATTAAGATAGACCTGCATGGGCCACCACTAAAAATATGTCACGATCCGCTCCCGAATAATCGAATACGAGTCGGATACGCACAGCCTTTGTCGTTAGACACAACAAAGTAAGCTGTACCAATCTAGGAAAACTAACCAGATAAATATGAACATGTATGAAATCACAGCATCTATAAATGTGTCCCCAAATCCAGAGTAAAGTACAAGTATCAGAATTATTACATTCCAGCAAATGAAAGTAAGTCTACTAGTCTCAATACAGGAAAATATAAAATGCTAAAGGTAAGCTCTAGGCTTTTGCAGCCTCTAAGTCCAACACAGCTCTAGCTGGCTCAGCAAGAATAGCAACATCCTTTCCATAATAGGTGTCGCACAGGGCCTCCAACTCACCTGCAACATATCCTATTCAGGAGCGGAGCAAAGTACAGTTCTAGGTAATGAAACATGAACATGACATGAACAGAGTACAGGAGTACAGGAAATGAAATACAGGAACGAACATGAAAGTACAGGAAAGTAGTACAGAAAATAAGTACAGGAACTATAGTACATGCATGAATGTAAAGTACAGGAACATGTAAAGTATAAGAAATATAATGTACAGGAATGAAACTATAATCCTGTAGTACCAGACATGAATGTGCACAATATCGAAATACATCTAGTCCTTGTGACCGGCTGGGGTGAGTACAGGAGAACATGAATATGGTACGACTTAGGAACCACGTGCACAGTGCGAGGCCTAAGCTAGGTACAGGAATATATATTAACCGGGATTGGTCACATGGCTAGTGTATTTCCCCACCCGATACTAATAAGTACAAGAGCAAGGGTACAGGAATACAGGGGTACATGAATATCGTGCCATGACGTGTCACAAGAAAGGGTACAAGAATGTAAATGTACAAAACCGTAGAAAAGTACTTGCCTGTCTCCGGGAAAGTACGGGTGAACAATGGAGCTGGATGTAAGCCTGTATTTATATTATATTGGTACAAGTGGGTTAAAAACTAATCAAGATCTAAATTGGTGTTTTGTAGTTCTACTATCAATATTGATTTAACCCAAATATTAACTACTCAAAATTAATTCCTTAACAACTATCCTCAAACCATTATTTAGAAAATAAAATTAGCTAGGTTTTTAACCCATTTCCCAGTTCTTTATTTAGTCATGACAATGCATAAATCTAAGCTCAAGTTAATGAGAACTCATTTCCAGTCTATGTGAATTTCAGATTAACTATTTATCGACAGTGAACACAGTCCTAGTTTACATTGAAATAGTATCTCAGGCTACACTGAGTATTAATTCAGGTTTAGTGAAAATGCATTTCCATACTCACTGAATTTGTACTACAGATAAACTGAGATTGCATCTCAATTTTGTACACTGAGACTGCATCCCATGTTCAACAGGTAAGCCGACTGCCCCACAGGTGCCACAGCATAAAGGAAATGAAGTTTGAATTCCCAGGTTTACAAAATGAGATTTCAATCTCAGATCTCACATGGAACTTCAATTCCCAGATTACCATTGAAACTTCAATAAGAGCTACAAATGGTTCTCTTTTAAACCTCGGACTTTATTTCAAGTTTAAACATAAACTTTATTCAAGTTTAAATATAAACTTCATTCAAGTTTAAGTATAAACTTCAAATCTCAGGTCTAAACATATCAGCAGTAATGAGAAACCTTATACAAAACCGGCCCCAACACCGCATACATTCAAACGAATAGAATAGTCCCATCCAGAGGCTTAACAGAAAATAATAACCCACACTTAACCTGAATATACATCAATAAGAATTTAAAAGAGTTTAATATCTTAACAATTCAAAAACAGAGCAGAGGGAAACACAATACAAAAACTTGCTAAAACTGATTAACCATACTGCCAAGACTACTGTTATTGGCTAACATTCAACTCAATCTACACAGAAGAGAACTAAGAATAGGAATAATAGTTTATTTACAATGAAAATAGGATAGAAGATCATAAATCCACACGAAATAGCAGCAGCTCCCGCATCGACACAATCCAGACACGAACTAAATAATGTCACCAGGTTCAGAAGCACCCGTCGACTTCTAACATTTCCCAGGTTCATCTGCTCAAGGCACTGATGTTCCGAAGTAGATACGGCTCATCCGAGTCGTATCAAACTCGACACACACCACCACGACTCCAGCGGATTTACGAACACATGGCAACACGAACACTGGTCACAAAATACAACCGACATTACCCCTTCCCAAAAGCAATTTAAACAGAGTAACATGATTGGAGGAGTTACCTGAAGGATTTCTCAGAACAAAACTGTGAACCCTCACTTCAACACAATCGATCTCAATACTGCATCCATTCACAAGAATTTTCGAAATTTTTTAGAAAAGAAAGCAGGAAACAGATTAGAAGATCTCAACAAAGATTCAATTACTGATACCTCAATAATTCTTCCTCCAACCCGGAATCAATCAGAGTGAACAGAGTTGACCATTACCATACTAACGAAAATTAGAAGAATAACATTCAATTAGATCATCAATCTAAGTGGATACTCAAAATCAAGAGTTTAATCGGCTCACCAGTCCAAATTGATGTTCGAACAGTCTGTTCATTGTTCCAAGAGAATATTGGATCACTCTTGATCTGAAATTTCCAGATCGAGAATAATCGATCATCACTAAAATCAAAAAGGAAACAAAGCACAGAGAATTTTGAAACTCACCAAACCAAAATTGACAGGAACACGAGGATGTCGAAATTGAACTGCTCGATCTAAAATTTAGATCAGAATGTCAGATCTCTTGATCCGAGAAAACAGAAGAATAAGGAGGGTCGAGTGATACTCACCACTCCTACTCCCGAAGTTCGCCGAGAAGACGTGGCTAGTCGAAGCAACTGTACTGCTAACGAAAAACTGCCGGAGAACTGGGTGCCGCCGCTGCCACTCCTCGTCGCTTCGGTCCGACCTTCAAGCGTCGGTGGAAATCACTGCCATGGCCTCCGTCTTCATCCCGCTCGCCATCACCGCCACTTGGAAAGCTAGGGTTTCTCGGCCGACACTCAAGAGGAATTAGGAAAAAAATAAAAGAAGAAAATAATAACACAATACTCTCTCTCTTCCTCACTTAGCTTATTAAAGAGGAAGAGAACTTTTCACAAAAGCCCTCCCGCTCTAAAAAATATTTTATAAATGCCCCTCCGGTTTAGGTTATTTTGCAAAAAGGTCCTTCGCCTTTTCACTATTTCAGGATTTGTTTAAAAATCAGTTAGTAATTCACATGGTGGGCCCAAAGTTGTTATAACAACTTTTCAAATTTGAAAAGTGGTCCAAAATTAATTCCCTCCAAAACTAAATTACCAAATTTATAAATTAAAACTAATTTATTTATTTAAAGCTAATAATAACAATTATATAATTTTAGAAATCGAGTTTGTTTATTTTAAAAAATTGGGAAGTGGAGTTACATAAGGTGCGTAATTATCTTATAAACGTAATTACAACACGCAATAGGTCTGAAATTCGCCAATGTTGTTGCTCCCTCCTTTTTTGGCACCAAGGTCAGGAAAGTGTGATTCAGCTCTTTTAGAAGCTTCCCTTTGGTGAAGAATTCATGTACCACCTCCACGACCTGATGCTTCAGAATGTCCCAATGGCGTTTGAAGAAACCACTGCTGAAGCCATCCGGACCAGGAGCCTTGTTGGGATCCGCCACCTTGACAATAGATTCTACCTCCTCCAATGTAACAGGAGCAAGAAGAATGCTATTCCCATACGGAGTCACGAATCTCTTCGTAACAACCTCTGGGAACACAGACAAGTAGTCAGTCTGGAAATATAACTCAAAATAGTACCTGACAGCCTCGTCCTGGATCTCAGCCGGCGTCCCCACCAAGATGACATCCGCATCAAGAAGCTGGGAGATGTGATTCCTATTCTGTCTTGTCCGGATAACATCATAGAAGAACTTGGAGCAACGGTCGCCATCCTTTAGCCATAAATATTTGGCTCGCTGAGCCGAGCTAATCTCCTTCTGCAGCCTCAGGATGTTGACTTCTTCGATCAGCTCCTTCTCTCTAGCCGCCAGGTCCCCATTCAGTATGTCAGCTTGCATATCCTACTGCAAGGTCCGCAGCTCCACCTCCTTATCTTCTAAGGTGGACTTGGGCAACCCTTTCACCCAACTCCTAAGAGCTCTCTTCGTGGCCTTGAAGCGACGAACCAAGCAGAATTGAGCCGTTCCCTCATGACCGCTAGTAAGCCCCTCTGCGACAGCCTCTAGGTAGCCCTCCGAGAGATACCAACTGTTGTTATACCTGAACGGGCGGGACTTCTCAAGAGACCGAGCAGTGAAGCCAACCTTGATGGGGGAATGATCGCTCGTCCCAACGGCCAGGCCCTCAGTCGAAGAGTTAGAAAAGTGACGAAACCACTCCCCATTGCCCAGAGCTCGATCAAGCTGACAAGCAACCCTGTTATGAGTTGCTTTGTTGTGCCAAGTCCAGATGAAGCCTGAGCGAGACAATCCCCAAAGTCCCGCAAGCAGGAGGCATCTCTGGAAATCATAGAGGATAGAATCTGGGACCGGACGACCACCCACCTTCTCCCCTTGGTACAGAAGGGCATTGAAGTCCCCGATCAAGAGAAGAGGAAGGCACGACGAATCAGCACTAGAGGAAACACGGGCGATGTCGCTCCATAGGGACTCCCGTCTTCTTCTGTCATTGTGGCCGTAAATCGTCCCCAGCAAGAACCGGAAGCCACGTTCACAAAGGAGATGGCAATCAACTGCTCTGTCATCAAGATCAAGTCACCATCCCAACTCTTTGAGTTCCAGCAAACCCAAATTCTGGCCATGTCACAGAGAGCCAGGTTGTGCAGCTGGGCCCAATGAGATGGGGTCCGCCGAGCAAGAGTCTTCTCACTTTTGATCTTGGATTCTAATAGAACAGAAATATCACATTTCTCTCTGTGGAGCACCCCACATCTCTCTTTCCACCTCCCTAGCGAACACGCCCTCCTCACATTTCAGGCGATAATAGCCATTAATTAATGAGAGGTAGGGTCCCCCTGGGAAACTCCCGGATCAGCACCTGGAGAAAGTGTCGCATCCGTCGCTAAAGAATCATCCTCCATCCCAGTCGAAATCGCCTGTTGGGGAGCAACCTGAGATAGAACCAACTCCCAGGCAGGGTTGTCAACGCACACCGCCTCCTCTCTGTCAGTAGGATGTTCCTCCACCCTGGAGGGGCCATCCCTCAACAGGCCGACAGCGCGTCTCTTCCTACAGTAAACATGTCCCCCAGTCGATCCGCCATCCCCTCGTGCCTCAATCTCCGTCGCCACCATACCTCTAGTAACTATACCACTATGCCCCTGGCAAGTGGTCATCGCCCCACTCGTGGAAGCAAGCTGAGTAGATACAACAAGGCTCAACCCACCATCACTCACAGGATGAGTAACCTCCCCCTCCAAGACCTCCGCTCCACTATCAACTCTGAGATCCATGTCGCAGGATGCTTCTGGAGCCTCACTAAGAGGGATAGTATACTCCACCAGAGGTCCGACCTCCGAACACGTACTGGCCAGATGCCCAAAGCAGGAACAGCGTGAACAGGTAGGTGGAACCCATTCATACTCCACCTTCTGGGTAAGCACCTCCCCAGACGGGATCTCATATTTCACCATCGTCGGTAGCTCCCCTCCTGCCCGTATCTCCACAAAAATCCCAGCGTACATCAACCGCGACCGAAAGGCAATAGCTTCATCTGCCTTTATCGGGGTGCCCACCAAGCTGGCCAGCTGCATCAGCAAATGAATGCTCCAGAACCTGACAGGGAACTCAGGGAATCGAATCCATACAGGGATGGCATTCAGAACTTTCCTCTCACACCGAAGCTCCGGGGTCCACTCCTTGAGAATGATAAGTCTGTCGTCAAACGTCCAGGGGCCGCCTTGGAGGATCCAAGCGACATCCTCCGCAAGTCCAAACTTCACATAATAGAAGCCGTTCTCGCAGGCATAGAACTCCATACTCCCCTTAGGCTGCCAGACCCGCGCTGCATAACCCTGGATCTGACCGTAGAACGGCTTGTTGTCCAGGACGTACAAAATCAAAGTGTTCTTCCAGTATGCTGTCACCTTCTCTATCTCCTCCGCCGGGAACGAGGCCCGGAAACTCCTTCCAGCCTTCATTGGCGGCACATACTCCATCGAGGTGGGAGATTTCGGCCCCACAGGTTTGAAGATGTCTGCCCAAGATCGTCCAGCTGAGCGAGGAAACACCCCATGTGGCCTGGTAACCCTCTCCGGTGGGGAAGCCCCAGACCCCTGAACGTCGAGATCCACCGCCTTGCTCTTCCCCTTATCCGTCGCGGTCGCCTTGGGCCGCCAGCCTACTGATCTCCCGGCACACGTCACAGGGCCACGAGCCGATGACCGCACCCCTGAACCTCCCTGACGTCTAACAGCCGGGTGGCGATCCCTAATATGGCCCTGTTCTCCTCCAACCTTTCCGTCGGTCTTTGCCACACGGCGACGTGTAACCGTAGTCCATCCTCCTCCCTCCATCTGGCCCCCTTGAGAACCAGATCCTGCTCCAAATTCAAAAGTCGGGACGTTGGGATCACCCCGCACGATCCGATCCCCATCTGATCCCCTCGTCGGGGCTGCCGTCCACGAACCCATCTTTTTCGTTCCCCCCCCCCCCACCACCGGGGGATGCGCCACCACCTACCACGGCTCCGGGGGATCCATCCGACCCCCCCACATCCGATCCAGCCCCCCCTCCGCCGCCTAAGGGGGCGTTGCCGCCGGCAACCGAACCGGGGGGTCCGCCTGACCTCCCCAAGGATGATCCCGCCCCTCCCCCACCGCCTGGGTGGCCGCCGGAGACGACAGCCGGTCGGGGGAGTCCGCCCGACCCTCCTGCTGCAGATCCTGCCCCTCCCCCTTGGCCCGGGGAGGCGCCGCCGCTGGCCTGGGGGGGCTGCCCGGCCCCCCTTCCTTCTGATCTTCCTCCCCCCGCCGGCAAGCGGGTCCTATGGCCGCGGGGGGGAACCCTAGCGCGGGTCAGATGGTCGCACGCGGATCCGATCGCCATCAGAGCAATATATATATATATATATATATATATATATATATATATATATATATATATATATATGTTTTCACATGAAGAGAACTATAAATATCTATAGGCATGCCCACCTAAGGGAGCCGAAGAACTGGACAAAACTTGATTTTTTTTTTTTTTACCAAGTAAAATGTGCGACATATGGTACGTGTACATTTTTAGCAATAAATTATCATCTATGTACGTCAAAGAAAAAAAAAAGCAATTATGCTTTTTGGCTCCCAAAATATTTGGGTAATGTCCTCTCTCATTATGTGTGGCATCTGACATGGCATCTGACATAACAACTAACATGGCAAATTTTTACCCAAAAAATTAATTACCCAAATTTTTTTAATGTTAATGTTAATTTTAATTTAATATTAATTTTAATGTTAAGGTTAATTTTAATGTTAAAGTTAATCTTAATGTTTATTATCATGTTAATTTAATATTAATATTGATTTTAATATTAATTTTAATGTTAAATTTTGTCATGTCAGCTGCCATGTCAGCTGCGATGTCAGCAACCATGTCATATGCCACATGATGGAAGATGCATCACCCAAATATTTTGGGAGCCAAATAGCATTTGAAAAAAAAAAAAAAGTAGATACATGGCCATGACCTCATCATCCCCATTCATTCCTTAAAAATCAGTGATTTTTTTCCCATCCAATTAATTCACTCACCATCCCAACCAAGTTCATTCCATACATCTATAAATTGGTCATTCCCTTCCCTTTCCCCATGAACAACAATAAGCTAAGCTGCCATCTCTGTACTCCAACTTTTCTTCTTAGGAATCTTTCTTATCCCATCCTCACATGTGCCAGTTGAAAAATTCATCCTGCAACTGTTGAAGGGCTAGTTATACTTTGTGGCTAGTTACACCATTGTGAAGAAAATCGTATCTTTACATGGCATCTGAATCAAATTCAGATCAGGTGGTAGTGATGTCTAGCTAACCCATCCTTTTTCCATCACTGTCGTTTAACAATAAAATCAATACATACTTGAAACTTAATTTAGCCCCTTGATATATATTTGCAAGAACATGATCAGAATACAATCAGGAACATATGCCAAGATTACGTCGCAATCTTATCTTGGTCGATGGTAGTACGCTGTCTATCTTTTCTGGATCACGCTACATCATGGCAAAGGTAGACATGGCCATGATCACCCCCCAAGATCTTGATGGAACTTGCTGCTCGTGTAACATCCAGCATCTCAGTGATTCTCAAGCAATGCAGTCAAAAAGAAGGCAACTCCAAAGTAACAAGAGAAGATGTCAAATGCTTATAAGTGAAAGATGAGCATCTTACATATGCTACTGCTGGATGAATTTATATAAAACACATCAATGCTACAAACATACCCCCATTGTACCAAATTACACTGCTGTGATCTCAGGTCACTAGTATTTACACGTTACTTGCTACATTTACCTATAAAATTAGAGATTCATGGATTTGAATGTTTTGTAACCTTGACAGCTCAAAAAGAAAAAAAAAAAAAAAAAAAAAAAAAAACTGAACTGTCATGACATTCTATGCCCCGTGAAATCTTCAGGATTAGCTCCAACAGCAGCAAAACATACACATCAACCTGCTCTTAGCTTCATTTTGGAGGATGACACGGCTTAGTGAAGCCAGGTGGTGTGTCTCCCGCTTGATTATTGTCATTAACTGGAACAGAATTAGCTGATAGCCTCCTGCTGTTGGCTTGGTTTCGTGATGGATGTCGCGAGAAGCCTGGAGCATGTGGTGGATTTTCCCTTGCACTAGGTGTAACCTCTACCATGTTTCTTGAAATTTGTTTCTTCTGTCGCAAGTGACGAAAAACACCCCACATGAACTTTTCTTGGATTAGTCCTGCTGTTGAACATTTCCAAATATGTTAGAGTCGAGGAAAACTAGCGCACAAGTATACTTACATACTTCCACATAAGCAACCTTGAGCTAACGCTTGCACAAACTTCTGTCAATATCCAATAGGTCACATTTTCCGGTAATATATTAGTGATGGAGAACTTAAAAAGCGAACTAACCTGAACCCAGATGCAACTTTGTAGATGTAAATATTAGTAGTTCCACGTCGCCAATCCAACTTTGCATTGCCAAATCACGTTTGTCCATAATCTCCACAAAACACATATACGTCTCTTTAGATCTATTAAAACAAAGACGAATAATATAATAAGAAGTCGTGTCACCAACTAGTTCACTTATACAGATAAGCTGCAGCAGATCACCCTTCCAACATTGACCTTTAACTATATCTTGATATAAATACGTAAGTAGGGAACTATTTCCATTTAAGTGGTAGTCAAACCTTTGCTCATCAAGGGGGAAGAAGAATGATCCAATGTCTTCAACCGTCGGAAGATCTAAGCGGAAAAGTTTGGGCAAAACATCCTTTACGCTGAGGAGTTTCATCTGGATATTCGAAGGCAACTTTTGAAACATATCATAAACATTAAGAGAACCTATGCCAGGAAGATGTGCTTGTATCCCTTGAATTCCTTGATAAACATAAGAAACAGCGTCGAAGATCTCAAAGCTCCCCCTGTCCAAGAAGAAGTAAATGCAAAGGTAATATTAGAGCATATTAGAGAACAATCGTAACTTAGCATTTTGTAGCACATAAAATATCATAATTCCCATATGTTCTGAATATTTCATTATATGCTCTCCAGGACATTACTCATTCGCATAGTGACATTATAAACTCTAAGCATAAGCATGATAAAATCTAAGAACCATTCATCTTTATTTGAAACCAGTGGACATACAATCTAATGTAGGTATTTTAACAAAAACGAAGAAATGTCTCAACTTAAACATGATAAAAAGAAAAGGAGCGGCATTTACTCGAGGAGCCGGTCCTCATGTACCCAACCGCAAACATTTGAGAGAAGAGCATTATCTTCATCTGTTTTTATTCTTTTTTAATTATAGGAAACGTGATTTGCGCTAGTGGAAGTATTGAAGCTGGAACTCATACCTGTGTTGAATATCCTTTTACTGGAAGCTACACTCATAGATAAGTTCCTTGAACTATATGACAACACTATAGCAAAATAGGTTCATAGATCACAACCTAAGGCATTTGGGGGACCATGGTTTCGATTCCCTTTTATTTGTTATACATGTAATGGTTTTTAAGAAAGAGATTACCATTTAGACTGATGACAGAAAAGATTTCCAGGATGTGAAATTGTGTCACAGTACTATGGAAGGTGATAACAGATTTTCAGCATCATGATAGATTTGTTACTGAGGAAAACCGTGCATGTGATTTCCAATCCGGCATTCCATTGTCTTGGTGGAATCATGCACATTTTGATGAGGACAGTATTATTTGACTTTCAGGGTAGGAAGAAATAGACTCTTTAGACACCCATGCAGGAATAGATCACTCACTTCCAAATAGTATCTGGGATTGGCTGGTGTGGAAGCTTGGCATTTGAAACCACAAGCGTTGGTGGTGATAGACCGATGTTCTGACGTCTAGGCTTGTTAAGTTGTGCATCAGAATGCATGGTATTGCCTAACCAAAAACATACATTAGTTTACTAGTAATCCACTATGAGTTATAATGAATGATATTACTCCTAATGAAAAAGACAACTCGTTGAACAAGGTTTACCAGATCATGATTTATGAGGAAAAATGTAATATTTACTTACTTGAGATACCTTCTGGAGAAAGATTTGCAGTTTTCTGATTATGTGCTCTGTGGTTCATGTCCGGTGTATTGCTGCCCGAAGTGCTTCCTGTTATAGCAAGTAGAATGATGATTACGTGAGGTGAGCCATAAGTTAATAACTGGCACCGGCAGCACTAAGAAAAGAAACATTCAGATGATGGCTTCAGGCTGATTAACAGTTGTTTGGTTGATTCCAATATGACAATTACTTCACTAGCATGTAAACTTTTGGCATTTAGTTTAATATGTTGAGCAGTACTGCATGTTTCAGCAGGCTCTTCCTTCACAAATGTTCCATGGCATGCTGCTTCTAAGATTAAAAAAAAAAAGGCATTTCTTTTCAAGAAGTATACAGTAGAAACATAGCCCATGCCAAAAATTTGGGATAAAGGCTTTGCTGTTGTTGTTGTAAACATAGTACTATTAGATAAATATAATATATACTCCTTTTCCAAATTATTAGTAAACAGAACAACAGGGGATTTTTCTTGACAAACTTGTATAATCAAGAACCATCTCAAAGCAATGCAAGCATACCTGAAGCCCTTTTTATTCCCTTTCTTTCTTCATTATTATGCACAGAAGCAGCAGTAGTATAGTTTGTTGCTGCAGGTGCCCTTTCTTCTGCTCCCTTCCTTTCTTCACCATTATGCACAGAAGCAGCAGTTGTATAGTTTGTTGCTGCAGGTGCGGTGTTATTCCGTGGAACGTCCTTGCAGGGTACATCAGAAGCTTTTTCTGGATGGTAGTTTTCAGAAAAGGTAACCATGGCATGCATAAGCTCCAAAATCTAAAATCTACCATCTACCATAAACAAGTGAAATAAAAGAAATCCCATACGACCTGCAACATGCAAAATATACCTGAAGCTTTATCATTCTGTGTGGTTTTTTCCTTCTTAATCGAATCACTTTCTTCAGTTGGCTTTGAGAGATTCTGCTGTATGCCGGCGCTACCCACAGGATTCCTCTGAGCTGTTCTCGTATATGTCCCTTTTGGCGACCCTGATAAAAGAACAAACTTCGCATCAGGTGAGTTTTCATTGTTTCCAAGTGCCAAGAAGCAGATTGTTCCAAGTGTTGTTTTGCCACTATTAACATCTTGGACAAGAGGTTACAGGATAATGGCTGGGTTGCGGTAGTTCCAGAGGGGCCTTCTGTTGATACTCTTTGACTTCTCATATTAGATATCATTGATGAGTAGCAGTTTCTGTTACGTAGATCCCGAATTCCTCTGCTCTGTTCCGTATTGCCATTACTTTGTTTAGAGGCCCTATTATAGTACCTTTGTCTACCTCTAAGTGGAATTGTGGCTTTTACACCAGGCAAAGTTTCCAACAAAATGCTCGACCTTTTCACTTTCTTAGCAGGTCCTAATGCAGTTGTTACCTGATTGCCAACAACACACTCTTCACAATACCATTGTCTCGGAACAACATCTCGTTGTTTCTGCATGCAGTATCTGGAAATGAGAGAGAAACATGATCACCATTGCATCATTAACGTTACCTGATCATTTTAACATCAAGATGTTGCATAACTCTAGCATGTTAAAGCTCCAAAGAACCAAGGTTGGAAAGAAAAATGCCTGGGTGGGTTCCTATAGGGAATTGTACCAATCTCATATTTTGATACAAGACAGGTAAGCAAGATAAACAGTAGTAATAATCACTATTAAAAATAACTGCAACTTCAATTCCAATCTAACGGCAGATGGCTGTAAACTGGAAGTAAAAGTCCATCAAGTAAAATTAAGAATAAGAAAATAATGATATAAACCTCAGAAATTTGGGTTCAGACTTCCACCCATGTACAGTGAAATGAGTCCTAGAAACCCGCAAAAGCAAGACTTGAGGATTACATCAGATACGGCACTTTTGTATAAGTACTTTCAACAAGGGAAAGCACACAAGTTATGTCAGGGAAAGTATCCAGAGAACCATCATCAGAAAGAAAAGGATGGACCTTTCCAACTTCTGCTTACCGTCCTAGCTTAAAATCACACCCATTTGATTATTTCACGGCATGATCAAGTATAATCAAGTTTTTTGGTAAATATCAAAATAGATGATTGCAGATAATTCAGGAGGGGGTATTGTTGGTATATTTGGTATTAGAATAAGTTTATGCTATATTTGGTATTAGAATAAGTATATTGGAATATCCTGTTGGTATATTTGGTATGTCAGAATATGCCACAGAATATTCCACATAGGGTTTAATGTAATGAGGATGATTGTAAGGCTATAAATAGCCAAGAGACTATCAATAAAAATTATCACAAATATTCAACATGGGATCAGAGCCATAAAAATTCTAACCATCGCCACCTTTCCCAAACCCTAACCCTAGTCGTCACGCCATCACCATCCACACCACCACACCGCCGCCGGCACCCGTCGCTGCACGGCCGCACGCCGACCATCGCGCGCGCGAGCCGACCGCTGCTTCCGCGTGCACCTCCGACGCACGCGTGCGGCTGTTGCCGCTGCTGCTGCTCGCGACGGCCGCTATTCAGAGACACCCGTCCGACGACGCCCACTCGCCTGTCAGTTGGTCCACCGGCCCCACCACCACAGAGCCGCGATTTTCGAAGTCTCTCACGGGATCGTTTCGAACGTTGAAGGCCTAGATCCGATAGGAGAGAGACATGATCGGATCTAGGAGAGGACGAAGAGCGTGAATCGTGGAACGGGTGTGAAATGATCGGAGAAGAGGAGGATTGATGGAGGAGATGATCAAGAAGTTGTACCATGAGGAGGTTGCAACGTTGATGAAGCTAATAAAACTGTCGGCTGGTAAGAGCGCGACACGAACATCGACGAAGTTGGAGCTTTGCTCTATCGATCTGAAGCTTGATGGACCAGCTACCTACCTGAGTTGGTCACAGGGGTAAGGAGAACCCTTGCAGGAAAGAACCTGGAGGATTTTCTATCAGGAGAGAAGAAAAAGCCGGACGAGGGCTCGGCATGACGCAACGAGTGGAAGTCCACTCATATGGTGATCTACATTTGGCTTCTCAATTCTTTAGTCCACTCGATCGCCGCCACAGTGGATGGCATCGAGATGGTGAAGGACGTGTGAGAGAAATTGAGGAGGACCTACGATGGTGTAGGGAACAACTTGCAGATTTTTCAGATCAAGGGAGAGATCGACGACACCGTACAGGGAGAGAAGACGGTGCAGGAGTATGCCACGGAGTTGGAGCGTCTGTGGTTGGATTACGATCATTCCTTAGATTGGACAAGCTGCAAGGACCCGAAGTGTAAGGAGAAACAGGTATGTCTGCAGGAGAGGACGATAAAGTTCCCTAAAGGGCTGGCTGCAGTGTTTGCTCAAAGGACAGCACTACTTCTAGTCCAACCGAAGATCCCCACCCTTGAGGAGGGTATCTCGGCAATGATCCAGGAGGACTCGCATCAAGCTACATGCAAGAACAAGTGGTCCTCCGGAAGCAAAGTCAGTACTGGCGACTACCAGTTCAAGCGACACAGGACCTAAGGGAGAGTCCTGGTGTAACACCCAGTTTCTGGAATGAGGATATTTTTTTGAAATTTTGTATTTATAAATATTATTTAATTGTATTTATTTCACATTATGATTTTTGGTGATTTTTAATTATTTTTAAAATCAAATCAAAACTGTTTTAAGTCATGGCTTGTGATTTTGATGTCTTGCTAATGTAACCAGAGAGACTGTCTGACCTAGAGCCTGATCATGTCATTAGGATAATTTATTATTACTTTTGAACATGAGGATATTTTGGTCATTTGGCCTCTTTGAATTATTTCATGATTTATTGCATTGGTGATTGTTAATTTTGACTTTTGACTAGTTGTGACTTAAGAGACTAACCTAGAAGCTAACCCTAGTTATGGTTACTTGGTAGACAATGGTGTGACCCTAGTCTAACTTAAGTTAACCTCATCCTAGCCATTAGAATATAGTTTTCAAATAGGAGGAATAGAATAGGTGCATTAATTTCATGACATGATTTTAATTCCATGACTAGTGCAATTAGGCCCATGACTTAAGCCCAAACCCCAACAAGCCCACCCATGGCAGCCAACCTAGGATTTCCCACCCCTATTTAATGCCTCTTCCATTTGTTCTTGCCTCTTTTATTAATTTTCCAAGTTTTGAAGAAAGAGGTAAAGAGCCATTTTCCCTAATCTCTAACTTTTTCATTTCAACTCCTTTTTAACTCTAGTCTTTTGCATTAGGACCTAATTAGTGTTTATTTACTGTTGGTGGAGAGTAATCCCAGATTTTGAGCAATTTGGGGATCCGAGCTAGCAAGGAGGAACACTTCATTTTGGGGCTTTTTCTAGCTATTTGCATCTATAGGTAAAACCCCTTAAATTGCATTAATATTTCGTTTTCTTTGCATTTAGGGCTAGATCTAGGAGTCCCCTAGCTGTCCCTGAAGTTTGGGTCAATTTCGTGTCCGTTTGGTGTCCGTATCGGACACGTGTCATAAGTGTTGTGTAGGTGTTTGATTAAATACCTCTAAGGAATTTATTTTCGATTTTTGTAAATCTAATTAAATGAATTTGTAGATCTAAATATGTACATCAATTTTTGTGAAGAGTGTTTTGTGTTTTGGTGTCTTGTTGTGTCGGATTTTCGTGTTGGACACGCGGGGACTGAACCGTACACAGTGCCCTGCTGCTCGGGCACTGTAGCGGACACGACACTGCACGTCTTGACACGAATTTTTGGGCACACCTAGGACACATGACTGACACGACACAGACAAAATTTCAGGCCATATGGTTGAGCGGTTTGGGAGAAATCCCGACCGCACCGTCTCGACCAACACACACACACGTGCACAGCTGTCCACTGATACGGCTTTATATCTCGGACACGACACAACCCCGACTCGATTCAGGCATCCTAAGACCTAGCCCTAGACCTGCCCTAGCCACGTGCATGAGCACGAGACTCCTCGTGCCACGCGTTGGGCTCTATCCTCCTCGACACCTCTGCACGAGGCAGCCCCAACTACCATTCCTGACAGTATGGGCATTTGATTCTTGGACACTTCGTGTCCCAATTCCTGGACACGAGGGACTCTCCCTGGACACGAGGGACATGTCCCAATGTTTGTACACCTATTTCAATTATTGATTTCGAGTTTTTATTGGAAATTGGATTCGAAAATAAGTGTTCCCTGTTTGACTGATACAGGTTCTTTTTTTTCAATTCCTGGATTGAATGTGTTCCCACCCATTTTTCATGATTTAGGTTGACATGTTAAGTTCATATACATGTGTATTTAGACTATTACAAAGTCTGTTTACTGATTGTGTTGGGTTTTTAAATTCGAATTTGATTTTAGATTGTTGAATGGATTGGTATCAATGGGATGATGGGATTCGAATTTGGTTTGATAAATGAACTGACATTTCCTGAGATTCACTCTACACACACACATGTATCTACATTCCTATTTCTTTTGACACATTACACACTGTTACATTCTGAGACACAATCCTGAGAACTACATTTGGACTATCACTTAATTCTGAGAACTTGAACTGAGATGCTATTCCTACACACTGATAACTGAACCATGTTTTAAATTCCTACATCACCCTCACATTATTTTGAATTCCTAAAACTTCACAAATGTTCACACACATTCCTACTAAATTTCCTATACCTTGTTCTTGGCAACATGGAAACAAATATGAGCTTGACACACAACTGCCCTTGTTTAGCACTCACTCACTCACTCTCTACACACATGTATGCCTAACTGAACACTGTCACTCAAGCACTCACTCATTCACTGATTTTTCTGAGATTGTACACTGGGTTTCCATACCCAGTTAGCTAACTGGTTGAACTACTCTATTAGACAACTGAGAATTCATTCCTACACATTTCCTGAGAATTGATTGAACTTAACCCTGCATTTTCCTGAGATTCCCATATTCCTGTGCATCCCTACATTGCTCTATGTACACACACATCCTGGAATTGTCACATACCTACACACAATGCACACACACAAATCTGAGCTTGACACACAACTGAGATGCATTTCAGTCCCTTGATATTGTGTCATTTAGATGGGAGTAGGAGCTTTTGGGTTGGGATTTTTCTTTAGTTGTTGTTATTCACTGTTAGTGACTGAATGAGATTTATGGTAACAGAACAGTGCAGCAACATGTGCTGCACTCTGCAGGGCAGCAAGCTATGGCAACCCCCTTGCCTTGCCTTGCCTGCCTTGGCTGCTCCTAGCTTGGCTTGACTTGTACAGGCCAGTACATGGCAGAGGGATTGGGGATTTTAGTTTTGAGTTTTGTTTTCAATTTGAGTTATGTTTGGTGTTGGTTTCACATGATCCTGAGAACACAGGAGATATCTCCTCCCCCCCCCCCCCCCCCCCCCCCCCCCCCCCAGACTGTCACTTGTTTTACACACACATTATTGGTTATTAAAGCCTGAGGTTCACTCACCTTGACACCCCACAATATGTACACATTTTATCACACATACACACTGCACATATAGGATTAATTGGGTGTCGGGTATGTTCACATCTGTCCATGTGTGGACAGCAGTAGCCGAATGCATTCACTGCAAACCCATGGTGCTCTGCCCAACCTTCATTAGCCAAAACCTCAAATCATTCACTGCATTCCCTTCCATTCTTCACTGATAAATAGCCCTGCATTACACCTATCCTTTACTGCATTTCATTACATATCCTGCACCTTCAATACATGCCCTACTATATCAAATAACCTTACATCCTCATGGTATCTTGGTTCAGATTAGTAGCAGTATATATACATATATATATATATGATGTGTAGTGTATATATATTAGATACGGGATATTATATATATATATATATATATATATATATGTTAGGTATATGAGTTAGGTTTTGAGGTTGAGGGTAAGGTTATATGGGATAAGGTGATGTTATACTATATAGGCATATATGTGATGTACCTTGTATATGTGATATGGTTTGGGTTAGAATTTATGAGTTTAGTTTAATTTAAGTTTGACTAGTACCTAGTTGCCAAGACTTTAGCCTAGCAAATAGAAGTTGACCATTGGCCAAGAGTTCAATGTTAACCAATACCCCTTAGGCTATACATGATGTAGGTATATGTGATATCTTAGAATAGGTAATGGTATTTGTTTATGAGTATTCATATATATGAGGGTATGGGTTATATATGAGGGTAGCTAAGATTAGCAAGGTAGTTGATTTTACCTTGGTAATTGGGGTGGAATAGCCTAGTTGACCTAATTAGCTAAGTTTGACCAGTTGACCAAGGTAGCCTTGTTGTTGACCTAGTTTGACTAGATGTTGATTGGTTTGACCCAGAGTTGACCAAGTTGGACTTTGACCTAGATTGGCTTAGAAATCATGTAGATTGCATCGTAAACTTCATTTGTCTTATTTAAACATATTATAACCTGTATTCCTCTATTTAGGACATTGTGACTCCGGTGTAGGCATCTGTTATTACATTACTCTTTTCAGAGTATCAGGCGAGTACATTCTCTGATAGTTCTCTCATTTATTTGTCAATTACTGTACTTCAGTTCTAGTTAGCTGTATGTGATTCTCTGTTACAAACACGTATTGTTATTTCTGAATCCATGTATACGACACACATACTTACTCGTCTTACCTCTATTATTCGAATCATCGTACGAATCACTATTCGAACCACCTATTCGTATCTTCATTTGCTGGTTGGACTTGTATTCGTCTTATGTGTTGGATTATGGATTCATTTGTATTAGATGGGCGGAGAAATACTTGATTAGACATGTGAACATTCCCACTATTCGAACCACCCCCTGTGAATGATATTCGAACGATAGCCATCTCTCACCTGATCAGTGCGTGATGTGCCGGATTTACCCATAGCCGTTTACATGTCTATCTAAGTATTTTAAAACACACTTGAAGAATTTATTCGAATCATTGTTTGACTACTATTCGAATCACTATTCGTATCACCTTATTCGAATCACCTTATTAGAACAATGATTAGAATCACATTCGACTCATCTTGTATTAGACTCACATTGGGATTACACTCGACTTATATTGTACTGTCTGAACTCATTATGTTACTCTAGTTCAGCTAGATCTTATTTTACAGTCCTCATTGCTATGTTTCTCTTCTTGTTTAGTTACTTACTTTCTTTGTACTTTATCTGTCTCTCTATACCATCACCTGAATATAAACTGCCATATTCATCAATACAACTGTCTATAACTGCTTTATAGTTCTCTGTCATTTACTTGGGATTCTTGATGAATTGTACTCGTTCTTGTCCTGACTGGACCTGTTGAAAATATTACAGATGATTGCCCTGAGGACATTTGTCCTACTTGCCTTGGAGCAGGAGATGGCTTAGCTACCTTTGGCCCCGACACTCATGAGTGATCGGGAGACTAGCTAGTAGACTGGTTTAGTTTTCATGTTTTAGAACTTGAATTGTAATAACTTGATATACGAGTTTGTATTTGAGTTTGTTTGAGATATTATTATTTAGCAGTTTATAATTGTTGTTGTTAGTTTTTAGATATAAACTTCTGTGTTATCTTATCGTGCTTAGACTGTGATTGAGATTTCATTATATTTATACTTGTCCTCCGTTCGGAGTTGAGTTTTGACAAGTACATTATAAAATTGCGTGAGTTGTTGATTAGATAGTAACCTAGGACAGCGTTCTACCGCCGCCACTGCGGCGTAGGCTGGGCGCTGTTACGTACTCGTACCCTCACAGTGGGTGCGGGTCGTGACACGTGGCAGCACAACCGACAGTGCTACAACTGCGGAGAGATGGGACATCATTGGCATGCTTGCACCAAATCACCTAAGGAGGAAGATCCAGGTGGTGGACGTGGACAGTTCGACGGACGCGAACATTTTGGAGGATGTGACCGTAGTCGTAGGGGTCGACGGGGTTGTCGAGGAGGTTATCGGACGAACCTGCTAATAGCAGAAGAGGATGAGGGAGCTGGTGGTACCTTTACTGAGGAGGATCAGGCACTGATGGACATTCTGGAGGCACTCAGGAGGAAGCAGAGAGCGTCAAATGATGGAGACAGGAGTAGAACTGAGGAGGCGTCCACCTCATTCTTCGCTGGAGGCAACGCCGCAATGTATGTCCATCCATCAGAAGGTACTGACGACCCACTCGCACTTGCATCTATATTTTCCCTTAAATCGTCAGACTGGATTATCGACTCGGGGGCCTCTCGGCATGTGACGGAGAATGCTAGTGAGTTCTCCTATACTCACCTAGCATCGGCAGACAGCATTCAAACAGCTGATGGTACTTTCCAACCAGTTGTCGGTAAGGGTACTATAAATTGTACAGGTTCAATAAAATTATCCAATGTTTTGCATGCTCCATTTTTTCCAGTAAACCTTTGTCCATCAGTTCTATAATCCTCAAATTAAAATGCATCGTCTCTTTTGATATTCCTAAGGTAATCTTCCAGGAGAAAGAGACGGGACGAAGACTTGGTTCTGGCATTTGGCGTGAGGGACTGTGGTACCTGGATCGAGAAGAGTTGGATTCAACATTGTTGTCTATGGCAGAGAAGGCAGGAATGGGAGGACTGAATATGAGTGTCGAGAATACATTAATACTCCACCACATGAGGTTGGGACACTCCTCTTTTGCTACTTTAAGTAAATTGTATCCGACTATTTATGAGAAAACAAATAAGGAACAACTAGTATGTGATGCATGTGATTTAGGCAAACTTACTAGGAGCTCATATGTTAGTACGGGTCATAGGAGCTTGTCTGCTTTTGATGTAATACATTCTGATGTTTGGGGGTCATGCGCCATTACTATTACGAATGGTTACAAGTATTTTGTTTCCTACATTGATTATTCTTCTCGTGTCACTTGGCTGTATTTGATGAAGAATAAGAGTGATGTATCTACATATTTTCTGGACTTTCATAAACATGTCCAGACTCAGTACAGGGCAGTGGTGAAGGTCCTGAGGTCTGACAACGGGACAAAGTATACCAACAGAGCACTTGCATAATACTTGTCAGCCCACGGAATACATCATCAGACCACATGTGCTTACACACCAGCACAAAATAGAGTAGCAGAAAGAAAGAACATACACCTTCTGGAGGTAGCAAGAAGCATGATGATCGATATGAATGTCCCACAGAATCTATGAGGGCATACAGTGTTGACAGCAACTCAACTAATCAATAAATGCCTTCGAAGGTACCGGGATGGAAGTCTCCATGTGAAATATTGCAAGAAAATAATAGTGTGATACTTCCACTGAAGGTGTTTGGTTGAGTGTATTTTGTGAAGGACAACAGACCATCAGTTGAAAAACTTGATCCTAGAGCAGTCAAGTGCATCTTCGTGGGCTACTCGACGACTCAGAAGGGGTATATGTGCTGGAGCCCAGTAGAGAAGAAGTTTGTGAGCATGGATGTTCACTTCAGGGAGCATGAGCCATACTACCGTCCGGAGGGAACCTCAAACAACTCACCTGATACTGCGAGAATGAGGCGAGAGGGGGAGATTGGTGAAAGCCTGGTGACCGATTTAAGAGTATGGCATGGAGGCGCGGTTGAGAAAGAACAGGAAGGTGAAGAGGAACATGGGGAGAAGATGAGAGGTGTTAGGCCTACGACTCAGGGGGAGATACTTACCTACAGTAGGAGAGAGAAGCAAATTGCAGGACCAGTACCTACAGTGCCAGTGCCAAGTCCCTTGTCTGCGTCCGTCTTGACTCCTGAGACACCTACACCACTACCAGATTCCTCTTCAGGTAATATCATTCTTCCTACTCCTCCCACACCTAGTCCTCCCACACCATTATCAGTACGGAGGACCACTCGCAGCAATGCGAGAAATCCTCCTGATAGATATAGTTGGGACCTTGCTCAGTTTGTTTCATATGATCATATCTCTTCTCATGGAACATTCATTGTGTCTTTGGATAGTGTTATTGTACCTAACAATTGGCAGGTTGCTAAGAACGATCCAAAGTGGAAAGCGGCGATGCACGAGAAGTTGGGGGCTCTTGAGAAAAACCACACTTGGGAGCTGGTAAAACTGTCAGAAGGGAAGAGAGCAGTCGGATGCAAGTGGGTCTTTACTGTGAAGCATGTAGTGCCCCGTCCCGCTCAGTCAATCGGAGGAATCGGGACGCCGACGGCGTTCGGACTTAGCCTTGCAACGGCTGCTCGAAGACATCGCTTGGTCGAGACAACTCCTCGCTCAGGTGGGGTAGTTTCGGTGAACTTGCCTCGTCTTAGCCTTCACATAATAAAACACATGTTTTCAACTTGCACGAGTAGGCTTGATAATAAAAGAGACGAATCCACATAGCTAAGGAAATAATCCCGACAGGTCGAATTGAGTTAGAATATGGAAAGATCCAACGGTCGGCTTAGAGTTGGTGCACGGCGTCCTTTGAAAATGACACTCGGTCCTTCGTCCCGTGACTAGGGAGAAGGAAAGTTGGTCTTCGACACAAAACTATGAAATAGCCTAAGTCATAGGCGTCACCCGCGTAAATGCTCGATAATGCATGCACGCTTCCACGATGTAAGGCTTGGCATAGCCTTTGCTCGCCCCACGAGTTAAGTTGCGTCGTGCGACTTGTGGCATAAGTATAGGCACCCAAATAACTTGGTTGTTCAAAGTCGATCGCGTGTACGGCACATTCCCTCGACGCAAGGCTTGACGCAGCCTTTGCTCGTCAAGTTGATGTACGATTAAGTTAGGCCAAGTGATTCTAGACGATCAAAGACATTCTAAGCATTGTCCCATGTTTTCTACGGTTGTCAATATTACTTGGTTTCACGATCAAAAGGCCCGTCATATAGAGTATGACTTGGGCTGTGGCGTCGCATAGAGTTCAAGTTGGTTTACGACACGATGTCACGGACTTAGTGTTTTTAAGGCACAGGCCACGGTTGATTAAATTGAGTTGAGTTGGAAAAAGGGACTTCAAATAGTTGTTTCTGAGTTGAATGAAAAGATAGGACAAGAAAGAAGAATGCTCGCGACCACGGATCGTCGAGGCGGTTTCAGATTTGAGAAGTATTGAACTTGGCCCTGAAAGAGATGGTAACACTAGAGGTAAAATGACTGTGTG
Source organism: Iris pallida (assembly GCA_029216955.1). Classification (NCBI taxonomy): domain Eukaryota; kingdom Viridiplantae; phylum Streptophyta; class Magnoliopsida; order Asparagales; family Iridaceae; genus Iris; species Iris pallida. Next base: position 8,711,380 of record JANAVB010022598.1, read on the forward strand.
ACACGTCAGTTTGAGTCGAGTCTTGCATGGTAATGGACAACTTGTCGACAAGGTAGAGTTTCCTCGAACGGTGACCCAGGCGGCCAATGGGGCCGATTCTTGAGAAACATATATTAGCATGTTGCTGGATGACCGCACGGGTTAGGCGGGGACTGTCAGCGGGGGGCTCGCTACCTCGCGCTGAAAGAGTGTCCGTCTAACAAAAGCTAAAGGGAGTCCAGGATAGCGCTGGGCGTTAGTGATCAATTCATATAGATGAGTCGGCATGACGGCAACCCGCATGTGTGCCTTGGATTGAGTCAAGTTGAATGTGTGTGTACAGTTAGGACACAATGTTGGACCTAAGATTTGGCTTCAACGTAGGCGACATGCTTCGGCACGAGATGTGACGTCGAGTCTTAAGTTGTTGACATATAAGTTGCATGAGTTGGATTTGAGCCGTTCGAGTTTAAGTCAGGAAACGCCGCAAGGCAAAGTCGGATGGGTAACATTTAGTCCACAAGTCGTGATTTGGGTCAGTTGGTGATTAGAGTAGCAAGGGCCGCGAGGCGGCGATATGGTTATGTCACATTGAGTTTGCGAGGCACGGCACTTGTAGCATGGTCACGTGAAAATTGGGTACTATCGCGTAGTTGCGTCTCTGATTATGTGCCGAAAGGCGAGCATAACTTGATAGATTAACGTTGTTGGTGCAAGCACGGAATGGTCTAAAGACACAAAATAGGTCAAGGCATCTGTTCTAAAACTGATCCTAAGGCAAGACTAGAAAGACAATTGAAAAGAAGGGACTATGTTGACAAAGTAAATTAACGTGTTGGTTTTGTATGGGTGGACGAGGAGCTCATTCTACCAGTACAGTTGAGTATTGACATCCACACAGTTTTCATGTGCAGGCACAGGTAGAAGCTAGTGATGCGGAGCTCGCTTGGATGCGTCGAGGCACGGAGTTCCTTGGCGATTCGTAGCGTGCGGCCGCGTGGAGTCGAGACTTATACGGAACATAATGTATGGACGTCGCCTCTCCGAAACATCCGCTGGTTCAAGACTTGTATTGAGAGATGAGAGAGAGCTGAGTAACTTGTAATGTGAGAAGAGTGAGCTTGAGTGACTTGTAATCTTGGCCTTGCGCCCCTTTGTAATCCTTGTTTCAATATCAATAAAGAGCTTCTTTTGAATGACTTGTGTTTTGTTCTAAATTTCCACTGGCATATTCAATGTCTCTGCTTGGGACTTCTGTGCGACGACCCCGTCGCAGCCGCTGTAATCGACCGTTGTGGAACCCGCCTTGCACGAGCGCAATCTAGGCTCGTGCGGCATCATGCCTTAGCGAGGACGATCGCTCCTACAGGAGCGGGACGTGACAAAGCAGAACCCAGATGGACAGGTTGAGCGCTACAAAGCTCGACTGGTGGCAAAAGGATACAGTCAGACATACGACATTGACTATAACGAAACCTTTGCACCAGTGGCAAAGATGAGCATTATCAGGACCCTGATTTCTCTGACAGCGAATGGTGGATAGAAGCTACACCAACTGGATGTAAAGAATGTGTTTCTTCATGGAGATCTAGTAGAGGAGGTCTACATGGAGATACCACCGGAATTCGGCACCAATCAGACAGTGGGTAAGGTATGCAGGTTCAAAAAGTCCCTCTATGGACTAAAGCAGTCTCCTCGAGCGTGATTTGACAGATTCAGGAGGACGATGATAGCAATAGGATAGGAGGACGATGATAGCAATAGGATATCGGCAGATCAATGCTGATCATATTGTGTTCTTCCGACAGAGTGGAGGTCATATCACCATGCTTACGGTGTATGTGGACGATATGATTATCACATGAGACGATGAGCAGGAGATTACCCAACTCAAGAGGAAGCTTGGAAAGGAGTTCGAGGTGAAGGACCTTGGCCTTCTTCGGTACTTCCTTGGTATTGAGATTGCTCGAGAAGCAGAGAGAATTGTTGTTTCTCAAAGGAAGTATGCGCTGGACCTTCTCACAGAGACAGGGATGTTGGAATGCAAATCGACGCCGATCGATCAGAGGTTCAAGCTGAGCGTTGAGGCTAGGCCGCTAGAGAACCAATTGACCGGGACAGATACCAGAGACTGGTGGACAAGTTGATCTATTTGAGCCGCACACGTCCTGATATCTGCTTTGCAGTGAGTGTGGTGAGCCGCTACATGCATGACCCACGCAAGGGCCATATGGACGCAGTATACCAGATTCTGAGTTACTTGAAGGGTGCCCCCGGGAAGGGACTGATATTCAGGAAGAATAATCACGTGGACATCGAGGGCTACTGTGATTCTGATTGGGCTAGCTGTGCTAATGACAGGAGGTCTACCTCGGAATACTGCATATTTGTAGGAGGCAACTTGATCTCTTGGAGAAATAAGAAGCAGTCAGTGGTAGCCAGATCGACAGCTGAAGCGGAGTACAAAGCTATGATCTTGGGAGTTACAGAGCTGCTATGGTTGAAGAATATTCTGGTGGAGCTGAAGCTGGATCAAGGAGCCAAGATGAAGCTGTGGTGTGACAACCAGTCAACTATTAGTATCGCCAACAACCCAGTACAGCATGACAGGACCAGACACATCGAGATCAATAGGTTCTTCATCAAGGAGAAGTTGGTTAGTGGACTACTGGAGCTAGGCCACGTTCCAACCAATGATCAGGTAGCAGACGAACTGACCAAGGGACTTAGCTCTGGGAGCATGATTAGAGGATGTGACAAGATGGGCTTAGTGAATATCTTTCGCCCATTTTGAGGGGGAGTGTTGGTATATTTGGTATTAGAATAAGTTTATGGTATATTTGGTATTAGAATAAGTATATTGGAATATCATGTTGGTATATTTGGTATGTCAGAATATGCCAGAGGATATTTCACAGAGGATTTAATGTAATGAGGAGGATTGTAAGAATATAAATAGCCAAGAGACTATCAATAAAAATCATCACAAATATTCAACAGGTATCAATAATACAAAGGGAACTACTGTAAAGATCACTGTGATGACTGACTGGAGGTTGTGAGACCTTAGAAGTGAATGTAGAAATTCACTAGCATGAACTCTGTATTCAATTAAGTGAATCACTATCAATTTATTTATGAAGGCAAGCTTTCCAACAAAAACACTTTTAAAAAAAAAACACTACTACAACCTGGCCAAATTTCTCATAAACTAAGGATTGAAGAATGGGTGTGAACTGAGGTTGAGAAGCATGCCTAGGCAGGCCTCTGTTAAAGCTTAATGGAGTTTTATGAAGGAAGCCAAAATCTGAAACCACCTTTTCATAAACAGCTAAAGTGGTTGCATTAGGTAGTCTGAGGCCTGGTTTTGATTGCTGCTGCTTCCAAAAAGCAGAAGGAGAAGCACTTTTAACAGCAGCCTCCACCTGCTTTCAAAAGCTGCTTCAGAATTGGACTGACTTTTCACTTTCTTTCTGGGAAGCTGCTGTTACCACACAGCTTTTGGGAGTGATTTTCGAAAGCAGCAGCCATGATAAGCATTCCCAACCCAGCCTATGGCTTGATTTGGATTTGCAGCTGCTTTTCAGAAAGCAGTAGCAGAAGCAGCTTCCAAAAGCAGTCTTCCACCTGTTTGCTTCCAAACGTTATCCAAAAATTGAAGTAGCTTTTCATACTTTGCTTTTTAATAAGCTGCTGTTAGCAAACAGATTTTAGGACTGATTTTCATAAATACACTTTAACTCACATCACTTATTCTAGTCTTCTGGATATTCATTTTTAGTTTCACAGTTTGGGTAATTATGCGAGTTTACTTATCTACTCTTGGATAAAAGTAAAACATGACTTCTCAACTTATGCAGGAATACATGCACACTATCACAAAGCAAAGCAGAACAAGTCCTCCTTAAAGCTGTATCTATATTTCATGGACATGACATGACATGACACGGGCACAACCATTGATTTCGGCCTGTCGTAGTTGTCTTTTTGAGTGTCTGTGTCTCGTCTGAAAGTGTCCTACACGATGCAACACGTGTTGACATGTAAATGTTATGCGGATGCTTACATGGCTTATACATGACATGAATAAATTAGGGAGTCCTACAGTCAAGTTATTAGAAGGATTTCTAAAGTCACGAGTTACTAAGGGATGGGGATTTCTAAAGTTACGAGTTACCAAGGCATTCCTAAAGTGGTGAGTTACTTAGTGGTTAGTGGAGAAATGTCTACGGGTGAGTTACAAGGGTCATGACATATCCTAGTTGTTAATGAAGGAATGCATAGTGTCACGAGTTATGAGTTCAAGTGTGGCGGAATCATGAACGATCATGCACCAAATATATAAAACATAGTTTGCAATCTCGGTCAATACCGTTTGGTATGTCCCGATCCGATACCGACTGCTATTGGTACTTACCGATACCGACGTTGAAGGTCTATTTTCCAGTAAATTCGGTTGAGAAAATTGAACGAAAAAGATCAATCAACAAGGGTGTAAAAGCATAGTAAGGTAGAAAACTTATTTATCGTAGGTAAACCAAAACTACAAAGGTCATTATTATTTCATTCAATTTCAGAAGTACTAAGAAACAACAGACAAAATACAAAAAATTCTACCTAAACTTAAAAAATATTTTTCAATTTTTTAGTAACTTATCAATAATTATTTGTTTTCGATACCAAAATATCTGATAATATCTAAAACCGGCGACATTGATGATACCGCCGATCCCGATACTCATAGGAAGGGCCCAATACCAATATTGCAAACCTTGATATAAAGGTGTGTGCTTTGTATGTTTTTGATACGAGTAAATTAAAACAAAAAAATGCTACGATGTATGTAACGTCCCGCTCCCGCGGTGCATTTGGATGGTTCGTTGGCTTGAAGGCAAGTTTAGACTTGTATTTATACGAAGAAATTATTCAGAGATATGTTCGGTCGAGACAAAAATATGTTTCTTCATGGTGGGTGATTTTGATCCTTCTATCATTTACCTTCACATTTAATATAAAGATGTTGCATGTCTTGTTCTATATGCCACAAGTTTGTTAATGCTAATAAAAAGAACCAAGATAAAAGACAGTAATATTTTTGTTATTAACTTGTATATATACATATAGAACATGAAATATTAACTTCTTGTTATAGACATGGATTTTCGTACTACTGTTATAGACATGAATTTTGTATTGTTATAGTTATGTTACAATGTGGAGTATAGTTTTGTTATTACGTTATCATGTGGAATATAGTATTGTGGCTATGTTATCTTGTAGAGTATAGTGTTATGGTTTCAAAGAAAATGGAACTATGGAAATGTTTAGGACTGTCGAGTCGCCAAGGTAGAAATCCTTGAGAATGGAAGTACACGAGCGATGGCCTGAGGCATGCGGTAATGCAGAAGAGATGTATTGTGTAATTATTTCAAATTATGTACAATGTATATGTTTTATAGTTTAATTATTCACGCATTTGCATGGTCATGGACAACTTGTGCACAAGATTTTTGAGTTCCTCGAACGGTCCTCGGGGCACCGGGACCGATTCGGCCTAGGAGGAACAGAGAGGGTCGTGCTGACGTACTTGTTTTCCATAAAGAAATTCTCTTTATTTGTTGTGTATCTGGGAAAATTACAACTGTAGGAATCCGATCTAGAAGACGATCGCTTTATCCCTTGGACTATGCGAAGAAGAAAAGCTCTCAAAATTTTGACACTAGATATCAATGTCTCTGTCCAATGAATAAAAAAAAGAACTCTATTTATAGAGTCAAAACAGTAACTGAAAAGATAACTACCTCACCACTAGTACATTTGAAAAGTCACGCAGACTCTAAATACACGCAGGGTTAGTGAGTAGTTACTGGACGTGGCCCGTAACTGTTGGACACATGGCATTAGTGCATGAGTCGTGTGCAAGTTACTGGGCACGTGAGAGAGAGATCGGTGGCATGGCTGCCACGTACTCCAGTTGAAATGAAATCCACGCTGTCTTGCTGAAGGCAAAAAATCCACGCAGTTTCGTTGACGCAGACTCGTTGAAGGCGAAATCCACGCAAGCTTTGAAGAAGAATACTTCAGAATTCACGCAGGCTTTGAGAAGAATAACTCAAAAATCCACGCAAACTTGAGGAAGGAGAAGGTTCAGAATCCACGCAAACCGCCAGCTGTCTTGATTTGGCACGCTTCGTCTGACACAGAATCTCTGACATTGATTATATTGTCAGCCGCATTAAATGAAGATAAGACCCAAAGTCACGCCAACTTGGTGAAGAGTGAGTCTTGCTAAGGAAGATTTCGAAAATCACGCAAAAGACGGCGATGATCTCTCGAATTCTGTGCATACGTGGCATACGAGGAGACGTTTCTCGACTGTTGTGTTGTCAGTCATTATGATTCTGACGTATGGCTGAGCTGTCTCTGCGTGACTTCTAAAGGAGATGGCTAGGCAGAACTTAGCGTATCTTTTGTGCTGCTTCTTGGATCACTCTGTGTGACTTGTTCTGATCAACTCAGCGTGACTTTCATTTTTGAGGCCTATAGTACTAGCACGGAATATTGTGAGACCTTCAGTGGTGCTAACTACCCAGACTGGAAGGGTACATCGCAATACAAGATGATTCAGATACTTCAAGTGGAGGCTAGTTATCTGAGCTGAAAGAGAATCGTCTAATCCGAGATAGTTCAATATGTCTTATGGTGTCAGCAACCTTCATATAGTTAGGTTGATGCTAATGTCATTTGCTTGCAGATCTATTAACTTTTCACCTACCATAATTAATTTGTTCCTATCTGCCTCCGGATTTTCCGTTGGCTTTCTGCGAAAATCCGTCGGATTTTTCGCCTGCGTGCTCCGGGCACAGAATTCGAGCGACTGTTGCCCCTTCACTTTTCCAAAAATCCATTTCTCCCTTAACTTCCTCCCACCAACCGGTGCATCCCTTCATCTACCCCCCCCCCTCTACACCCATTAACTCTTATTTAAACCCCTCTTCCTCCTTCAATCCCCCTACCACTCCTTACTCCTTCACAAATCTCCTCAAACTCCCCTCTCCCATTCCCCATGGCTTCCCACAAGAGAACTCGCTACGACGGCTCCTCCTCCTCCTCCGCCTTCCGCCTCCTTATTCTCTCCTTCACCCACCCAAGGCTACAACCCTACCATCTTCAAATTTGCAACCCATTTCCGTGAATGGTTCTCCCACTGCCACAAAGCTATCTCCTGGCTCATCTTTCCCAAACACCGAAAATTTTGAGAGTTTGCGGGGATTACAGACCTCCTGGAGCGGCAGGTCAACATCTACCCTCCTGCCATCCGGATGTTTTACTGCAATCTGGTTCCTGCCAAGGAAGGGCCGGAATTCAAGACCAAAGTCGGCGGGTCAGAATCACTGTCACCGCTTCCTCTCTGACCAACATCCTTGGCCTGAATGAACGGAAATCCTACCGCTCTATCCCCATGACGCTTGAAGATATGGTGATTTCCAGTGATCTTTCCAACGAAGAGTTTCTCTTCAACATCTGCGGTCGGCTTGTTGTTCTGAAGCCGGACGACAAGGACCTCAATCCGTTCTTCCATGACTTCCATCACATCCTTTGCCACACCATCACTCCGAAGCTTGGGATATGGACAGTGTCACCGTGGAGGAGTTAATTGTGATGTATTACCTTGTCTCCAAGCAACCCTTCTCCCATGCCAAAAACATCATCTTCACCATGATTCAAATCCGGGAATCCTTCCATCGTTCTCTCCTCTTTGGAATGTTCATAACCTTGATCCTAGAACCCAATGGGGTCAACCTGACTAACTACCCCATTGGAGAACGGCCCACCCAGCTTGCCAAATTCAAGACCCATGGTCGAGCCATTCAGGCTGCTACTGTTGAACCCTATGCTCAGCCTTCTACGATCCTCACTTCCGAGGTTCGTCGCTACATTGATCGGAAGTTTGAATCTCTCTCCGTCTCCACCACGGAGCGTATTCAGGCAGCAACCGAGGCCTTGGAACCCTTATTCACTACGGCTTCATGGATCAGGCCCATTACTTTCAGCGCATGTTTAAAAAGCGAAACTTGTATGTCAATCCAAACGCTCCCTATCCTGACTACTCCGGACTGCGTTTTACCGATCCTAATATCTATGGCTTCATGTATCCTGGAGGCATAGATCCATATGGTGCTTTTACCCTAGCCCAGGGTGATGATGAGGATCAGACGGCTGATGTTGACCCTCCGGTTGCTCCTGATAGTTGATGGATCTTGGCACTGAGTGGTGGGGTGTATAATGTTTTCTTTTTTTTCTTTTTTTTTTGTGCAGTCCTTCCTGGACTTTTGATGGTTGTTGTCTTGTGCAATCCTTCGAGGACTAGTATGAAGTTTTTAAATAGTCTGTCTTGTGTAGTCATTCGGGGACTGGGTTTGAGTAGTACTGTTTTATGCCTACCATGTTTCAACCAAGTTCTAATTATCAAATGCAATGTTATTTCTGTCTTTCTTTACTATATGTTAGTGTACTTCTCTCCTGCTTTCATTTTGTATAAATGCCAAAGGGAGAAAAATTGTATTGAGGGAGAGATATCATATTACAGGGGAGCTATCTCCTAAATCCGACGTTTTGTCAATTATCAAAATGAGAGAAATTGTTGGCACACCGATTTTGATATATTGACTATAATTAACCTCCGAACTGTTTTAGCTCTATTCTTCTACAGGAACAAACAAGTTATTCAAAGATAAAAGGAAAGACGACTCCAACCTCAATAGAAAGAAACAAGTCTCTCAGAGGAAGAAGAAAAGACGATTCAAACACTTACAAAAGCAAACCTTATCGCACTCAAAGAAGACATGACAAGCAAAAAGAATCCAAGATCAAAAGCTCATCTGTCTCTCAAAGTGTTTGTAAGTGTCTAGGAAATCATGTACACACTTTAGCAAGGATGACAAACTAAAAAGCTATAGCATTCAAATTAAGTTTTATGAAGAGAAGAATAATCCGCCGAATTTCCGCGGTAATCCGTCGGATAATCCGATCGGAAACATCAAGTATTTTGTCGTAACTTTTGGATCATCTGACGGATCTCCGCAGATATCCGTCAAATAATCCGAACGGAGACAGCAACTATTTTGTTGTCTCTTTCGGATCATCTGTCGGATCTCCAGAATGATCCCTTGGATAATCCGATCACCTTGTTGGCCATAATTCGAATTCAAATCCAACGGCCATCTGTCAGAGCATTTAATGTATCCAACGGCTCTATTTCTAGTCGTTACTGTACAGCGAATAATCCGAAGGATTTTCACAAATTTCTCTCGAATAATTCGGTCGACTGCTGAATGCTTTTTATGACTTTGGATTTGTATAAATAGACTTCCTCTTTCTTCATAAAGACTTATCCACTTTCGCTTTAAATTTTTCATCTACCAAAGAGCTCCACCATTACTCTATCAAGCTTTAAGTTGTCATCCATTAAAGTGTTAGAGTATTCAAGAGTTGTAACTTAGATCTTCCAAGTGTTCAAGAAGATCGAAACATTTTCTCTCAAGTTTGAAGTTGACGAGCCTTCGTAGGAAAATTCGTGTGTAAGAAGTTGACGAGCCTTCGGACGAAAACTCGTGTGTAAGAAGTTGACGAGTTCTTCGGATCCAAACTCGTGTTGTAATTATTTACTCAAATAGTAGATTAAAGCCGGAGAGAGTTCCGGGACTGGAGTGCCCCTTGGAAGGATACCAGGATACATCGAGTGTTTGATTCTCTCTTCTCTAAATTGTCTTTTAGTTTGCATATTATTGTTGGTAATTATTTTATTACCCTATTCACCCCCCCTCTAGGGTTCTACACTGAAGAATGCTGAGGAGCACTAAACTTAGAGCAGTTGTGAACGAAATGACCAAACCCAAAACAGAATCAACATTAGGTCAGAGATGATGATGGAGACCTAGATCAAAGGAGACTAACATTGTGATGGCTGTTTAAAGAACGACCACTTTTCTTGCGTCCCTTGGGACGATAAGAGCAGTGTTGTAAAAATCCCTCTAGGCGGCCGACTAGTCCCCGACTAGTCGCTAGTCGGCCGCCGCCGACTCGACTAGGGGCTAGTCCCCGACTAGTCACTTGTCGGCCACCGTCGACTCGATTAGGGGCTGGTCCATCCAAAAATTAGCTAAATTGGTACTAGTCTGGGCTGCCGTCGACTTCGTCAAGGCAGCCGTCGTCGACTCTTTACTTTGTTGCTGCCTTTTTCTATTTTTGAAAAAAGTGACTAGCCTACTCTTTTTTTATTTTTACTTTTGCTTTGTTATCTCTTTGCTACTGTTGTTGTGGCTCTTTTTTTAATTTTTGCTTGTTACTTTTTTTTGCTTTTGCTTGCTACTGCGGCTGTAACTCTCCGTGCAAAATAGTAAGTTATTAACATATTATTTAAATATTTATCGAAATAGAAATTTATGCAAAATAATGAATAAGAAAATGCACTGTAGTTTGCGATAATTAAAAGTTCAACAATTAACATATTATTTTTTAAAATATTTTTATAACATATTACATATATATATATATTCATTAGAAATTCTAAACCGACTAATCCGACTAGTCCCCGAGTAGTCCCCGAGTAGTCCGATTAATCCGTAGTCCGATTAATCCGTAGTCCCCACGAACCGACTAGCGGCCGACTAGCGATTTTTACAACCTTGGATAAGAGGTACGAGGAGCAAAACCGATGGAAGGGGATGATTCGATAATGATAAAACATTATGAGACTTAGGGTTTGGGAGATATTTAGGGTTAGGGCCTGTAAGAAGGGCAGAAGTTAGGGTAGAGAATTTTTTGAAATGAAGAGGAAAGAGGAGAATTGCCAAGAGGAAGAATGGGGGAGGGCAGCGAGAGAGGGAGATCTGGCAGGGATAGAGAAAGGATCGGTTAGGCTGATACTATCTAAGTTGATAAATTTCTGTGTATTCTTCTCCAATTGGAGTTCTTAATATGTAGGGATTACATAGAGTATAAAATGAAACAAAGATTATACAAGTATTCCAAAAATCACTTCTAACAAATATAGCTAAATCAAATCTTGACATATTCTGCACAACTACATATAGAATGAAATAATTATAAAAATGGTAAGAAATCACAAAGGTTTAACATCTTCTTCTAGTCCAATATAAACCAATCTCTAAATATTGGATTGCCCTTGCTTCCTTTAAATAGTGGATTGCTAAAGTCACAGTAAATTTTTGAAAGAATCTAGTGGGCCTTACATGTGCTCAAAAGTTTTATCACAATGATGACAAGTCGCGAGATCTTTAGCATATCCCACATTTCCGCACGTCCTACAAATTTTGTCCTGCAAGAGTAATGGTACGGGATTTTAGAAGTGCTCAAAACTGACAGAAACTCACAGAAAATTAGCTGATGTCCAGGAAGAAATTTTAGACAAGTAACATAAACAATATGATATTTCCAATGTATATAAATTATGAATGAATTGATTTTGTACTATCAAGGAAGCATGGACACTCCAAAATCTGTCACGTCCGAGTTGCGTAACCAATGTTGCGTCATGTCAGACACGTATCTGACACACGAAACAGACATTCCAAGAATCAATAGGACATGGCAAAATTATTGTGGTGTCAGTATCCTTGTGGTCCTTGACGTGACGTGTTGAACATGAAACAAGACAGTCCAAAAATACGCCCAGGACATGCCAAAATGGGTGCCTTGCCCGTCTCGCCATGCCCTTTCCGCATCGTAAACGCAGTTCAAGACTAGTCCAGCATAACTAAAGAAACCCCCATTCCACATCCACAGGCCCTAATTACAATCAAGAGTAAGTCCAACTCCAAACTCCCATCCCAACTGCAAGGACATTCAAAATCTGCCATGTCCATGTTGGTTCATGTCAGGCACGATAGGAAGGAAGCATGTATGTTCCGAAACCAACATATCAGACACGCGACATAGACACTCCAAGAATCAATAGGACATGCCAAAATCAATGTGGTGTCAGTATCCTTGTTCAGTGTCTGTGTCATCACCGTCATGTTCGTGTCGTGACACGTATTCACGACACTTAGTGAACACGAAACAAGACACTCCAAAAATACACCAGGACGGCCAAAATGGGCATCGTGCCCGTGTCGCCGTGCCTACTTTGTGTCGCAAACTTGGTTAAAAGGGCTAGCTAAAGCACACCCCCACCCCCCCACCCCCGCCCCCCATTTCACACGACTGGCCCTAATTACAATCAAGTGTAAACCCAACTCTAAACACCCCACTCCAACGGACTTCGCATGAGATCAAGGTAACCCACCAACACAAACAAGGTATTTAACTGATTTCTCACGAAATTAAAGAAAACCCACCAAATAAAACTTGACCAAGTTCCAGCATTACTTCACAAACCACAAAAAATGTGGTCATATATCCCTAAACCCCCTGACATTCCAGAGAGACCCATTAGAAACCATCTACAAAGCTCTACCAAAACCACCATTGCAAGTGATTTTTTTTTTTTGGGGGGGCCAAGAAACCATAGGAACCCATCATAGAGGAAAATGTAGGAATGCATGCAGTGTTACAAAACCATAGGAACCCATTACATGTGACAAAATGGCATGGCAACCAAAATTTTGTACAAGAAGGATGAGCAATCAACTAACCATGGGGATATTCTTGGAGCAGCTCATCTTTGGGGGGTTTTTTTTTTTTTTTTTTTTGAAATGGGGTTCAAGAAGGGGATAGGAGACACCCCCAAGGTGAAGTTTTCATTAACACCGATGACAAATGTCAGTCAATTGCTCTCTATAGAACGTAGTGGTGCGTGTACTGAAATTCCATTTTTTTTTTTTTTCCTTTTTTTTCAGATGGGGTGTGTTTTTAGTGTGAATATAAGTATGGGTTCCTAATTATTTTCCAATAGCATATGTGCACGTGCCTTGCACGTATTTTAATATTTTTTAATCAGTTTAGGAAAACTTTTTAGGAAGACCAAAGGGTAGTCTTCCTAATTACTAAGTTGTCCTTATTAAAATTAATGAACTATTTTTAATTAGTATAAGTATGTAAGGATATTTTTGGAATTCAAAAGTTTCACCATCCAATTTTTTCTATTATATAGTAGAATAGATAGATACTTGGAAAGCTTCTTTCCGAAATGCATCATAAATGGGCAGCGGTAACTGGCAATGTTCTGAAGCCAGGTAGTGGTTCACCCAATTGGTCACCCTCCAGTGATATATGGGGCCCCCAGCTACAAGTATAGGGTTTAGGTTTGAAGTTAATATGCCCACTCTTTTAGGTATTTTTGGTATGCGAAATAATATATAGTCATTAATTTTATATTTTAAAAATAATTTTTTTGGTAACTAAATTTTCTGAAAAATTATCTTTTTATGTTTGATGATCATATAAATTTTTTGAAAAAAAATTAAAAACAATCAAAATAAATAAAAGCTAAGAAAAGATTATAAAAAAACACAAAAAAATCTTGACATTTTGAGAAAATGAAAAGCAAAATTCATTCTTAAAAAATAAAAAAACTTTAAAATATCTTAAAATGAAAAAAAAAAATACTGAAAAAAAAACCAAAAAAAATCATGCAAGATGAAAAAGGAACAAAATAAACTGAAAAAAAAATCTTAAAAAATGAAAAAGGATAAAAGAAAGACTAATTAGCATTTAGACCAAGAATTTTATACCATCTTAGAGTCTAAGGCCTGTCATGTCCAATCGAAAATTTTGGATTCTAAATTTTTATTTTTATTCCGTTATACTATCAACATGAGTACAAGCGCAACAACCAACATATGCTAGAAATGAGGATATTATATGTATTCATTGGAACTAAATTTTAAACAAGAACTAACATAAAATTGAAAATCATACAGATTTCACTTTCAATAGACAAAAAAAAAAAAAAAAAAAAAAAAATTACTTTCACACTTTTTAAGCTATTTCACTTTCATATGCTTTGCATGTAACATTTGTTGTTGGGCATGCAAACTAATTACGCATTAGAAAACAATTTCTTATCGTTGTTGTTTTTCGAAAAACAAAGCACAAACAAATTTCATAAGTTGTACCAACCCAACAAAACATACAAAAGAGGTTTACTTAGTAGACTTTGGATCCCAGAAACATAAAAAAAAAAAAAAATTAGCCTTTGGGTCATAAAGATGTTCAGTTTAAAGTTTTGGTCCTGAGATGACAGTTGATCCGTGTTGATCAAAAAAAAAATTATTAATAAATATTTTAGGCTTAATTAGACTTAGGGCCCCAAAAACATTCTCGTCCTTTCTTGAGTTTTAATTCAATTTATTTATTAACATATTTTGTATGGGGTCAACATAGATCAGTACCGTCATCTTAAGATACAAATCCTAAACTGGACATCTTCAAGAATTAAATGCTAATTTTTGAATATTTTTAGGACCCAAAGTCTAATTAACCCAAAGAGAAATTCAGGAAGAACTCGAGAAATATAATAATCATAGGCTTAGAAGCCCATGATATATGCATGGTACACCACCATTACCAATGTTTTTTTGTGAGCAAGACTGATCCAGACCTTGCGACGAGTTTATAAAAGATAGGTTCATGTTGTGGAGAAATTATTCTCTGTGTCGTACTCATCGTACACCCTTCGTCCTTAACCATTAGATTATATGAAAACATGTGATGTTGTGCAACCGTGAGTCCGACACATAAAATAATTTCTAGATGTTGTGGTGCTCAATGACTATTAGCCAAAACCATCTTCAGTATCCACATGCAAGATATAAACTAAGCATGACCAAGACATAGATATAAAGAGTTTTAAGTATGACACAAACCCATAATTAGTAAACTAAACCTAACAGAGGAATCCTGGTCTTACACTCTTGTCCAGATTACTTGATCACTACTACATACCTAGGATTTACAAAAAGAAAAGAGCAGCACTGTCCAAGAACCCAAATAGAATCAATCAAAACTCTTCTCCTTTTTGTTTGCCACAAGCTAACGAACACTGCTTGCTTGCTTGCTTAATAGTGGGAGAATCTCTAGATTGATGATAATCAACCCCTCAACATCACTACGCCGGTGATCATCAGAGATAGGAGAGCAGCCATCCCGGCACTCGGGAACAAGCCTTTGTCGCTGGAGTCGGTGATGCTGTTGCCTGACGGCCCAAGTCCTCCTAGCACGCCGCCGCCTCCTCCTCCGGTTCCAGTGGACGGGGTCAGAGTGTTGGGTGTCGTTGAGCCCGGTGTCGTGCTCGAGCCTGAAGAGTTGGTCGAGGTGGATGGTGTGGTGGATGTGCTGGTGCCTGCACCGCTAAGGAAGGAAAAACAAAAACAAAATTGTAGCATGATTTAGCAACAATTAATTGGATGATTAATTGATGTAGGATCATTTGTATCGATCTATTCATACTACAATCTTGTGTGCTACTCCGAATTGAAAAGTCTATAAACTTTTAAGTTATCTTGTTAAATTGGGATGGCGCCCTCCCAGATTAGAGATTTACTAGAAGATATTGCTGATTTACTACAACTGATGTGTACTCCTTTTTTTTCTTACTCCACCATTAATTGTAAGGAATAATCAGTTTTTCCTTGGGATCGAACCCACCCAGCCAACGGGTTATGTCTCCATCTGCTAACCATTAATTTCTAAGTTATCTTGAATCTGAATAAGATTGATCAAGATCATCCTACATCAGTCGGTAGAGGGACGGTATTAAACACAAGCAAATCGTGGAAAGTGGGTTCGGAGATATTCTCCACCATTAATTGAAAGGAATAATCAGCTTCCCCGTGGGATCGAACCCACCCAGCCGATGGGTTATGTCGCCACTATCTTGAAACTGAATAAGATTGATCAAGATCATCCTACATCAGTATGTAAACCGGAGGGGCGGGTATTAAACACAAGCAAATCATGGGATGTAGGATGGGAGATATTCTCCACTTCAATAAAGGAGAGGAGAGTGAGCTATAATGTGCAAAGCTTGAGGAGGATATATATTCTTCATAAAAGAGAGAAGTTTCCTTAAAAGCTTCTTGAATGTGGATCCTTTATAGGTAATTTTCAAGGTATTTATTCCCTTTGACATATAGGGCAAGAGCATCATCTTGAGGAATAAAGATAAAGCAGATGGGAAGGAATAGAAGCAAACAAAGAATGGGAAAGCCCCCAGACCCAATAATGCCTCTTAACTTTGTATCCAAAGGTCCAATAAAGATAATATGATAAAGAAGAAGGGAAAAAAAGAAAGAAAGAATGGAAATCTTGGTTGTCCCTATTTTGAATATGACCTTTGAATTCCTACAAGAAAAGAACCATATATGTTTACTTTTGGAGTTCGCCTACAGAAACTCGAATAAGAATTCAAAATAAGAACTTACAATATGGACAGGCCGGCCCACGGGATTGGGTTGCTCTATCAAGAGCTAGTTTTGGTTGCTCCTTGACCTTTATTGTGAGACAATCCTGGAGGGTCACCCGCGACCCCGGTCTCGTATGGGGTCATACTGAGTCTGGAGGGTTGCCCCAAGCAGAGGGGAGTTGTCCAAGTCCGAAGTCTTGTCTGACGTACCCCTGGACGGCTGGGCCGGCCCTGAATATGGATGTGACATGTGGACTTCACTAACATTGAAAGTGTGTTTATTTTCTGTTTAGTCCTTTGAAAAAAAAAAATAGGGGACAGGATACGTGTAATCCAAAAGCTTTTGATGGTCGAGTTTTAAAAATTAAGAACTCATGAGTTCCCCTAGGATTTTTGTTTGCTTTTGTCATATGCCATTAGGCTCATATTGGTTACAAATTTACATTACACTAAAGTGTGTATGCCACTTTTGTAGGAAAAGTATATATAAAAGCAATTAGGGGGGCTTACCAAGGAAAACATGGCTCACATTTGAAAGGAGATGGAAAGATTAAAAGATTTTTGGTTTCAAATAAAACTCACCTAGAACTTGCAGGATAAGTGCAGGTACTTGCACCTGTGAACAAAGATGAAGAAGAAGAAGGAAACAGTACCAGAGGGTTAACAAATTTCAAGTTCTTGTGATGTAAACATGGAAGAGACTAGACTAGAGAGTGAGCTTACTTGGATCTGAGTTGGTGAGAGTGGCAGCTCCAGAGAAGTCACAGGCCTGCTGGTTCTGGCCCTTCCTCTGGTAGTAGCTGTTGACAGCGTAGGAGCAGTGAGCCCTCACCGAGTTGGGGTTGTAGCAAGACCCTCCCTGGGCGACAGGGGTGCAGTCCGCCCCAGCCCCACAGGCGTAGTCCAGCGCCTTCTGGAGAGAGCTGTCACCCACATCAGATCTGCACACACACCAAGCACCATCTTCCCATTCCCAAAATAAGAAATACAAAATACAAAATACAAAATAAAATAGAAGAAAAATATCAGACACGAGAACTATAGATCTAGAGCTTTGAGGTGACATAACACTCTGAACCAACAGAACAAAATACACAAGATTTTTTGATACTCACCTGAGACTCCAACAATGGCCAACATGACCACCAGACAACACACCAGAGCAGCCATGGGAGAGAGGAGCAGTTCAAGTTGTGAGCTAGAGAGAGAGGGAGAGAGAAGTGTGTGTGTTTTTTGGGGGAGCTCTAAAGTTTTATGGGGAGTGTGGTATAGTAATATAGCAGAGAGGTTATAGTGGTGCAGTAAAGCTTGTATGTATTATTGTTTAGGCACTCTACTGTGTTGATCTGTCCTCTTTCTACTCTATAGTCTCTGTCTTTTTGAAGTGTGTTGTGGCCTTTATAAAACGGTCATAAACCCAAGTGTGGGGTTTAGTGAGAGGATCTTTGGTTAGAAGAACATTAACTCAACCAAACCTCAGCTCATGCTTTCTGGTGACTGTCACTATAAGCCAGACGGTGGGTGGTCCTTGTAGCTCGGCTCAGTATTGGCTGCTGCTGTCAAGCCAAAAGCATCAGAATAGAGCTTTGTTATGCCTACAATGCTCATAATTTTCTTACAACCGTCACGTGTCACACTTCGATTGGAGGAGAAAAAAAAGTTGTGGAGTTGGATGGAGTCCATGTAGTAGGAGGTGAGAGTAGATGGGATCCGATGGAACTCGTGTGGCTCAATTGCTTTCATGGTACCCCAAGTTAGACCCAAGTAACAATATGGTACCTAATTTATTATTTCTTACTGTGTGGTAACACAACTTTTGATTATGGTGTATTACGGTACCTGTTACCATTTTCCGTCCAATGCCTCACGGAAATGCCAACGTGGCATCCCAACTCAGTTAAGGAGTGTACACGTGTGCAGTCCACGTGTACACTCAACTTAATATAACCTTTCTTCATCTGTCTCTCTCTCTCTCTATTCGCTCGACATACTCCGACGAGAAGCCGATGCCACCGAGAGACGCGGACGTCGAGGAGACGAGCGGTGCGGCTGAAGGCGAAGCTACCGGAGCATTCGCAGATGGGTACCTAGCCCTCTCTCCCTTGCTCTCTTCTTCTTCTTCTTCTTTATCATTTTCGAATCTCATGTTGTTTCTCCTTATTATCGAAACCCTAAAATTTGAAAAACCTCGAAGTAGAGTAAACAGTAGAGGAAAACCCTAACCAGTAGCTATTATTATGGAAACCCTAAAGTAATTTATTGTGTAATCATGCAATAATTTATTGTAGAAACCCTAAAATAAAAGAAGAGCCGATCTGAAAATATTTATTCTGACAAAATTGCAGCAATCGAAGCAAGTGAAAAGGAATGGGATCTTGCGAAGATCCCATGTTATTGCGAAGGAACTTCTCTGTGCAAATTATTCACTGCAAATACACCTTGGAATCGTGGGCGCCAATTTTTAAAATGTGCAAAAGAGGTAGGATGTGATTTTTGGTGTTGGACTGATGAACTTCGGTTATGTCGTTGCGAAGCCGGATTTTGCAAAATACGAACATCAAAGGTGCCTAGGAGCTTAGGTCAAAAATTCTACTGTTGTCCATTATCTACCAGTGTAAGTGAAACATACTTTTCTTTGTACATTAATATAAATCAATTATTATTTCTTGCCAGTAATGTGTAACTTATAATTGTAATTTCTTTTTCAATACTTGTAGAGGGAAAATCCCGGTTGTGAATACATTGAATGGATGCAAGAAGCTACGGCCTCAAAGACAAAGAACAAAATGGTGGATGATGGAGCTACTACTTCTTCGGGACAAGGCAAGGATATCATGAAGGAGATCATATTGGAAGTTGAAATTGAACACCGTGTAGCGCAACGACAACTTGAAATGTATGGGGCTATTCTGAAGAAATTTGGAAGATTTAAGATGGAGTAATTGTAAACTCGTATTTATCTTGTAATGACTAAAAGTTGTAATGACTAAAAGTTGAAGTTGTAATGACTAGTAAACTTGTAGTTTATGGATCGAAATTGTAATGGCTTTGCAGCTGTAAACAAGCTCTGGATTTTCATCCTGACCCTTTTTGATGTTGTATAGAATGATGTATTGAATGGTGTATTGAATGGTTCTGGATTTTCATGGTGAGAGAGATTCAAGTTTATTGTAATGGTTATCTTTTGTATAATAGAAGTCATCTTTTGAGTCATGTTTTTGTTATCAAACACTACATGGTGGATTTTCATGTTTTTGTTATCAAACACTACATTCACACAAAATATGAAACACACAAAGTAGAACCAGTGACCTGCATTTCAATATGAAACACACAAGTTATATATACATCCATTCCAATTATATATACATCTATTCAATTTTTAACTAATGTTGCAGCAGCATTTTAAAGAGCCACATAAAAGACTGCATTTAAAAGAGCCACATAAAATACTGCATTACATAAAAGACCTGCATTTGACACAAATACTGAGCTGCATTTAAAAGAGCCAAATACAAGACTGCATTACATAAAAGACCTGCAATTCACACAAGTTATATATACATCCATTCCAATTATATATACATCTACAACTACTGTATTTTCAAAACTGCATTACATATTAGCCTTCATGTATATGAGCCACATAAAAGACTGCATTTAGAAGACTGCATAAAAGACAGCATTTAGAAGACTGCATTTGAAAGAGTGTGCAGGTGATAGAAACACACAAATAATTGTCCAGAAACATAATTGTCCTGGTGATACAAACACTGATAATTTAAAAGACTCCAAACTGCATTTAGAAATACACATCCAGTTTGGCATCTCAAGAAACATAATTGTCCAGAAACATAATTGCCATGGTGATATAAACACAAAATAATTGACCACTTGTCCAGTACATATTAGGCCTTCTTCTATAAGGCCACATAATTGTCCAGAAACATAAATCCAGTACATATTAGGCCTTCTAAATGGCCACACAATTGTCCAGGTGATAGAAACATGGCTCAAAATAATTACATCAAATGTCATTACATGCTTTTTGGTTCACCTATGAAAGAAATAGGACTAAAACAAAATCTTTCAGTTGTGAACCACAAAATTAGTGTTGTCAGTACTGCCTTTTCTCATTTTTCCTGCTTCAACATCCTGCAAGACCCCTTCATCATTAACTTGCCCAGTCTCCATTAAGACTTCCTGCAAGTCCTCATCCCCCTCCATTTCATCAAAATCTGAATCAAATAGATGACCATCAGGAACATGGATTTTGATACCTTCTTCAAAACCATCATCAACAACATCAGCTTCATCTTCTTCAGGGTCAACTTCTTCATGAAGGAATGTGGCAGCTACATCAGCTGCATCTCCTGCCTGTGAGTATGTCATGTCTTCACCTCCATGTGGGTTTGTGGCAGCAACAAGTGGACTCTTCACCTCTGGATTTGCAGACCCCATATCAGGGTCAGAACTATTTTCCCCTTCATCAAGATCAACAACTGCCACTTCTTCATGTTGGTCTATGGCACCAACATCAAAATCAACTGCCACTTCTTCATGTTGGTCTATGGCACCAACATCAAAATCAACTGCCACTTCTTCAGGTTGGTCTGTGGCACCAAAATCAACATCATGTAACTCTTCATCACTGTCATCATGCAACTCAACTGTCTCATTCTCTGAGTCTGCAAGGTACTCAGTTTCTTGATCACATTCTTCATCTCCCATATGCATAACATAGAGATCTACCTCCCCACTACCATGTTCAACAGCATTATGAGCCATTTCAAACACACTTGCATCATTGACAAGTCGTTTTAGACCATAATTAACTTCCTTACCAGCCTCCTTCCATAAATACATCAGCTTTCCTCTATATAAGAACTTAACCCACATATGAATCATCTTGAATGACACAGTATCAACATCAAACCACTTTGAAACTACTTCCCCATCAAAATATTGCAGATTAATTTTAAAACTACCTGTTAGCACAGATGAAGGTTATATATTCATGTCTAGATAAAACCATGTCACATATAATCATGTATTCATGTCTACTCTACATATAATCATATATTCATGTCTATATAAAATCATAAAATCATGTAGATCAATTACATTATATATAATACAAGACTATATATTCATGTCCAGATAAAACCATGTCACATATATTCAAGTCTATATAATTATGTCTATCTAAAATCATGTGCATATAAAATCATATATTCATGCCTATAAAATCAAAACTACCTGTTAGCACATGTCACATATAATCATGTCTATATATAATCATGTATTCATGTCTACTCTACATATAATCATATATTCATGTCTATATAAAATCATAAAATCATGTAGATCAATTACATTATATATAATACAAGACTATATATTCATGTCCAGATAAAACCATGTCACATATATTCAAGTCTATATAATTATGTCTATCTAAAATCATGTGCATATAAAATCATATATTCATGCCTATAAAATCAAAACTACCTGTTAGCACATGTCACATATAATCATGTCTATATATAATCATGTATTCATGTCTACTCTACATATAATCATATATTCATGTCTATATAAAATCATAAAATTATGCAGATCAATTACATTATATATAATACAAGACTATATATTCATGTCCAGATAAAACCATGTCAAATATAATCATGTCTATATATAATCATGTATTCATGTCTACTCTACATATAATCATATATTCATGTCTATATAACATAATAAAATCATGTAGATCAATTACATTATATATAATACAAGACTATATATTCATGTCCAGATAAAACCATGTCAAATATAATCATGTCTATATATAATCATGTATTCATGTCTACTCTACATATAATCATATATTCATGTCTATATAAAATCATAAAATCATGTAGATCAATTACATTATATATAATACAAGACTATATATTCATGTCTAGATAAAACCATGTCACATATATTCAAGTCTATATAATTATGTCTATCTAAAATCATGTGCATATAAAATCATATATTCATGCCTATAAAATCAAAACTACCTGTTAGCACATGTCACATATAATCATGTCTATATATAATCATGTATTCATGTCTACTCTACATATAATCATATATTCATGTCTATATAAAATCATAAAATCATGCAGATCAATTACATTATATATAATACAAGACTATATATTCATGTCCAGATAAAACCATGTCAAATATAATCATGTCTATATATAATCATGTATTCATGTCTACTCTACATATAATCATATATTCATGTCTATATAACATAATAAAATCATGTAGATCAATTACATTATATATAATACAAGACTATATATTCATGTCCAGATAAAACCATGTCAAATATAATCATGTCTATATATAATCATGTATTCATGTCTACTCTACATATAATCATATATTCATGTCTATATAAAATCATAAAATCATGTAGATCAATTACATTATATATAATACAAGACTATATATTCATGTCTAGATAAAACCATGTCACATATATTCAAGTCTATATAATTATGTCTATCTAAAATCATGTACATTATATATAATACAAGACTATATATTCATGTCATATGCACATTGGTGTATGTAAGCATATATGGACAGGTAGATATACATGGTGTGTGTGTATATATTACAGGGTGTGTGTATATATTACAGGGATACACAATTGTGACTTGGTCATTTAGCATACACAATTACCCTGTACAGGCAGGGTAAAACCCTAATTTTAACAAGATAACCCTAATTCTAACAAAATAACCCTAATTCTAACAAAGGAACCCTAATTTTAACAATATAACCCTAATTTCGACCAGGTGCCTGTACATGTGCCTGTATAGTCTAACAAAAGAACCCTAATTTTAACAAAAGAACCCTAATTTCGTAATGAAAATAAAAGTTTCGACGCCTAAATTGAACAATCGAAGAAGATGATCCCTAAACAAACTTCGTGCAAATTATTTCGGTGCATGCAGAACCCTAAATTCAGTTCGTGCTCTTCATTTAGGGTTTTCAGAATGAAATGAAGAGAATAAAACCATAACAAAGTGTGTTTCGTTGCATGCAGAACCCTAAACTCAGTTCCTGCTCTTCATTTAGGGTTTTCAGAATTAAATTATAAGAATAAAACCCTAAAATCATTCTTCGACGAAAAATAAGAAGAAGACAGAGAGAGGAGGGGGGGAAGAGAGGTACCGATCTGCGATTCTCCGATCGTCGCCTCTACTCGTCTTCAGCAGATCGTCGTCGCCTCTCCTCGTCTTCAGCAGATCGTCGTCGCCCCCTTCTCGCACGTTCGTCGGTCCAGGGAAGAGGAAGAGTTATAGAAAGAGAGAGAGAGAGGGCGGGAATTGAGCCACTCCCCCGGCCCCACCCCTTATTTGTTGAGTGTACACGTGGACTGCACACGTGTACACTCCTTAACTGAGTTGGGATGCCACGTTGGCATTTCCGTGAGGCATTGGACGGAAAATGGTAACAGGTACCGTAATACACCATAATCAAAAGTTGTGTTACCACACAGTAAGAAATAATAAATTAGGTACCATATTGTTACTTGGGTATAACTTGGGGTACCATGAAAGCAATTGAGCCAACTCGTGTGTAAGAGATGGAAGAGTGAGGTTGTAAGGTCATAAACATTTAGTTGTAGACTTAGCATTTTTCTGTAATATATTGGTCTCTTTTTTTTGTTAGTCCCGGGGCTTGATCAAAGATGAAAAACAGATGCAATCGAGATCTGAGATGTCACACAAAAACTTTGCAGTGATCAAACTCAAGATCTACGATGGTACAATAAATCAAATAGCCAAATTACAATCTGAAGGAGGGTGTCAAAACACCGTTGCTCAAAGCAAGATTCGCCCCACACGATCTGCTTCCAGGAACCAGCAAGTTGAAGAACTTGTGGAACGCTCGAAGTCACCTCTGTTCAGACTCCTCGGATGGACTTGCAATGGCGGCAGCGACTCTCTCTCTCTTTCTCCTTTTTTTACTTGTAATTTTCGTGGTAGTCACAAAGGAGGCCAGAAGAGAGTATTTATAGAGAGAGGGTGGAAACCCTAACCGCCTCTTCAGTTATGGAAAGATTAAATCAAATCCCAAAAGATAGCAACGAGGTTTAATTCAAATCCCACGAAATTAATTCAAATCCCACAAAGATAGCAACAAGATTTAATTCAAATCCCACGAAATTAATTCAAATCCCACAAAGATAGGATATGAATTAATTCAAATCCCACAAAGATAGGATATGATTTAATCGCATTGATTCAGCCTTTTCATAACTGATTTGTAATCTGCACAGTCAGCGGATCCCTCCATACGGCAGCAGCAGCAGCCTGGCCGCAAAAGCCTAATGGCCGCATGGACCGCACGAGCCGCATGGACCGCGTGGACCGCATGTGCCGCATGAGCCGCATGAGCCGCATGGACCGCATGTGCCGCATGTGCCGCATGAGCCGCATGAGCCGCATGGACCGCATGTGCCGCATGAGCCGCATGGACCGCATGAGCCGCATGAGGCCGCATATGAGCCGCATGCCGCATAAGACCGCATGGCCGCATATGAGCCGCATAAAGACCGCATGACTGCTGACGTGAGCCCGAGCCCGAGCCCGAGTCCGAGTCGCTAAGCCCCGTTGGGGCTTAGCTCTAAGTGGAATTAATCCAAGAGAATGACAAAAGCATTAATGCTTAATCCTTGGAGCCTTATTCTTACCTCCTAGTAAAATCACCCACATGGTTCCCTCCTTAGGGTCACCACCCCATGTGCATCTCTCAACAACACAACCAAGTATATATGTTGAGATAACTCATGGTACATTTCCGATGTAGGACTATAATTTTACAAGGCATGTTGAGAGCAAGCTCTCTCCATGTAAAGAAAGCACCAACAATCCCCCACATATCACAACATATATATGTGTCCAGGGTTGAGCGTTCCCCACAGTAACTATCCATTTTGCATTAGGATAGATGTCGCTGACGACTTGAATCTTCCCGCATGGGTTAAATAACAATGTGATACAAGAATGGACTACGCCTTGAATTCTGCAACACAATTGTAATTCTTTCCACTCACAAAGTGTAGTTACGTGTGCTTCTGGCTGCACATTAAAGGCCCTGTGCCAGCCTGGTTTCAGTGTATAATTTTGGGCGTCTACAAGTTTACCCTCAAGAGACGGCCTGATATCTCTTTCCATACACTATAGGTGAGTTCTTTATTAAAGAGATATGGCATGAAGCCTTGCGCTTCCTTGCGGTGCTACGCCGCTATGACATGGCCTGAAGCCGAGGCATTACCCCTACCTAGGAACCTCATCGTAGTGTCATACTACTGTAGCATGAGGTCACAAGCCTCTTTGTAGTGCCAAACTACCCAGCATGAAGCCTAAGGCTTCCTTGCGGTGTTACGCCGCAACGACATGGCTTGCAATGCCGAGACTTTACCCCTACCTGGGTACCTCATCGTGGTGTCGTGCCACTGTAACATGGGGCCATCCTCCCCTTTGTAGTGCTGTCTACAACTCTTTAATTACGACATACAGCATTAGGCTACCTGCCTATTTGCGGTGCTACGCCGCTGTGACTTGGCTTGCAAAGCCGAGGCATTACCCCTACCTGGGAACCTCATGGTGGAGTCACCCCACTGTAGCATGGAGATTCACTCCTTGTAGTGCTGCTCTACCGTGCTTCCTGTAAAGCACACCAGGCATTCACTCTGTCTGAGAACTCATTAAGGCATTTAAGCCAACCTTCCACAGGATCTGTTTTTCCGCAGAAAAATACATAGTAGACAACAGTGGTTATGGGTCCGTATCCCTTCCATGTTTCAGAGAACAAGTACCCACTGTTACCTGATAGTTTCCCAGTCAGTGATCCTCCTTTGAACCAAAAGTTAGATGCCTAGTAGATTT
The DNA here is from genome assembly GCA_029216955.1 of Iris pallida. Classification (NCBI taxonomy): domain Eukaryota; kingdom Viridiplantae; phylum Streptophyta; class Magnoliopsida; order Asparagales; family Iridaceae; genus Iris; species Iris pallida. The sequence continues at coordinate 8,737,690 of JANAVB010022598.1, forward strand.
CTCTTTGAACTAATAGCATAAAACTTTATGGTAGGATTACAAAGACACACTATCAGAATGCCTTCAAGCCCATTTTACAAGCTGTGTCCTCGACCAACTGGCGCTTGAGGCCCTTTGTGAACGGATCTGCCAGGTTCTCCTGACTCCGAACATCAACCACTGCAATTACACCTCTTTTGATAAGATCGTGTACTGCCCTGTGCTTCAACCGCACAGTCCTCTTCTTCCCGTTGAAGAGGTCATTTGATGCCACCGCCGCAGTCGCCTGGTTGTCACAGTATATCGGTATCGCCGGTATCTGAGCCCCAACCACTGGAAGATCATACATGAGCTCCCGAAGCCATTCTGCTTCATCTGCTGCAGTTTCAAGTGCATAGAATTCAGATTCCATGGAGGAACGAGAGAGTATAGTCTGCTTCTTTGACTTCCACGATATAGCAGCTCCACCCAAGAAAAAGACATATCCACCTGTGGATCTCTCGCTTTCCACCTCTGAACACCAGCTAGCATCACTGAAGCCTTCCACTACTGTCGGATACCCGTTGTAGTGCAATGCATATGTCTGAGTTTTTTTGAGATATCTCATCACCCGCTTCACAGCTTTCCAGTGCTCAACCCCTGGGTTGCTTGTGAACCGACTCAGCATTCCCACGGCGAAAGCTATGTCAGGCCTTGTGGCAGTGGTTGCGTACATCAAACTTCCGATAACGCTAGAATACTCCAGCTGCCTGACGCTTTCCCTTGAATTTGGCTTCAGCTTCTGATGGCGTATCGATCCCTGGAAGATCCTTATACCCATAGCGTGTGAGCATCTTCTCAATGTAGTGAAATTGTGACAGCGCTACTCCAGTGTCTGTCCGGATGATCTTTATGCCCAAGATGACATCTGCATCCCCCAAGTCCTTCATACTGAACTTGGTTGAGAGGAACTTCTTTGTCTCTGTGACACAGCCTATATCCGTACCTAGGATTAGCATGTCGTCCACGTACAGACAAACGACGACTCCTCTTCCATCAGCGAACTTTGTGTAAACACATTTGTCCGTCTCGCTGACTCTGTAGCCGTTTGACTTAATAACTTTGTCAAACTTCTCATGCCACATCTTGGGAGCTTGCTTCAAACCATACAATAATTTTACCAACTTGCAGACTTTGTCTTCAAGACCTTTGACGACAAATCCATCTGGCTGTTGCATGTAAATCTCTTCGGTCAGCTCCCCATTCAGGAATGCGGTCTTTACATCCATCTGATGTATCACCAACTTATGTATAGCTGCTAGAGCGATTAACATCCTGATGGTGGTCATCCGGGCTACTGGAGCGTACGTGTCAAAGTAGTCTATCCCCTGTTTTTGAGAAAATCCCTTGGCTACCAGTCTGGCCTTGAACTTGTCAATAGTTCCATCTGCCTTCATCTTCTTCTTGAAGATCCATTTACATCCGATGGGCTTTTCTCCTTCAGGTAGATCTACCAACACCCATGTGTTATTGGAGGTGATAGAGTCAAACTCGTCATTCACTGCCTCCTTCCAGAAGATAGCATCTCTGGTCTTCATCGCCTCATCATAGGTAAGCATATCTGCTTCCACATGATAGGTGACAAAGTCATCTCCGAAGTCTTTCGGTCTCCTCGCTCGCTTAGCTGACGGCTCTGCGAGTTCTGGTACAGGAGTTGTTTCCTCAATAACAGCTTTTTCTTGGACTACTGGCTCATATGAGATTTCAGTCTCATTTGTACCTCCATTATTTTTCGGAATGTCTGAAAGAACAATGTTTTTGTCTTTTGCAAACTTGTCTTCAAAGTATTCAGCATCGCGAGATTCGATGATATGATTTGACTCAATATCAAGAAATCTCTGAGCATCACTCTTCTCGGCATACCCCAAGAAGATCGCCTTCGTAGTCCTTGTCCCTAGCTTCTGAATCTTCAGATCTGGAAGTTTCACATACGCCAGACACCCCCACACTCGAATGACATTCAAGTTAGGTCTGACTTTGAACCAGAGTTCATGAGGAGTTACGTCTGAAGTTGCATGTTGCACTCTATTTAGAATAAAAGTGGCCGTCAATGCAGCTTCTCCCCAGTAGCATTTAGGAAGACCCACGGTTAGCAGCATAGAGTTCATCATTTCTGTCAACGTTCTGTTCTTCCTCTTCGCTACTCCGTTGGATTGAGGAGAATATTGAGCAGTAGTCTCGCATATGATTCCATGTTCTCTGCAGAACGATGCGAATTCATGAGACCTGTACTCCCCACCTCGATCACTCCTTAACCTCTTGAGTTGTTGTCCAGTCTGCCGTTCAGCTTCGGCCCTGAACTCTGTGAACTTCTCGAAGGCTTCGTCTTTAAACTTGAGCAAGTAGACGAACGCGTATTTTGAGAAGTCGTCGATGAAGGTTATGAAATACTTCATCCCGGCCTTCGTGGAGAAATGTTTGAAGTCACAGATATCGGAGTGCACCAACTCCAGAAGATCTGTGCTTCGATTGACCCGATGAAAGGGTTTCCTTGTGATCTTCGTCTGAGCACACACCTCACACTTCTCCACCTTACCCCCACATTTGGAGATAAGTCCTAGACTAGACATTTTGTTAATTCGTTTACAATGAACATGTCCTAGTCTATTATGCCACAACTCAAAAGAATAATCAGAAAATGCAACTGCATTAATGTCTTCAAACTGGTTAACAAGCTGAATTTTAAACATGCCTTCGGTTTGATAAGCCTTCCCGAAGTATGTTTCTTTCTTGGACATCACCATCTGACCAGCATTGATGTCCATCCTCAAGCCTGCGTTGCAGAGCAGGCTCCCAGAGATCAGGTTCTTGGCAATCGCCGGAACATGCTTCACACCTTGAAGTGTCAGAGTGTTCCCAGAAGTGAGTTTCAGTTCCACGGTCCCGATCCCCAGAACTTCAGCTTGGGCCTGGTTCGCCATGACAACCTTCTCAGATATCGGCTGGTACATGACGAACCATTCCTTGCCTGAACAGACATGGCAAGTCGCTCCAGTGTCTATCCACCAGTCAGAGTCAACCCCCACAGTTGTGACCTGTCCGATCATAGCAACAACGTTAGAAACCAATGAAACCTTATTAGGCTCACCTTTCTCTGATTGTTTAGGCTTAGATCTGCATTCACTCTTGTAGTGGCCTTTCTTGCCACAATTGTAACAAGTCACGTGGGACTTAGTCTTCTGTTGCTTGAAAGAAGGACCCTTCACTTTTAGATTAGCGAAGTCCTTCTTCTTGGGATGAGAAGCCGCCTGCTTCCCCTTGGAATCTCTCGTCTGCACAAGATTGGCTTTAGCCAACTGTTTGGACAGAGTGTCCACCTTCTGTTGAGAACGCATCTCGTCCTCAACATGGATCTCTTGAAGTAGATCTCCCAAGCTAATGTCTAGCTTCTTTCTGTGCATCCTTGCATAGAAGGTACTCCATCCAGCAGGAAGTTTTAAGACGATCCCTCCGACGACAAACTTGTCGGGAAGGGGCATCTCTTCGTCTTCCAGTTTCTGACGCAGCTTCAAAAATTCCTTCACCTGTGGCAGCATGGACTTTTCGTCCTCAAAGAGCAATTTGTGATATTTTTCAACCACAAACATTTTGCTCATGTTCTTATCTTCTTCATACAGATTTTCTACAGACTCCCATATGTCTCTGGCAAGTTCCTTCTTTGAGTAGGATTCTGCCAGGGAGTCCTCCATAGCATTCAGGATGAGAAGCCTGCAGATGCTATTTTCCCTTCTCCACTTGGCATGGAGTTTGGTAGCCGCGTTGATGGCGGCAGTAGATCCAGTGTCTGGAACAGAGGGTTCTTCCTCCAACAGAACATGATCAACGTCTTTCAGTTGAAGAGTTAGGTATACCTTTCTCTTCCAGACTTGATAGTGCTCTCCATCGAACTTTTCCAACTTGCAGAAGTCAGATTGGAGGAGCGAAGCATTAATGTTTTCCATCTATACGGATCTTGCTTTGAGATTGTTAGTCCCGGGGCTTGATCAAAGATGAAAAACAGATACAATCGAGATCTGAGATGTCACACAAAAACTTTGCAGTGATCAAACTCAAGATCTACGATGGTACAATAAATCAAATAGCCAAATTACAATCTGAAGGAGGGAAAAAGAGAAGAGAAGATCTCTCGTTCTTCCTTGCAAACGTGTTGCAATTGGGACAGAACGAGTTACAATGAAACTAGAGAGAGATGAGAAGAAGAACAATGCTGGGGTGTCAAAACACCGTTGCTCAAAGCAAGATTCGCCCCACACGATCTGCTTCCAGGAACCAGCAAGTTGAAGAACTTGTGGAACGCTCGAAGTCACCTCTGTTCAGACTCCTCGGATGGACTTGCAATGGCGGCAGCGACTCTCTCTCTCTTTCTCTTTTTTTTACTTGTAATTTTCGTGGTAGTCACAAAGGAGGCCAGAAGAGAGTATTTATAGAGAGAGGGTGGAAACCCTAACCGCCTCTTCAGTTATGGAAAGATTGAATCAAATCCCAAAAGATAGCAACGAGATTTAATTCAAATCCCACGAAATTAATTCAAATCCCACAAAGATAGCAACAAGATTTAATTCAAATCCCACGAAATTAATTCAAATCCCACAAAGATAGGATATGAATTAATTCAAATCCCACAAAGATAGGATCTGATTTAATCGCATTGATTCAGCCTTTCCATAACTGATTTGTAATCTGCACAGTCAGCGGATCCCTCCATACGGCAGCAGCAGCAGCCTGGCCGCATGAGCCTAATGGCCGCATGGACCGCACGAGCCGCATGGACCGCATGGACCGCATGTGCCGCATGAGCCGCATGAGCCGCATGGACCGCATGTGCCGCATGTGCCGCATGAGCCGCATGAGCCGCATGGACCGCATGGACCGCATGAGCCGCATGAGGCCGCATATGAGCCGCATGCCGCATAAGACCGTATGGCCGCATATGAGCCGCATAAAGACCGCATGACTGCTGACGTGAGCCCGAGCCCGAGCCCGAGTCCGAGTCGCTAAGCCCCGTTGGGGCTTAGCTCCAAGTGGAATTAATCCAAGAGAATGACAAAAGCATTAATGCTTAATCCTTGGAGCCTTATTCTTACCTCCTAGTAAAATCACCCACATGGTTCCCTCCTTAGGGTCACCACCCCATGTGCATCTCTCAACAACACAACCAAGTATATATGTTGAGATAACTCATGGTGCATTTTCAATGTGGGACTATAATTTTACAAGGCATGTTGAGAGCAAGCTCTTTCCATGTAAAGAAAGCACCAACATTTTTTTCTTCTTTTCTGATGCCTGCTGTCTAATATATTAATGCTTCATAAGTTATTCTTGTTCTTGTGTCTTTCAAAATCAGAAGGTTTTGTGTACATTTGTTGCTTAATCTCACATGGCATATGCACACTTTCTGGAAAGAGAGCAATATTGCCAATGAGGCAAATAGATGTAGCATTGAGCATTTTTGGGCCGAGAACTGAATCGAATCGAATAAGAAATTTCGTTCGATTGCAATTTTTAAAATACTAAAAAAAAATTATTCGGTTTTGACTTTCGGTTTCGATTTTGGTCCAATATCAGAAATCTAATAAGACTTATATAACTATTAAATATCCTCAATGTATATTTTAAAAACAACAATTATATGTACACATTTTAAAGCTCAATTTTAATGATTTAAAAATTGGTCCAACTTTGGATCCAACTTTAAAATACAACAAAATGTATGTATAATTTCTTTTAATACAAGTTAACCACAATCTCAATTTTTTTACCTGACACATTAAAAAATAAAGATAGCTCGAATCGATTATCATTTCGGTTCGATTCGGTTTCGTTATGGCTATTTTTAGTTGGATTTCAGTTTGGATTTTTAGAATTTCGATTTATTCGGTTTTTACTATTTCGATTTGGTTGAAATCGAAAAAATCGATTGCTCACCCCTACTTACATGGCCGGTCTAATGTTAAGTCCGACAAAACTTCTGACTTAGGCAACCCCTCAATGCTTATGGCACCCTACTAGGTCCAACGTGACCTGCAAGAGGTCGGAGTCGTAGAGCGACCCATCCAGGACTTGCAGCTCAGAACAAGGATCAAGGGACAACTAAAATAAGTTCATACTTGAACATTCCAACCCTCGGACCGGCCTGCCTGCCTAGAAGCAGATATGAGAATATTGCTGATGCCTCCTCCATCACTATCAGTTCAGTTGTAAGTAATGAATCTTTGATTAATATTACTGCACAGCTTATGAAATAAAAATACAAGTTTTTCAAATGCATATGTATGTATGGACACGTGATGTGAATACAACATCAATCACTTCATGGATAAAGCCCGTTGCTCAAAATCTTCCTATACCAACATTATTGAAGGAATTATTATGAGTTTGAGATGGTTTGATACCTGGTTTTGCCTTTTCTCTGAGCAATATTTTAAAGAAGACTTGAACCTAAATATTCCTTAGTCGAAGAGGATGACAATAGAACAGTACGAACAGTAGAAAATATTATACTGATGATCAACGCATGGATCAGCTTTTAAATTAATCCAGAGGGACATGCTCATGTGCTCTCCCATAACGAAGAAAGTGCGTCATTATGGCTAAATAATGGAGAATGGAATAGAAGGAGCTTAACCATGCCATGATGTTAGAATAATATCACATCAAAGCGAAGGAAGGGTTGCTTTTATTCTACCTTTGTTTTGTTGTCCTATTTTGGTTCACAAAAACTTTCTAGTTGGTAGTTTAATCCTCCCTTCGTTTCCCTTTTCTTCTTCGTCAGCAAAGCATCAGTATCCAAGTTCCTTTCTAACCACGACCACGACCACGACCACGACCACGACCACGACGTGACAGAATTTTTGTTGAAAGTATAGGACTGATTATTTGAATCATTTTCTTCCATTATACTAACATACGGGCAATACCGACTGTAGAAAGGGAAATCAATTTTCTTATATTTTCTACGGAGATGGAAAAATAGAATTGGTAAAAAAAAAAAAAAATAAGACTATTTGGTTTCCTTTTCAGTATTTGGTTGATGTAGAAAAGGAAACAAAAAATATATCATTGTTTCAATAATATCCAATGTCAACATAATTATAACCAACAGAATACAAAAAGAGTTAATTGGTAAAATAGGCAATAAATCTAAGACTATTTTTGTCATAATGTTTGGTAATTAATGTTGGAAAAGGAGGAGGAAATGAATCCCATGTGAACCATTTTCGCTCCTATTTTTTTTTATGTCAGAAAAATATTTTTCAAATTTGTGGCTGCCAAACAAAGGGAAGAAACACATTTTCTTTTCAGATTCATTGAATCCGTGAACCAAACTAGGCCTAACAGTAAAAAAAAAAATCTTTTGGTACAATCTCAATCCAAGTTCATCCGGACCTCAGTTTTGGCTGACGGTTCAGTCAAGACCTAGGCTTTCCAGATTGCCAGAATTTTTAAAATCAAAATCTTATGTGCAACTATATGAAATCAAGAACAAAATTAGAGAGAGGGATGAAGTTTAAGAAAATTAAAGTTTACAAGAAGTAAAGAGAGAGGATTATAGGTCAACTTAAGTTTGATAATTGAGTACCAATTAAGTGAAGCCATGTCAAGAACCAGTTTCCATGTTTCAACGATTGTGCAAATTAGTGGGCTAGCTAGGTTCTTGTTAAAAAGACGCATCAATCTGATAGCCATCTCCCACCAAAACACTGATTAGGCCTCAACAAAAACTTCCTTGGTAGAAGGGGAAACGGGAAGGAACTAGCTAGAACCTGAATTATTATATACAGCACTTCCTTGTACATTAGTAGAGTTTCCTCTCTATAGTGTAAAGTTCTAAGTCAGTAAGCATCATGTGTAATCCCACTTTAACTTGTTTTGAACAACGGTAATCGTTATTACTCCCAGGGACGGATTCAGAAATGTATACTGGAGTGGATTAGAGTAGGTTGGAATGGACTACATGTAGGCCAACTCCCACAAAAAAATCAGCAAAAAAAAATTTATATGAAAAAAGAAGAACTTATTTTTTGGGCCCACCCCCCCAGGCCCTACCTGCATCTGCCCCTGATTACTCCAGCGAACAATTTAATTAATTTATTTTTTCTTAATTCTTGTTATGGCAACTTTGTTGCAAGTTTATTAAGTCTTCTCTTTTCAACAATTTCAACAACTTGTAATCGTCTCTGTTTAAAATTGTTATAATCTTCGTTGTGACGATAACTGTGTTGGGTTTTGGTCTTTTTCAAAGAGATTTTTAGTCCCACATCGGCTAGACCAAAAGACTTGTATCTCTATATATTAGCTTTGCTAGTTTAGAGATGCATATGTGGTGTGAAGGTGCACATGGGTGTGCCATGTGGGGTTATTTTTCTAATGGAAAAAAGGCTAAATCAACAATTGAAAACATTCATGCTTTTTGCTCTTGGGAAATTTATTTCCATAGGAGCTAAGCCCCGTAGGGGCTTAGCGACTCGGACTCGGACTCATGGGCTCATGAGGCGTAATATGGCGTTTTGTTGGCGCACTTTGCACTTAGCATCGTCGCTAGGCGCATAGTGCGCTTTAGTTGCGCTGCCACGTTGCGTGCCACAGTTTGTGCGACCAGGGTGTGCGCGAGTGGCGCAGGTTGGCGCAAGCGGAGTGCGCGCAGTTGGCTCAACTTGCAGCAGAACGTGCGTTTGCACGTTCTGGGCGGTTGCTACATGTTCGGGGTGGTTTTTACCACGTCCCTAACTTTGTGGTAACCGAGCAGTTGCTGCAGGGCCTATATAAGGCATCCTCTCTCTCACAAGGCTTAAATATACAAGTAAAAGAAGCCACCACAGAAAGTTTACGAAGTGTTTTTTAGCACAAGTAAACAGAGAATTCAGAAGTGTTCTTTAACACTATTCTGATCGGAATTTGCTTGCGAATTCCAGCAGCCTTCGAGAGAGAGGAAAGGCGCCGCACCAGCGTTGCTTTTGCACGGGAGTTCGTGTCCATCCGAGGAGTCAGAAGAGCAGGAGTGTTCCAAGTTCTCCGACGAACTTGCTGGTTCCTGGAAGCTGTTCGTGTAGGACGAATAAAGCTTTGAGCAACGGTGATTATTCACCCCAGCAGGAGATCTTCCATCTTTCGCCAGTCACCTTCTTCATTGCTGTCAGTAATTCTGATTGTATCTTCTTTTTAGAAGTACTACGATCGATTGCTGTTGATTATGAAATCTTTTTAGATTCTCGTAATTCAGGATCACCTTCCTTGAAGTGTTGATTTGGAACATTGTTTTTACAATTGTTTCATCTTTTCAAGTTTTTCATCGAAAAATTGTGCCCCGGCAATAACAATCTCAAAGCTTTATTGCTACGATGGAAAACGTTAATGCTTCACTCCTCAATACTGACTTTTGTAAGTTAGAAAAGTTTGATGGAGAGCATTATCAAGTCTGGAAGAGGAAGGTTTATCTCACTCTTCAACTCAGAGACGTTGATCACGTGCTTCTTGAAGAGGAACCTACCGTTCCAGATACTGGGTCTGCTGCCGCAATCACTGCGGCTACTAAACTTCAGGCCAAGTGGAGAAGAGAAAATAGCATTTGCAGGCTGCTTATCCTGAATGCTATGGAAGATTCCCTAGCAGAATCCTACAGTAAGAAGATAATTGCCAGAGACATATGGGAGTCTCTGGAGAAACTGTACGAAGAAGACAAAAATAGGAGCAAGATATTTGTGGTTAAAAAATATCACAAATGGCTCTTTGAGGACGAGAAGTCCATGTTGCCGCAGGTAAAGGAATTTCTGAAACTGCGATAAAAGTTGGAAGACGAGGCGATGCCCCTCCCCGACAAGTTTGTTGTTGGAGGAATTGTCTCAAAGCTCTCCGCTGGATGGAGTAAGTTCTATGCAAATATGCATAGGAAGAAGCTTGAGATCAGCCTTGAAGATCTCTTGCAGGAAATCTATGTTGAGGACCAGATGCGGGCTCAACTGAAGATGGACGCACTATCCAAGCAATTGGCTAACGCCAATCTGGTTCATACCAAGGAACCAAAGGGAAAGCAGACGGCTTCCCACAGCAAGAAGAAGGACCCTAACAATCTGAACGTGAAGGGGACTTCCTTCAAGCGAAAGAAGACAAAGTCTCAGATGCCTTGTTTCAAGTGTGGCAAGAAGGGCTACTTCAAAAGTGAATGCAAAGCAAAGACCAAGCAATCAGAGCAAGGAGAGCCTAGTAAGGTATCTATGATCACTGATGTTGTTGCTATGATTGCGCAGGTTGATGCGGTAAGGACTGACTCTGACTGGTGGGTAGACACTGGAGCCTCCTGCCATGTCTGCTCCAGTAAGGAGTGGTTCACCACCTACACACCTACTTCTGAAGTGGTTATAATGGTGTAACGTCCGTATTTCGGAATACGTATTTTAATTAGGCATATATGTATTTTGGACCTGTATTTTATTTTTTCAGATTATGGCCTGTAATTGTGTTTTGGCTTAACTTACGAATTTTGGTTTTCTCGTAAAACGGGTTTTGGACCTGGCTTGATTTTATTTTGTGGAGAAGGAATTGGTTTGGTTTGGTTTAGTATGCATTGAAACATCCTAGTTAATCTCCACCCTCAACACAACATACCCTCCCTCATTAAAACTCCACCTAACTTTCTCTCTCCTCATAACTTTCATTAATTCTTCATCTTCTTCTTTCTTCCTCCACACAACACCAACACCATAGACAAGTGCACCTTGCCACCAAATAAGCACCCCATTTTATTTGTCCATTAGCTAGATTAGGCAATGGTGAACAACATTAGAACTTGAAATTTTGTGATTTGAAGCTTCCATTTTTCTAGATCTAAGTTTTTACCATTTTCGGATTTTTTTGGTTTTGATCTATTAAACTTAGATATTTTTTTTCCTTGTTTTGAGGCTTCCATGTGGAAGAGAATTCAACTTTACACAAGTTAGAACTTTGAAAATCCAAATTTTGTTTTGATTTGGCCAAGTTATGAAGATTGGAAATTTTTGGTGTTCTTGAGTTATCTCTCGGCCTGATGGAGAAGATGACCCTCGGCCAGCGCTCTTTAGCGCAAGGCCATGCGCAGTTCAACTGTGCGCAGTTCAACTCGTGCGCAGTTCATCTCCTGCGCAGTTCATCTCCTGCGCAGTTCAACTCGTGCGCAGTTCAACTGTGCGCAGTTCAACTCGTGCGCAGTTCATCTCCTGTGCAGTTCAACTGTGCGCAGTTCAACTGTGCGCAGTTCAACTCGTGCGCAGTTCATCTCCTGCGCAGTTCAACTCGTGCGCAGTTCAATTGTGCGCAGTTCAACTCGTACGCAGTTCATCTCCTGTGCAGCTCATCTCCTGCGCAGCTCACCCTAGCGCAGCTCGACCCTAGCGCAATCTAACCCCAGCGCAACCTATTGTCCATGATGGTTTAGATTTTATTCCTTGGACTTGGCTTCTCTTTTGTGGGTTGGAGTTTTGAGATCTTGTTCCACACAACACGACTGTCTCGACCCAACACGACCTGGCACGATTTTTGGTGTTTTGCTTATGACTAGTACGGTTTTTCGTGATTTCTGTGAAGTATGATTCTAGTACTTTCTGATCTTCTTGATAGTGACCCGATGGGGTGCGCCCTTAACTTTTAACCTATAATTCATGATTAATCTTGATACTAGATAACTTGATAGTGGCTCGTGGCGGCGCACTCCCGAATTATAACTTGTACACCTGTAACTTGTAACTTGACTTGATTTGATGCTGTTGCGATGGCTAACTTGACTCGTATAATCAACTCTGACGCCGTGGGTGTTCATTTTTGCTGCCTTGTGCAATCTACTTGTCTTGTCTCGCATCATGTCTAGGACGTGACTCTCTGGTTACCACGGTCAGGGATTCACACTGAATATGGGTTAGGCTAATGACTAGATCAAACTATAGTTCATGGAGAATTTCCAGTCACAGGCGATCTCGTTATCTGGGCGCTTTAAATGGACTTGTAGTCTGCCGACGAGTAGGGCACATTTCCAGCACACTGTCATGTGTTGCACCCTCTAAGTCACCTAAGGATATATCGTCTCCTGGGCGATGTACCCAACCATACTCTCAACCCGCGGAAGAATAACTGGATAGTCTGCAGGGCTTGGGACTGGAAATTTCTTATTTGCATCTTGTTAGTAATTAGGCTTGTGATAACCCTAGTTAGTCAAGTAGTATGTCGTAGTATTTGCTTGGCCGCTTGTGAATGGATGGTGTCTAGCCTGGTCTAAGTCTCGTCTATGTCCCTGTACCTGGTACTCCTGTATATGATTGTTTTACTTATCTTTAACAATAAATGGGTAGAGACAAGGCGCTATTCAGGCGAAGGGTTACAACCCCGGTCCTTGTTTGGTTTACGGGTTGTAACCTGGCTCCCGGAACGGTTCCACGTCCCTAGTCGTTCATTGTCCTGCTGTACTCTTTATTACTTGTACTTTTCTTCCATTTTCTTATGTTCTGATATGCTGGCTCTTGTTCTTATTTCGTGGCCTCCTTTGTGGCACTTGTTCTTTCTGGGGTTTGACCCAGCTGGTTTTGTGTGGCCAGATTTCGGAGCAGTACCCGAGGATCTACCGAACTTCCAGTCCGATGGTGGCGACTAGAAAGAACCCGGGCTACGAGTAGGTTTTCCATTTTGTTTCACCCACTATATAGTAAATTTATTCTTTTGAGGCGTTTAGCCGACGAGCACCTGTTAGCTCGATGCATCCTTACTTACTGTCTGCCTACGGGCTGTAACATGATTAACAAATCCTAGGGTTGATCATGTGTAATGCCTGTGGTTCGTATTACATATTTGTGGAATACGTGTACGTATTTTATCTTGTATTGCTTAATTCCTGGTTTAGCTTTTCCTTCTTGGCTCGGTTTATTCTTGGCCCGGGTTGGCTTGGTTCGGTTGGGATTGTTTTGGTTCATCATGAACCATGGATGAACCCCTACCTACCACCACCTTTGGTATTTATTACCATTCTTCTTTCTCTCTCTTCATTACTCATCTTCTTCTTCCCCATTACTTCCTTACCTACCAGAGAGAGAGAGAGAGGTCTAGGCAAGTGCAACTTGCTTTATGGAGTAACTCTAATTTTATTGCTTCATCCTCTACCCTACAACATTCTAACTTACTTTAGAACTTGGCATTTTCACTTTCTATGGCTAGATTCTTGTAGATCTAAGTTTACATTATTTTCAGATTTCTTGGGTTTTGATCTACTTAATCTTGTTATTTCCGAGTTTTGATGGTTCCATGTTATAGAGAATTTTGTTCTACCCTATTTTGACCTATGGAAGTTCGGATTTGGGCTCCGGATGATAGAGTTATGCAACTTGGAAGCCATGGCTTATGGTGTACTTCTTCTCGAAAATTTGGAGAAGAAGCACAGTCCCGAGCCGCATAGTAGCACTTGACCGCATGAACATTCATGCGGCAAGTCAGTCCAACTGCATACACTATTGCCTTGACTTGACCGCATGACAAGTTCATACGACAAGTATTCCTTCTAGCCGCATGAAGTCCTTCTTACTTAACCGCATGACTGAGGCCCAGTCCTTTCTGGCCGCATGGAACTTCGCCCATCCCGAGCCGCATGAACTCCAATACTCGCGAGCCGCATAGACCGCAATCTCCCAGCCGCATGGGTTGCTTCCCTTGACCGCATAGTCATTGCTCTCCGCAGCCGCATGGGTTGCTCCTCCCCGGCCGCATGTACCTGACTGATCCCCGAGCCGCATATGCGCCCGTCATTCCCTAGCCGCATGAACTTGCTTCCTCCCAGCCGCATGAAGCCCACTCTTCCGCTGGCCGCATGAGGCCCAACATCTTGGAGCCGCATGCGCCCTCGTCCCCCTGGCCGCATGCCCCTCCCTTCCCACTGGCCGCATGGGGATTGGCTTCCAGACCGCATGCGCCGTTGACTTGGCCGCATGGGATCCAGTGACCCTGGCCGCATGCGCTCTCCTAATTGGGCCGCATGTGTCTTACCCTTTTCTGACCGCATATGTCTGAGCCGCATGACTTCCAATAGCCTTGTGTACTATTATTTATCCTTATTTGCCCATGTTTTGTAACTCCTTTATGGTATATTTTACGCCCATTTTATATCCTTACGTCTTTTGTCATGAACTTGATAATCTCGAATTTATTTAATATGTTTGAAAATGATAATTGAGCATGACATGACAGTGACCCGTAGCGGTGCACTCCTGACATGACTAACATGACATGATAGTGGCCCGCCGTGGCGCACTCCTGACAAGTACACTTGACATGATAAACCTGACATAATATATCCTGATAAGCTGTTACAACGGCTACTTGACATGGCATGACCTGTATAATTAACCCGGACACCGTGGGCGATTGTGCTTGTATAACTAATCCAGTCCTGTCTTGCATCATGTCTAGGAGGGGACTCCTGAGTACCACGGTCAGGAGTACCTACTGAAATGGACTAAGGCTAATAACTAGATTAATACACTAGTCATAAAGAGATCTTCTAGCTACAGGCAATCCCGTTACCTGGGCACGCCTTGGGATCTGTAGTCTGCCGTCGAGTAGGGCACATTTCTAGCACACTGTCATGTGTTGCACCCTTCAAGCTACCTAAGGGTACATTCATTTCCTGGACGATGTACCCACCTGAATTCAACTCTAAATCTTTAACCCGGGTAACCTGGATGGTCTGCAGGGCTTGTGGCTGTGGAATAATCTCGTTGTATCTTGTTAGTAATTAGGCTTGTGACAACCCTAGTTAGTTAAAGTATCAAGCCGTAATTCTTGCTTGGCCGTAAAATGATTGGATGGAGTCTAACCAGTCTAGTCTTGTCTTGATCCTGTTAAATGTCCTGATTTTCTTATATTACCTTGCTGATAAATGGTGGGGAACCAAGTTCCGTTCAGACGAAGGGTTACAACCCCGGTACTTGTTTGGTTTACGGGTTGTAACCTGTTTATCTGAATAGTTCTATGGTTATCTCGTCATATATCATCCTGATGTATTTACTTTAGTTCCAGTTTTTACTTTATTTTATACTCTTGTGCTGATTGCTGGTTTTAGTTCCTAAGTGAAGCTTCCTTTGTGGCACTTGCTCTTTCTGGGATCTGACCCAGCTGGTTTTGTATGGCAAGATTTCGGAGCAGCTCCAGAGGATCTACCGTTTTTCCAGCCCGATGGTGAACACCAGGCGTAACCAGGGCAACGAGTGGGTTATTTTTGGCTCTCCCACTCTATTATAAAATATTCTTTTGAGGCGTTTAGCCGACGAGCACCTGTTTAGCTCGATTACAATTTACTTACTGTCTGCCTACGGGCTGTAACATGATTGACAGATCCTAGGGTTGATCATGTATGACTAAACTCTTGCTAGTTCTGACATTTTGTAATGACTAGCTTCATGATCAGCTGAATATGTAATATTTGGGACGCCTTATTATTGTATATTTAATGATCATACATCTTGTAACTTTTACTTACTTGCTTGTGATTGAGACAATAGGCTTGTTCATGACCATAGAAGACTGATGGCTTGTAGTTAAACCCTCATGTATCTAGACAGCCGTGACCGTATAGTGAGGTGGATTCCATTTCAATATACGTAGCTGGCTATGTCTGCCCCCCGCTCTCTAGTATTCTGGTTCTGGGACATGACATCATGTATGACTTAACTCTTGCTAGTCCTCGTATTTTGTATGACTAGCTTCATGATCAGCTGAATATGTAATATTTGGGACGCCTTTTATTGTATATTTGGTGGTCTAACATCTTGTAATTATATTACTTGCTTGAGATTGATACAATAGGCTTGACCTTAAGAGACCGTTGGCTTGTAGTAAACCCTCATATCTAGACAGCCGTAACCGTATAGCAAAGTGGATTCTATTTCAATATACGTAGCTGGCTATGTTCGCCCCCGCTCTCCAGTATTCTGGTTCTGGGGAGTCACATGGTTTAAGTGGTGGCCCATGCAGGTCTTGGCATTCAAGAATGTGGGGTTTACCAAATAGATGTCTCAATCAGTACTCGTCCTTGATCTCCGTTCATATCCTCTGAATCTCTGGATTCTTCCCCTGATCATGTGCTTGTATCGTTGATCTGTCCTGGTCCTTCCTTATTGTTTTCCAGTGTCGTCTTCTTCAGCGGCACTGTACCTGACCCCGCCGATCAGCAAGGTGGAGCACTTCCCGTGGACCAGCCGCTACTTGGAGATCAAGCCCAGCATTCCGGAGTAGCCTCCAGAGTTGTACCTACCGGAGGAGAACCACCAATCCGGCCCGTCCAGCCCGCCGAGCCTGACGATGGCACCTTGGTAGGTCTCATCAGGACTTTGATAGCTTCCCAGGATCGTAGAGGAGACGCCTTGCACCAGGTAGTGGCAGATGCTTTGACCAGAGGCGGTCATCCAGGGAACAGCACGGCCAACAGCTTCAAGCGCTTGAACCCTCCATTCTTCGACGGCAGCGAAGATGCGATTGCCGCGGACGCTTGGCTTTAGGATACCGAGGTGATTCTGGAAGCAGTTAGGACACCTGAGAATGAGAAGGTGGCAGTGGTACGCCTACAGTTGCTGGACTTGGCTCGCAGTTGGTGGACGGCACAGGCCGTGGGATTAGCAGCGCCGGTCACTTGGGCGATGTTTAGAGAAAGATTCCAGACGAAGTATTTCGATGCTGTAGCTCGGTACGACCTACAGACGAGATTTACCAACTTGAAGCAAGGAGGCAGAACGGTCAACGGTTATGCATCTGAGTTTTCTAGACTCAGTAGGTTTGCCCCCACCTTGGTGGCGACCGAGTTTGATAGGGCCCAGCAGTTCCAGCAGGAACTGCATTTGGAGATCTTGTTGGCAGTCGAGCAGTTCGAGCACCAGACGTTCGATGCAGTATTAAGGGCAGCTAGGAGGCACGAGTATACCTCCCAGAGGATCGTGGATAGGACCGGACGTAGGAAGCGGTCCCACAATCAGATGTACCAATCATCAGCTCCAGCCCCGGCAGCTAGGGGTTTGACCATTGGAACTCCGAGACGGGCGGCCTCAGTAACGTCGGTTCAACATTCAACCCCGACGTGCCCGCAGCAGCAGAAGCAGAAGCAGACTTCCGCGATGGGATGTTCTCATTGCGGGAAGCCAGGGCACGTGGTGGCAGATTGTCGTAGGGCGCAGGGATTGTGCCTGGCTTGTGGAGCGACAGATCATAAGATAGGAGCCTGCCCGAATAGGGGTAGTTCGTCCTCTTCCAACCTAACCAGTCCATCGGTTAGGGGACCAGCACCTATGCAGCAGCAGCAGTACCCGAGGCCATTGTTGTCTCAGGCCCAGACGTTTCATCAGCAGAACCAGCAGCAGTATACCCAAGCCCAAGTGCAGAGTAGGCAGAGAGGTTTCCAGCAGAGGGGACCCGCAGCTAGAGGACAAGGTCAGGCAATGATGATGGCTATGGAAGAAGAGGTTACACCAGGTGAGGTAGTGGCAGGTACTATTCTCGTCAACTCCTCTCCAGCATCGGTATTATTTGATTCTGGTGCATCGCATTCATTCATGTCTGCAAGATTCGCGACACGGATAGGATTGGAGCCCGAGTCATTATCAGTGAGGCTCAATATACTTACTGGTAATGGTCTTATGGGAGTAGATCGAGTGTTTTCCTCGTGTCGGATCGTAGTTAGCGGTAGAGAGTTCCCCGCTAGATTTATAGAATTCCCTATGGCAGACTATGATGTAGTATTAGGCATGGATTGGTTGAGGAACCAGTATGCTAGGATAGACTGCCATGTTGGCAGGGTTGTCTTTAGTATTCCAGGCGAGCCAGAGTTTTTATTTTCCAGAGGCGCAGTGGAACCATCTTCCCCAGTATTGCGGATGGCAGTAGCAGCAGTGCAGTTACCCCGAATAGTTGAAGAGTTTCCAGATGTCTTCCCAGAGGAACTTCCAGGGATGCTGCCAGAGCGGGAGATTGAGTTCATTATAGACTTGATCCCCGGGACAGCACCAGTATCAGAGCGAGTCTACAGGATGGCGCCTTCAGAGTTGGAGATTTTGTACAAGATGATTGAAGAACTCAGGACCAAGGGATTCATTCGTGCAAGTGGATCGCCTTGGGGAGCCCCGATGCTTCTTGTGAAAAAGAAGGATGGTACGTCCAGATTATGTGTGGATTATCGTACCTTGAACTCGGTGACAATCAAGAACAGATACCCTCTCCCGAGGATAGATGACTTGTTTGATCAATTCAAAGGGGCTTCAGTGTTTTCCAAAATAGACTTGCGGTCAGGATACCACCAGATCAGAGTCAGAGAGCAGGACATCCCGAAGACAGCTTTCCGATCTAGGTATGGGCATTGGGAGTTTCTTGTTATGCCCTTTGGAGCAACCAATGCGCCAACCGTATTCATGGACCTCATGAATCGCATTTTCATGCCTTACTTGGATCAGTTCGTGATCGTGTTCCTAGATGATATCCTGGTCTACAGCAAGAGCAAAGCAGAGCATGAACAGCATCTCAGAATCGTCCTTCAGACGCTTAGAGAGCACCAGTTGTACGCCAAGTTCAGTAAATGCGAGTTCTGGCTCGATCGCATTTCGTACTTGGGTCACATCATTACTCGAGGAGGAGTAGAAGTGGATCTCCAGAAGATTGTGGCTATCGCGACATGGCCAGTACCTAGCTCAGTGGCAGAGGTTCGTAGCTTCCTTGGATTAGCCGGCTACTACCGACGATTCGTTTCAGATTTTGCGAGGATTTCAGCGTCGATGGCCCAGTTGACCCGCAAGGATGTGCAGTTTGCTTGGACAACAGAGTGCCAGAAATCATTTGAGAAGTTGAAGCGAGGTTTGATAACGGCTCTCATTCTCACACTTCCAGATGGGACCGGAGGATTCACAGTTTATTGCGACGCTTCAGGCAGAGGATTGGGGTGTGTCATGATGCAGCATAGGAAGATAATATCTTATGCATCACGTCAACTTCGTGATCATGAGAAGAATTATCCGACCCACGACTTGGAACTGGCAGCAGTAGTATTTGCACTTAAGCTTTGGCGGCACTACTTGTACGGAGACAGAGTGGAGATATTTACTGATCACAGGAGCCTGAAGTATGTTTTCACCCAGAAGGACCTTAATATGCGGCAGAGAAGATGGCTTGAGCTATTGGTGGACTACGATGTGGATTTGCAGTATCACCCAGGGAAGGCTAACGTTGTAGCAGATGCATTGAGCAGGAGAGCCGGAGTTTACTTCCTAACGGCGCAACCAGAATTATTGGCAGATCTTCAGAATATGGAAATTGAAGTGGTTCTTCCTACCAACGTGGCGTTGATGGCCAGTCTACAGGTTCAGTCCAGCATAGTTGAGAGGATCCGGATGGCGCAATCTACAGATTCCAAGATTCAGCGACTCAGAGCAGAGTGTGAGACAGGGAGAAGGCCAGAGTTGTACATTCATGAAGATGGTACACTTCGGCACGGCACTCGTCTTTGTGTACCCAGTGGAGATATCAGACAGGAGGTCATGGCAGAAGCTCACAGTTCACAGTATTATATTCATCCCGGTGGTACGAAGATGTATAGAGATATACGTCAGTATTTTTGGTGGAATGGCATGAAGAGGGAGATAGCCCGGTTTGTCTCTCGGTGTTTGGTTTGCCAGCAGGTTAAAGCTGAACATCAGAGGCCCGCTGGACTTCTTCAGCCCTTGTCGATTCCAGAATGGAAGTGGGAGCATGTGACCATGGATTTTGTGACTGGATTGCCTAGATCCCCAGCTGGTAGAGATGCTATTTGGATTATAGTTGACAGGCTCACGAAGGTGGCTCATTTTTTTCCATTCAGAGTTGGGCAGTCTACGGCTCAGCTAGCTGAGATGTACCTCAGGCAGATTGTCAGGCTTCACGGTGTGCCCGTCAGTATCACATCGGACCGAGATTCAAGATTCACGTCACACTTTTGGCGCAGCTTGCAAGAGAGTTTGGGAACTCACCTTCAGTTTAGCTCAGCTTATCACCCGCAGACAGATGGCCAGTCGGAACGCACGATCCAGACTCTTGAAGATGTGTTGAGATCTTGTACCCTTGATTTCAGTGGTTCATGGGAGGATCACCTGCACCTGGTGGAATTCTCGTACAACAATAGTTTCCAGGCCAGTATTCAGATGGCTCCTTTCGAGGCTTTATATGGCAGGAAGTGCAGATCCCCGTTAGCCTGGGATGATGTTGGAGAAAGGCGGATGCTTGGTCCAGAAATGATTGTCCAGACAGTTGAAGTGGTCAGAAGAATCAGAGATCGTCTTCGAGTGGCCCAAGATCGCCAGCGGCATTGGGCCGATGCTCATCGACGTCCCTTAGAGTTTGCTATCGGCGACCATGTATTCCTTAGGATCTCGCCTAACCGCGGCGTCATTCGTTTTGGCGTACGGAAAAAGCTTAGTCCTAGGTATATAGGGCCGTTCGATATCTTGGAGCGAGTAGGAGATGTATCCTATCGTCTCGCTCTTCCGCCGTCGCTAAGTGAGGTGCATGATGTATTCCATGTGTCCCAATTATGGTGGTACATCCCGGACCCGAGCCATATCCTGGACCATTCGGAATTGGTTGTTGGTATCAACCTTTTGTATGAGGAGAGGCCCGTGTCTATATTGGACCGGAGAGAGAAGATACTCAAGAACAAGACAATTAGCTTAGTCCGTGTTGCTTGGGGTCATCACTCTCTAGGTGAGTCAACGTGGGAGCGTGAGGACGACATCCGATCGCGATATCCCGACTTGTTTGACTCGTAAGGTATAATGTCTTCCTTATGCCTTATGCTTGCCATCCCTTGCTTGCATGTATGATTGTTTGATTGTTTTCTTAGTGTAGCTTAATTATGGATAGCATAGCTGGCTCTTACATCTCTAAGCATCTTAATTTAAATTTCGAGGACGGAATTCTTTTAAGGTGGATAGAGTTGTAACGTCCGTATTTCGGAATACGTATTTTAATTAAGCATATATGTATTTTGGACATGTATTTTATTTTCTCAGATTATGGCATGTAATTGTGTTTTGGCTTAACTTGCGAATTTTGGTTTTCTCGTAAAATGGGTTTTGGACCTGGCTTGGTTTTATTTTGTGGAGAAGGAATTGGTTTGGTTTGGTTTAGTATGCATTGGAACACCCTAGTTAATCTCCACCCTCAACACAACATACCCTCCCTCATTAAAACCCTACCTAACTTTCTCTCTCCTCATAACTTCCATTAATTCTTCATCTTCTTCTTCCTTCCTCCACACAACACCAACACCATAGGCAAGTGCACCTTGCCACCAAATAAGCACCCCATTTTATTTGTTCATTAGCTAGATTAGGCCATGGTGAACAACATTAGAACTTGGTATTTTATGATTTGGAGCTTCCATTTTTCTAGATCTAACTTTTTATCATTTTCGAATTTTCTTGGTTTTGATCTATTAAACTTAGATTTTTTTTTTCTTGTTTTGAGGCTTCCATGTGGAAGAGAATTCAATTTTACACAAGTTAGAACTTTGAAAATCCAAATTTCGTTTTGATTTGGCCAAGTTATGAACATTGGAAATTTTTGGTGTTCTTGAGTTATCTCTCGGCCTGATGGAGAAGATGACCCTCGGCCAGCGCTCTTTAGCGCAAGGCCATGCGCAGTTCAACTGTACGCAGTTCAACTCGTGCGCAGTTCATCTCCTGCGCAGTTTATCTCCTGCGCAGTTCAACTCGTGCGCAGCTCAACTGTGCGCAGCTCAACTCGTGCGCAGTTCATCTCCTGCGCAGTTCAACTCGTGCGCAGTTCAACTGTGCGCAGTTCAACTGTACGCAGTTCAACTCGTGCGCAGTTCATCTCCTGCGCAGCTCACCCTAGCGCAGCTCGACCCTAGCGCAATCTAACCCCAGCGCAACCTATTGTCCATGATGGTTTGGATTTTATTCCTTGGACTTGGCTTCTCTTTTGTGGGTTGGAGTTTTGAGATCTTGTTCCACACAACACGACTGTCTCGACCCAACACGATCTGGCACGGTTTTTCGTGTTTTGCTTATGACTAGTACGGTTTTTCGTGATTTCTGTGAAGTATGATTCTAGTACTTTCTGATCTTCTTGATAGTGACCCGATGGGTTGCGCCCTTAACTTTTAACCTGTAATTCATGATTAATCTTGATACTGGATAACTTGATAGTGGCCCGTGGCGGCGCACTCCTGACTTGTAACTTGTACACCTGTAACTTATAACTTGACTTGACTTGATGCTGTTGCGATGGCTAACTTGACTCGTATAATCAACTCTGACGCCGTGGGTGTTCATTCTTGCTGCCTTGTGCAATCCACTTGTCTTGTCTCGCATCATGTCTAGGACGTGACTCCCTGGTTACCACGGTCAGGGATTCACACTGAATATGGGTTAGGCTAATGACTAGATCAAACTATAGTTTATGGAGAATTTCCAGTCACAGGCGATCTCGTTATCTGGGCACTTTAAATGGACTTGTAGCCTGCCAACGAGTAGGGCACATTTCCAGCACACTGTCATGTGTTGCACCCTCTAAGTCACCTAAGGGTATATCATCTCCTGGGCGATGTACCCAACCATACTCTCAACCCGCGGAAGGATAACTGGATAGTCTGCAGGGCTTGGGACTGGAAATTTCTCATTTGCATCTTGTTAGTTGTCACGTCCCGCTTCCCAACTGGAACGGTGACGTCATACACATCCCCAGGCTACGCGCCGAAATCCGCGATTGTCGCCCGTAAACATCAGCAAAAATGGAAAATGCCAGAGATTTCAACTTATTATACATATGGAAATTGTTATACAGGACTTCATCAAAAAAATACTTTTACAAGTTACAAATTTATTACAAAAATAACTAGCAAGATAGCTATGGTAGTACTGGTCCTAACTGCAATTACCCAGGCGGCTATTCCTCGTCGTACTGTGGTAGTACCTCGGCGGGGTTGTCTTCTTCTTCACCTAGCGAACAATACTAGGTCGTTTTAGAAAACGACAAGCAAGTCCTCGGTCAAGGACGGTAAAGCATACAAAAGAAAGGTACAGTTTTCTAAAAGAAGGAAATATGCCGACTAGCATTATCATATAAGTTGACTTTACTAAAATCAAAGAAATGTAAATGACATCCATAAATTTGGAAGAATTTCTCTGAGCTTCCCTTGAGCTCTTAACAGGATTTGCTTCCCTTGAGCAATCAAGAACTACCTACCTTTGATAGGTGGGGTTGTTTCTGGAGTAAAATAAAATTTAGCAGACTAAATGCAATGCAAATTTTGAGAACAAAACTCTGAATTAATTCCCTAAATAATTCCCGTGAACAATCCCGTTAACCTGGGATCAGGTTGTAATTTCGGAGCCTCCCTTGGGCTAAAACCAACTATCCGATGTTACTGTCGGGATAGAAGCAACAGGCAGGAGCCTCTCTTGGGCTAGTACTTATATAGAAGTACTCTTCAGGAAATTCAGGAGCCTTTCTTGGGCTAGTACTTATATAGAAGTACTCTTCAGGAAATTCAGGAATCGCTGATCAGCTTTTTATGGTTATTATGTTACGGGATATCTAGGGATATTCAGTTGTTCTCCCCGCCCAATGCTTCCTAGAAAAGAAAAATTTCTAAAATTTCCGAAAGTCAGAAATTTGTCTATCTCCTAAATTTTCCAAAAATTTCGGCAGAGTCTCCTTTGTATTTAGGAGCTCCGACAATTTTACAAAACATGATAAAAGTATATACGGGCTCGCCGGCCCCTTCGGTGGAGCAACCCTCAACACCGGAACCACGCAGTTAATAAATGGGTACGCCGACCCCTTCGGTGGAGCAACTCTCAACACCGGAACACTCAAGCAAGCATTCATATAGACATAGAAGTGTAATTGATTCTGACTTCCTTACCTTAGCAAGCAATTTGCAATTTTAGCGAGCCAGCAGGTTTCAGGACTATTACGGCTTGCTAATTGTTATCCAAATATCAAAATTGAGTCATTAGCAACATAATGATGTCAAGTCTACTTCTATGTGGCATGACTTGTAAAACAATATTATATTCCTTGTAATATTGACTTGGCATGCAAAAGAGTTGGAATTCCATAGATGTAAAGTTACCTTGAAATATAGGAACATGTAACTGCTTAATTTAACTAATTAACCAAGTCAACGTATGTTATTTGATATATTTAATGTTTTGGACAAAATTGATATAATTTCAAGATGACCATCCTAATATCATACGAAGAAGTATAAAGTTTGTAGATATGTGTCACGGGTAAAGGTTTAAGTCCCTAGGTCATGTCAGACTTGTAGTGTTCATTAGAATGTAAGTACATAAGTTGTATAGATGAAATATTTCAAGATATACATATATGTGTATGTGAAAATAAGTATCCTTGCATCTACATGTAAATTTTCTTGCAAATATATGTGTCCATGTACGTCTAAATACACGTATTAATATTAGATGTCAAGGGTGTGTTTATACATAAAATTTATTCATATGTATATATATGTCAAAAATTTAAAGTGTCCTATTATGATGTGTCCTACACATGGTGTCCATTCCCTAGATGCAAACAATTGTTGTGACCAAAAGTTAAGGTTAATTCCTTTACTCATAGTACATACCATTCTCGAAATATTTGATTATGACAATAACCTTTAGAATTTTCGACAATTAAAACTAACCATGAATAAGAAAAATTAAATGTCATAGCAATCTCTAGAGAAAAGTGAGAGAAATGGAGAAGGAGGGAGAGGACTTGCCTTTGATTTAGGGTTGACCTAAGTTTCTTCACAAGACCCTAATTACAACCCAATAACACCCAATTTGTTAGAAAAATTCTGACCTAGGATTTAATTTAGAAGGAATTGTAGAAATTGGGGGAAGAAAAGGGTTAGGAATTACCTAGGGCTCTCCCTTGAAGTTGGAAGAGGAAGTGGAAGTGGAAGAGGTGATGCTGTGGGGGTGGCCGGAGGCCGGCGGGCGGGCGCTGGCGGCGGCAGCGGCGGCGGGCGCTGGCGGCGGCGGGCGGCTGAGCAGCAGCGGCAGCGGCAGCAAGGGTTCGGGGGGAGGGGTCGGGTGTTGTGTGGGGAGGGTGTGTGTGTTTGTTCTTCTTCTTTTTTTTTTTTTTTCTCTTTGGTTATGAAGAGAATGTATGTATATATATATATATATATACATATAGATAGAAGAGTGTAGGGGGTGAGGTGTCCCCCCCCCCCATCCCTTGTAGGGACACCTAGCACCCCCCCCCTAGGACTAGGGTTAAGGCTAGGCTAGGGTTAGGGTTAAGGCTAGGGGCTAGGGTTAGGGTTAAGGTCACAAAATGCCAAAAAAAATATATCCTAACCACAAGATAAATTAACACAGACAATAAAATAATAATAAAATTATTTTGAGTATGACAAGTCTACCCTCCTTAGAAAAATTCCGTCCTCGGAATTTGAAATAATTAGACTAACGATATGGTTACTGACCTGTCTCAGGGAATAAATACGGGTATTGCTTCCGCATGTCTTCTTCCTTCTCCCAAGTTGAATCTCCAGGAGAATCCCTGCTCCACGCAACTCGTACTAACGGAATGACCCGGTTGCGGAGTATCTTATCTCTTCGATCCAAGATCCCAACGGGTCTCTGTTCTATCCGGAGTGTAGGCCCGATGGTGATTTCTGAGTGATCGAGTATATGGCTCGTGTCCGGTACATATCTTCGTAGCTGGGAAACATGGAATACATTGTGAACTCCTTCTAGTGCTGGCGGCAAGGCGAGTCGATATGACACATTCCCAACTTTCTCCAGGATGTCAAATGGTCCAATATATCTGGGACTTAGCTTTCCTCTGGTCCCGAATCTGATGGTTCCCTTAGTTGGTGAAATTTTCAGAAATACGTGTTCTCCGGGTTGAAACTCCAATATTCTTCGATGCTTATCCGCCCACATCTTCTGTCTGTCCTGAGCTGCTTGCAGGTGACTTCTTATTGCTTTGATGATATCCACAGTTTGTGTTACTAATTCTGGCCCCAACAATTGTCTTTCTCCTACGTCGGTCCAGCATACCGGCGATCTGCACTTCCTACCATATAGTGCTTCAAAAGGAGCCATCTTGATACTATCATGATAACTGTTGTTATATGAAAATTCTACCAAATGTAGATGATCATCCCATGCTCCTCCAAAATCTAAAGTACACGCTCTCAGCATGTCTTCTAAGGTCTGAATGGTTCTTTCAGACTGGCCGTCCGTTTGGGGATGGTAGGCGGAGCTAAATTTCAATTTAGTGCCAAGACTTTCTTGCAAGCTTTTCCAGAAATGTGAAGTGAATCTGGTATCTCTATCCGATACTATACTCACTGGCACTCCATGCTGACTAACAATCTGTCTCATGTACATTTCGGCCAGGGCCTCCGTTGACTGTCCAACTCGAAAGGGCAGAAAACGAGCGGACTTGGTAAGTCTGTCTACTATGACCCAAATAGCATTATTACCCCTTTGGGTCCTAGGCAATCCTGTCACGAAATCCATGGTGAGGTGCTCCCATTTCCATTCGGGTATGGGTAACGGCTGGAGAAGTCCTGCTGTCCTTTGATGCTCCGCTTTTACTTGCTGACAGACAAGACATCTTGATACAAATCTGGCGACTTCTCTCTTCATCCCGTGCCACCAAAATGTTTGTCTCAAATCTTTGTACATTTTAGTGCTGCCCGGATGAATGGAATATTGTGAGTTGTGGGCTTCTGACATAACCTCTGTTCTTAAGTCTCCACTGGGCACACATAATCGGTCTCCGAATCTTAATGATCCGTCCGGATGCTTCCTTATCCCGGTCTGGAGTCCCTCTTCTGTTTGTTTCCATATTTTCTGAAGTTTTGAATCATTCTGTTGGGCTTCCTTAATTCTATCTATTAAGGAGGACTGTACTTGCAAGTTTTGCCACATTCCTTCGGTTAGCGGGCGTATCACTTCAATTCCCATTTTCCTCAAATCCTCAAGGATTTCTTTGGGTGTATTCATAAAGAAAGCTTCGGGTCTTCTACTTAAGGCATCAGCCACCTTATTAGCTTTGCCCGGATGATAGGTCAACTCCATGTCAAAATCCTTCAGTAACTCCAACCATCTTCTCTGTCTCATATTAATCTCCTTTTGTGTGAAGACATATTTTAAGCTCTTGTGGTCTGTGTATATTTTGATTCTTTCTCCATATAAATAGTGTCTCCACAACTTGAGTGCGAATACTACCGCTGCAAGTTCGAGATCATGAGTTGGATAATTCCTTTCATGTGTCTTTAATTGTCGGGATGCATAGGCTATGACTCTCCCGTGCTGCATCAGTACACATCCTAAACCTTTACCTGATGCATCACTATATATCTCATATCCACCTGAACCAGAGGGTAATGCTAGTATTGGAGCTGTAATTAATCTTTCCTTCAGCTCGTCAAATGCTGCTTGACATTTCTCCGTCCAGTTAAATTTCTCTTCCTTCCGAGTAAGACGGGTTAAAGGTTCTGCAATTCTTGAAAAGTTCTCTACAAATCTCCGATAATAGCCAGCCAATCCTAAGAAGCTTCTGATTTCTGTTACTGACTTAGGTGTTGGCCAAGACTTTACTGCTTCTACTTTCTTTGGATCTACCGAGATGCCTTCTCCACTGACAATATGTCCTAGGAATGGTGTTTGGTCCAACCAAAACTCACATTTACTAAGCTTAGCATACAATTGTTCTTCTCGCAGAGTTTGCAATACTATCCTCAAATGTCTTTCATGCTCCTCTTCACTTTTGGAGTATACAAGGATGTCATCAATAAATACAATCACAAATTTATCCAGATATTGATAGAATACTCGATTCATCAGGTCCATAAATATAGCGGGTGCATTTGTCAACCCGAATGGCATAACTAAGAATTCGTAATGCCCATACCGAGTTCTAAATGCAGTCTTTGGGATGTCTTCCTTTTTCACCTTTACCTGATGATATCCGGATCTCAAATCAATTTTCGAAAATACCCTTGCCTCTCCTAACTGATCAAACAGTTGATCGATCCTAGGTAAGGGATATTTATTCTTGATGGTAACCTCATTCAAAGCCCTATAGTCAATCACCAGGCGTAGGGTACCATCTTTCTTTTTCACAAATAATACTGGTGCACCCCACGGTGAAGCACTAGGTTGGATAAACCCTTTTGACAACAACTCCTTTATCTGTTTATTTAACTCAACTAGCTCCTCTTTGTTCATTGGGTATATCTTCTTGGCTATGGGTGCAGCTCCCGGTATCAAATCTATAGAAAATTCTACGGCTCTGTCTGGGGGTAGCCCTGGTAATTCTTCTGGGAACACATCCTTGAATTCTTCTACTACCCTTGGAAATGATTGCTCTACTACTCCTTGCAGCAGTACTGGTAATTCAAATCTCTCTAGCTCCTCTGCATTGAACTCATTTTGGTCTCTTGCAAATTCATAAGACTCGCCGTCAGGGAGTTGGAATGAAATTTTCCCCTGACCGCAGTCTATATTGGCTAATGTTGCAGTTAGCCAATCCATACCCAATATTATATCATAATTGCTTGTTGGAAAGACAAGCAATCGGGTACGAAAAGCTCCTCCACCCAATTTAATGGGACATCTACGACATACTCGACTGACTTCTACTATTCCATTACCGGTGAGTACTTTCAATGATTTAGGTAGAGGTTGTGATTCTATTTCACGTTGTGATATAAAAGAAGATGCTATAAATGAATGGGTAGCCCCGGAATCAAATAATACTGAGGCTGGGTATGAAGAAACTAAAATAGTACCTGAAACTACTTCTCCAGGGATATTCGCATCTTCAGTTCCCATTATGAATGCTCGCCCTTGCCTATTCCTTTTCTTGTTATTATTTTGAGCTTGAGCTGCTCGTTGTGCTTGTTGAAACTGA
This sequence comes from Iris pallida, assembly GCA_029216955.1. NCBI lineage: Eukaryota > Viridiplantae > Streptophyta > Magnoliopsida > Asparagales > Iridaceae > Iris > Iris pallida. Next base: position 8,766,637 of record JANAVB010022598.1, read on the forward strand.
TAAGCCTGAGGGGCATAGGGCGGCCTTTGCTGATTTCCATAAGCCATTCCCGCTTGCGCTGTTGGTGCCTGTATCATTGGTCGAGGTTGGTTTCCTTGAACTGGAGGTCGGTATCCCTGAGTGAAACCCTGTGTCCTTGCTCCATTCGCAGGCAGCTGAGGACATTGACTGATTGGATGGTTTGCTCCACACCTCAAGCAAAGCCCCAATCTTCTCCTACATACACTCCTCTTATGTCCTGGCTTTTGGCAGAAATCGCAGATAAGGAATTTGTCCGAGTTGCCATTCTGAGGACGCTTAGGTGGTCCTTGCCAGTGATTCTTGTTAGAGGATGATCCTTCCTCAAAAGTTCTCTTGGGTTGTGATGACCGGAAAGGTTGCTCCTCTTTCAGGATTCTCTCCTGGTCTCGAGCAGCTTCTGTTACCTCAGAAAAGGTCTGGCACCGGTAGGACGCGACCCTGCTTTTCAATTGGGTCCCGAGCCCTTCCAGGAACCTAGAAATTTTTGTTTCTTCGTCGGCTATCATGTTAGGAGCAAAGCGACTGAGTCTGGAAAACTCTACAGCATATTCATCGACGGTGCGTCTTCCTTGTTTAAGATAGTTGAATTGCCGCTCTAACTCTATTCGTGCTGATTTAGGATAGAATCTTTCCTCAAACTTCTTCTTGAATTCTGCCCATGTCATGACCTCATCGGAATCTTCAGGGTACTCAGCACTCCACCAGTATCCAGCGATATCCTCTAGCTGGATACGGATTGCTGGCACCATATCTTCGGTTTTGAGCTTTGCGGCCTTCATTAAGCCTTCAATGGTTTTCAACCATTGACCCGCTTCCATTGCATTTTCAGTTCCCTTGAACTTAGGTGGCTTAAGATCTCGAAAATCTTTTAGGTTTCTCTCTTCTGTTTTCTTGGGGTTCTGCATTTGTTCCAATATGGTTGTATTGGCAACATGGGCTGCATTGGCCTGCTGATTATGGGATTCCAATAATTGCTGGAATAATCGAAACATATCGGCCACAGTTGGTTCTTGAGGGGGCGGAGTACTTGACTGGCCGTGGTTGTCCATATCCTGAGATTTGGAAAAACGCAATTCTTAGGGAAGTGTTTAACTCGTAATCTCCAACAAGAGTGTATCATGAAACTTCGTACATATATATATATATTCATTAAGATGAGAGTAATTACAAAATGGTGCTCCTTACTCTCATTTTTCATTTACATACATTCTTGCTACCATCATTCCAAAACGCGACATGGTAAACTATTCTACTACATACAAGTACATATCTGCAGATGCCAAAATACAAGGAAAAGGACTCCTTCTTCACTATGTACAGGGTTAAGACATCTTATGCTACGGCTTCAATAAGCTCCCTCCCTTCAGCAAGGATCTCCACTTCTGTATACATCCTCTCAAAGTCATCCATGGTGCCTTCGTAGCCGTGCAATCCGACATAGATGCGGTTCGGGTCTCGGACATAAAGACAGTAGGTGATGTACTCAAAGTATACTTCAGCGCCATCCTCCACGTCTCGTACCATAGGACGCCTGACTCCATAGAATACTTGGTAGACATGAATGTCATACCAGTCGGGTGCGTTCCATAGCATCCTGGCATAGCGTTGGTACAGGTACAAGGTGTACTCGCTTCCATCCCATTCCAAACTGGGTATAAACAGGTCCATATCCTTGATATCCTATGTAAGAATTTCTTATAAGGAACATAAGGAGAAAAGCATATTTTATTTATTTATAGATCAATATGCCCTTGGCTTACATACATACTTGGTCACATTCTACCTACATACAGATATATCTTACATTCCATTCATTCTAGCTACACACACATACTTATCATCTATAGATACTAGGGATCTAAGTCCATATTCCCTACTTACTTGCATTCTTACTACATATATTACATACATTCCATATACATATATGCTTGAGGATCTAAATCCACATCTTCCTGATGTTGTGCACTATTGCGTTTGGATGAGTCTGCAGCCATTCTTCCAAGGTACCATTGCGATCAGTCTTTGGGCCTTTGGTGGGTTCTGCCTTTATCAGGACATAATAATGTACCGAGTTGTAATACTCCTTCCTTTCATCATCTATGTCTGACACTACTGGATATTTCAATTCGTAGTGTACTCCATAGGCTTCGATCATTCCTTTACGGGCTACGTGCCACATCTTCTTTACAAATGCATAATACTCGTCTAGGCTGTGACTATCATTTCCCAGTCTTGCGAAGGGTGCAAACCGAGGCATGACCTAGATTGAAAAGAAAATAAAAGTATTTCTTCCTTAGGTTAGTAACTCCTTAGTAGGATTTAAGATCTAGACAGGAAAGAGGAATTTGTAAGGAAAAGCTACCAACTATTTATCTACCTTACTTAAGGATTTCTAAGATATGATTGGAAATCAAAGCTTTCTATCTGAGTATAAAACCTACGTCTAGGCCTAAGGTCCGTTCTGGATTTTCCATTTTCGCTGACCTGCATGGGCCACCACTAAAAGGACGTGTCACGTCCCGCTTCCCAACTGGAACGGTGACGTCATACACATCCCCAGGCTACGCGCCGAAATCCGCGATTGTCGCCCGTAAACATCAGCAAAAATGGAAAATGCCAGAGATTTCAACTTATTATACATATGGAAATTGTTATACAGGACTTCATCAAAAAAATACTTTTACAAGTTACAAATTTATTACAAAAATAACTAGCAAGATAGCTATGGTAGTACTGGTCCTAACTGCAATTACCCAGGCGGCTATTCCTCGTCGTACTGTGGTAGTACCTCGGCGGGGTTGTCTTCTTCTTCACCTAGCGAACAATACTAGGTCGTTTTAGAAAACGACAAGCAAGTCCTCGGTCAAGGACGGTAAAGCATACAAAAGAAAGGTACAGTTTTCTAAAAGAAGGAAATATGCCGACTAGCATTATCATATAAGTTGACTTTACTAAAATCAAAGAAATGTAAATGACATCCATAAATTTGGAAGAATTTCTCTGAGCTTCCCTTGAGCTCTTAACAGGATTTGCTTCCCTTGAGCAATCAAGAACTACCTACCTTTGATAGGTGGGGTTGTTTCTGGAGTAAAATAAAATTTAGCAGACTAAATGCAATGCAAATTTTGAGAACAAAACTCTGAATTAATTCCCTAAATAATTCCCGTGAACAATCCCGTTAACCTGGGATCAGGTTGTAATTTCGGAGCCTCCCTTGGGCTAAAACCAACTATCCGATGTTACTGTCGGGATAGAAGCAACAGGCAGGAGCCTCTCTTGGGCTAGTACTTATATAGAAGTACTCTTCAGGAAATTCAGGAGCCTTTCTTGGGCTAGTACTTATATAGAAGTACTCTTCAGGAAATTCAGGAATCGCTGATCAGCTTTTTATGGTTATTATGTTACGGGATATCTAGGGATATTCAGTTGTTCTCCCCGCCCAATGCTTCCTAGAAAAGAAAAATTTCTAAAATTTCCGAAAGTCAGAAATTTGTCTATCTCCTAAATTTTCCAAAAATTTCGGCAGAGTCTCCTTTGTATTTAGGAGCTCCGACAATTTTACAAAACATGATAAAAGTATATACGGGCTCGCCGGCCCCTTCGGTGGAGCAACCCTCAACACCGGAACCACGCAGTTAATAAATGGGTACGCCGACCCCTTCGGTGGAGCAACTCTCAACACCGGAACACTCAAGCAAGCATTCATATAGACATAGAAGTGTAATTGATTCTGACTTCCTTACCTTAGCAAGCAATTTGCAATTTTAGCGAGCCAGCAGGTTTCAGGACTATTACGGCTTGCTAATTGTTATCCAAATATCAAAATTGAGTCATTAGCAACATAATGATGTCAAGTCTACTTCTATGTGGCATGACTTGTAAAACAATATTATATTCCTTGTAATATTGACTTGGCATGCAAAAGAGTTGGAATTCCATAGATGTAAAGTTACCTTGAAATATAGGAACATGTAACTGCTTAATTTAACTAATTAACCAAGTCAACGTATGTTATTTGATATATTTAATGTTTTGGACAAAATTGATATAATTTCAAGATGACCATCCTAATATCATACGAAGAAGTATAAAGTTTGTAGATATGTGTCACGGGTAAAGGTTTAAGTCCCTAGGTCATGTCAGACTTGTAGTGTTCATTAGAATGTAAGTACATAAGTTGTATAGATGAAATATTTCAAGATATACATATATGTGTATGTGAAAATAAGTATCCTTGCATCTACATGTAAATTTTCTTGCAAATATATGTGTCCATGTACGTCTAAATACACGTATTAATATTAGATGTCAAGGGTGTGTTTATACATAAAATTTATTCATATGTATATATATGTCAAAAATTTAAAGTGTCCTATTATGATGTGTCCTACACATGGTGTCCATTCCCTAGATGCAAACAATTGTTGTGACCAAAAGTTAAGGTTAATTCCTTTACTCATAGTACATACCATTCTCGAAATATTTGATTATGACAATAACCTTTAGAATTTTCGACAATTAAAACTAACCATGAATAAGAAAAATTAAATGTCATAGCAATCTCTAGAGAAAAGTGAGAGAAATGGAGAAGGAGGGAGAGGACTTGCCTTTGATTTAGGGTTGACCTAAGTTTCTTCACAAGACCCTAATTACAACCCAATAACACCCAATTTGTTAGAAAAATTCTGACCTAGGATTTAATTTAGAAGGAATTGTAGAAATTGGGGGAAGAAAAGGGTTAGGAATTACCTAGGGCTCTCCCTTGAAGTTGGAAGAGGAAGTGGAAGTGGAAGAGGTGATGCTGTGGGGGTGGCCGGAGGCCGGCGGGCGGGCGCTGGCGGCGGCAGCGGCGGCGGGCGCTGGCGGCGGCGGGCGGCTGAGCAGCAGCGGCAGCGGCAGCAAGGGTTCGGGGGGAGGGGTCGGGTGTTGTGTGGGGAGGGTGTGTGTGTTTGTTCTTCTTCTTTTTTTTTTTTTTTCTCTTTGGTTATGAAGAGAATGTATGTATATATATATATATATATATACATATAGATAGAAGAGTGTAGGGGGTGAGGTGTCCCCCCCCATCCCTTGTAGGGACACCTAGCACCCCCCCCCTAGGACTAGGGTTAAGGCTAGGCTAGGGTTAGGGTTAAGGCTAGGGGCTAGGGTTAGGGTTAAGGTCACAAAATGCCAAAAAAAATATATCCTAACCACAAGATAAATTAACACAGACAATAAAATAATAATAAAATTATTTTGAGTATGACATTAGTAATTAGGCTTGTGATAACCCTAGTTAGTTAAGTAGTATGCCGTAGTATTTGCTTGGCCGCTTGTGAATGGATGGTGTCCAGCCTGGTCTAAGTCTCGTCTAAGTCCCTGTACCTGGTACTCCTGTACATGATTGTTTTACTTATCTTTAACAATAAATGGGTAGAGACAAGGCGCTATTCAGGCGAAGGGTTACAACCCCGGTCCTTGTTTGGTTTACGGGTTGTAACCTGGCTCCCGGAACGGTTCCACGTCCCTAGTCGTTCATTGTCCTGCTGTACTCTTTATTACTTGTACTTTTCTTCCATTTTCTTATGTTCTGATATGCTGGCTCTTGTTCTTATTTCGTGGCCTCCTTTGTGCCACTTGCTCTTTCTGGGGTTTGACCCAGCTGGTTTTGTGTGGCCAGATTTCGGAGCAGCACCCGAGGATCTACCGAACTTCCAGCCCGATGGTGGTGACTAGAAGGAACCCAGGCTACGAGTGGGTTTTCCATTTTGTTTCACCCACTATATTGTAAATTTATTCTTTTGAGGCGTTTAGCCGACGAGCACCTGTTAGCTCGATGCATCCTTACTTACTGTCTGCCTACGGGCTGTAACATGATTAACAAATCCTAGGGTTGATCATGTATGACTTAACTCTTGCTAGTCCTCGCATTTTGTATGACTAGCTTCTTGATCAGCTGAATATGTAATATTTGGGACGCCTTTTATTGTATATTTGGTGGTCTAACATCTTGTAATTATATTACTTGCTTGAGATTGAGACAATAGGCTTGACCTTAAGAGACCGTTGGTTTGTAGTAAACCCTCATATCTAGACAGCCGTAACCGTATAGCGAGGTGGATTCCATTTCAATATACGTAGCTGGCTATGTTCGCCCTCGCTCTCCAGTATTCTGGTTCTGGAACATCACAGATGGCGAACCAGGCACAAGCTGAAGTGCTCGGGATCGGGACGGTGGTGTTGAAGCTGACTTCGGGGAAGTCTCTGACGCTTCAAGGCGTGAAGCACGTACCTGCTATCGCCAAGAACCTGATCTCCGGAGGCCTACTCTGCAACGCAGGCCTCAGGATGGACATCAATGCTGGCCAGATGGTGATGTCTATCAAGGGAACATATTTCGGAAAAGCTTTTTATACCGAAGGAATGTTCAAAATTCAGCTTGTAAATGAGTCCAATGTAATTAATGTGATTAATGAAATCACTCCTTCGGCTTATACTCTTGAGTTGTGGCATAATAGGCTAGGACATTTCATTGTAAACGAATAAACAGAATGTCTAGTCTAGGACTTATCTCCAAGTGTGGGAGTAAGGTAGAGAAATGTGAAGTTTGTGCTCAAACAAAGATCACAAGGAAACCCTTTCCTTGGGTTAATCGAAGTACAGATCTTCTGGAGTTGGTACACTCCGATATCTGTGACTTCAAACAGTTCTCTACAAAGGCTGGGATGAAGTATTTCATAACCTTCATCGATGACTTCTCAAAATATGCGTTCATCTACTTGCTGAAGGCTAAAGACGAAGCATTCGAGAAGTTCAAGGAGTTCAGAGCCGAAGCTGTAAGCCCCCTGAATTTTCCGAATTATTTTTCGAATTTTCTAATGAATTATTTTCAATAATTCATTTCTATATAATTAATTTTTGATCATTAATGCTCTTTACCGTGACTTGGAATTCTAGAGCATCAGGGATGCCAGTCTCTGAAAACTTCCTTCTTGAAGTTTGTAGTAGACGAGATTACCTTCATGTTGATATATGGTGTCCCACTCAAACTTGTTCCCTTGTGCTCCATTTGCTTCGCGCAACTTTTGGATCAATTTAGACCAATTTATCGTCTGCCGTAATTCGTGATTTAACTTCCAATTTAATTTCTGGGTCCGACATCGGTCCAATCCAGTCGACCCAATATATGGCCCTGGCCTGTTTTGAGCCTACTGTGCACGTGCCACTTGCGTGCTAGCGAATTGATCTCCCTTGTGCTCCTATTTCATCCGTAATTTTAAATTGGTTTAAATTATTATTTTAATTATATCTTGGTCCCAAGCCTGACCAACTTGACCCAACACCCAACCCAATTTGGTGTAACCCCTGTCATGACTGCCCATACACCTCGTTGATATTTTCTTCTTCTTTTTTCTCGACTCTAAATATCTCCCTTTGTATATAAATATCTCTATTTCTCTCTCTCTTTTATATATATGTATATATATATATATATACATATATAATATATAAGTATCTCTCTCTCTCTACATTTAAAACCTTACACCCCCCCATCACCTCACTCCTCCTGTACGAGCAGCCCACTCCCCCCTCTCTTTATTCATTCTCTCTCTCTCTCCCACATTAATATCTTCCTTCTCTCTCTCCTCCCTATTATATTCACTCACACACACAAACAAAACTCTCTCTCCCTCTTATTCTTAACACCCACACACCAACTTCCCTCTCCCTCACCAGCAGCCGACTCCCCCTCCATTCTCCTTCTTCTTCATTTTTTTCTTCATCACCTTCACCAACTCCCCCATGGCCGAGCCCCTTTCTCCTCCTCTTCTTCATCATCGTCACCATCTAACTCAACCACCACACATCACCACCATCACCACCACCTCCACTCGTCACCAAGCCGCGCGTCGCCGCTCGCCGTGCCCTGTCGCCACGCCACAACGGCAGCAGCAGATGCTGCGCCACATTGGCAACAGCAGCGAGGCAGCAGTGCGCAGCGCAGCGCAGTGCGCTGGCTGGCCGCTCGCCGCCCCGGCCACCGCCGTCGCAAGGCCGGCCGCCCCCACGCCAGCGAGCCCCCCCAGGCCGGGCGCACACCCCCGCACCCTCCCGTGGCGGCCAACGTCCTCCGGGACGCGCCGTCTAGGCGATTCGTGCATTTTGAACGGAATCCCGTCGACGCGCGCGGGAAAGTTTCAGAATTGTGTTTCGGGATAGCAACTTCGCATCGATTTTCTGGACAATCCGACCGTTGGATCAGCGAACTTTTTGCTCCATCGCAATCTCGGTATATCCCTCTTCACCTCTGTCAAATTTCACCCGTTAATTTCGTCGTTTGATACATCAAAACCGGCCACCAAGTTGACGTTTTAATTTGTACTGTTTTTGGACAGTTTTGCGACACCAACTTCGCGGGTTCGTATCTTCGTCGTCGCAGCTCCGTTTTGCACGCCACCAGTTCCGGTGCACGGCTGGTATAACCCTCTTCCTGCCCCCTTTAGATTCCATTTCAGTTTGAGCTTGTTAGGTCGGTCGAATTCGACGCCAAAGTTGGCCACTCAAATTCTTTAAGTTGCACTTGTAAAATTCTATTTTTGAACCCGGGACTCCGGATTCAATTTCTGACACCACTAGTAGACTAGTGGCATCGTTCTGGCCTGTTTTCATATAAAGTTTGCTTGATTTGGAGAACGTGGGCCCTGGCACGTATTTCGGTGCAAAGCGGGTCCCACTTTCTGAGTCAACGGGTCACTTTGAGATCGGCTCATCGGAATCCAATTCTGGATATACCGTTGAGTTCGTATCGTCATTCTGGACTCGTTGACATATAATTTGCTAAGTTTTAGTGGACATTGGCTCCGACACGCTTTTCCGTGCAAATCGGAATTTCAATGTCCAGGTCAACGGACCAATTTGAGATCGGGTCAACGGAATCCAATTCTGGATATACCGTTGGGTTCGTATCGTCATTCTGGATTCGTGGACATATAATTTGTTAGGTTTTGTGCCCTTTTATTTCGACACGTTTTTCGATGCAAAGTGTATCCAACGGCGGACATCATTTTGGCCCGAAATTACCGTTTTCCCCCTGTGTCCAAATTGGACTTTTGGACAGGCTATTCTAGCTATTTTGACCATTCTGGACACGTTGGTGATGTTAGTTTCATCATCCGACAACATCTGTAAATTTCTTCCCTTTTTGTGTTACCCTATTATTATAATATTTTCTTCCTTTTGGTTGTTCTAGAGATCCGTCGATTTCAGTGATTTCTAAATCACTAAAATTCATAAGTTGACCTTGTAGATGTTTATAGAGACTAGCTTGACCTTTATTGACCATGGTTGACTACTTTGACTAGATGTCGAAGTAGAGTCAACATTTGACCTAGGTTTGACCAGATTTAACCAACGTTGACTTTTGACCAAAGTCAACTGTAGATCAACCATTGACCTATTTTAACCTAGATTAGACTTAGTGTTGACCGGAGTTGACCAGTTGACCAAAGTCAACTGTACGTCAACCTTGACCCAGTTTGTCTTAGTTTGACTTAGTTTGACCTAGATGTTTAGTATGTCTTTTGACCCTGATCAGCTCTTGTATTATTTCATCTTTAGGTCTGTGGTTTTACTCTGAACCCTGATTCATATTGACAGCAGGACCCCAGGCGAGTACATTCTCTGATAATATTTCTGTTTTATGATATCGTCTTTGTTTCTAGTATTTAGTGTAGATATCCTTGTTCTCTTGACACATTATTCACACGAATTGGTATTGTTTGGATCCCGTCATAAGATGTTATTCCTCTTATATATGGTATGCTTTGTGCAAGTCTTCCTTGTTCCTTGTTCATTGTATAGACACGATTTTCTGTGAAGGAGAGCTACTTCCCAGAGAATGCGTGTCATGACGTGTCTTGACTGGATCCACTATATTAGTCAGGGATGGGGGTGTTAGCGTAGATATGTGATCAATACCCCACAGTATTATTGTATCATCATTGTATAGTGTTAATCATACACTCACGTATGATTAGCCAGGCCAAACATTGTATCAAGTTCTAAGCCGATCACATATTGAAACTAATACTAAACTCACATAGATATAGTTCTAGATTTTTGTACATGATATATACTGTTTTCTTGTTCTTATATTCAGTTACAGTCTTGACATGCCTTACCATGTGTCACGTCCCGCTTCCCGGATGGAAGGGTGACGTCAGAAACACATCTCCAGGCTACGCGCCGAAATCGCGATTGTCGCCCGTAATATCAGCAAAATGGAAAATACTAGAAATTTCATAACATTAAGCATATTGTACAGGGAACTTTTCCCACAATTCTTATACAGATTTATTACAAAACAAATGCATAATGACTGAGAAGTTCTCGTCCTAGCTATAAATAATGGTTTACTCCTCGAGGTATTGCGGCGATACTTCAGCAGAGACGTCTTCTTCTTCACCTAGTGAACAAAACTAGGTCGTTTAGAAACGACAAGCAAGTCCTCGGTCAAGGGCGATAAAATATAAATAAATAAAATTGAAAGATGCGGTTTTCTTTAAAAAGACTTGTGCAACTGCATATATGTATGTATATAAGCATATATATATATGTATATATATATATACCCTTAATTTTTACTAAAATAACACATGTAACCATCATCCTACTCCAGGGATTGTGAGATTTCCGAGCTTCCCTTGAGCTTTTTGTAAGATTTGCTTCCCTTGAGCAAACTGCCTACCCAAGGTAGGTTTGAGTTACCCTTGGAGTAAGATGAAATCTAATGCAATTGAGAACAATAATCTGAATAATTCTCTAGATGCTTCCCGTGAACAATCCCGTTAACCTGGGATCAGGCTGTGAATTCCGAGCCTCCCTTGGGCTAAACATCTATTTGATGTTACTGTCGAAATAGATGAATTGATTTCCGAGCCTCCCTTGGGCTAGTACTCTCTATTTGAAAATAGAAGTACGGATTTCCGAAATACTGATCAGCTTTCATTGTTATTATGTTACGGGATATCTAGGAATATTCAGTTGTTCTCCCCGCCCAATGCTTCCTATATATGAAACTTTCTAAAATTTTCCAAAAGTCAGAAAATTTAACTATCTCTAGAATTTCTCAAAAATTTTGGCAGAGTCTCCTTTGTATTTAGGAGCCCCGCAAATTTACAGAAAACATATATAAATGGTAAGAAAATATGGGCTCGCCGACCCCTTCGGTGGAGCAACTCTCAACACCGGAACCACGCAAATAAAAATTGGGCTCGCCGACCCCTTCGGTGGAGCAACTCTCAACACCGGACCATGCAGTTTATATAAAAAGTAAAGCAGGATAAATAATTAGACACCTTTTACCTTTTGGCAAGCGAGGGAATAAGCATATTTTACCTTTCTTTAGCAATCAGTCGGAAGGCGATTTTTGCAATTAGCAAGCAATACAATGATGGCCAAATTTTCCCTTGCAAGTTATACTAGGCAACATGTAGAGACTTAAAATGAAAACATGTACATATATATATTTATATACTAGGTAGATAGTATGTAGATACTATACATATATTTGCATATACTCATATATCATGTATATAGATAATAGGTATGTATATATACATTATGTAGATAGTACATATATATATAATATGTATAGATGTATTTGTAGATAGTTTATAAACGATATGTATGTATATATATATTATGTAGATAGTACATATGTATACAATATGCATAGATGTATTTGTAGATAGTTTATATACAATATGTATGTATATATATATTATATAGGTAGTACACATATATACAATATGTAATATGTATGTATATATATATATATATAGATAGCGTACACATAAAGGAATTAAGAACGTAGAAAATAACAAGTCCTCATACTTTACCTTCCCGTGAATGGTTCTGTTGTTCAGTTCCAAAATTTTTTTATGACAACTTACCATTGGAGAGTCCCATATGTTCATTTGTGTTTGTTTGTTCATGGAGAGTCCAATAGTTCATGTCCATAAATCGCAAGTCCAAAGTTCGTGTTCGAAATTGATTTCTCTACTTGTGTCTATTCGATTATTCACTTGTTCGAAAGATCATACCATAAATATTTAATACTTTTGTTTATGTCAAATTAAATAATTACTAGGAATTAGGATTTGCAACAGTTTAATTTATCATGACTTGATTTCAGTATTATTAAATTTTAGAATTTTACTAAACAAAATTCAGAGATATTACCCTAACTAATTATATTCCAAACTTATAATATGAAATTTCAGATTTTTGAAGATTAAACCCTACAATTTCAATTTTCTGGTATTACCAAATTATTCATGAAGCTATAATTTCAGAATTTTAACACGATAATAAAGGAATAATTATGAGTTCCATTAACCTAGATGGAAATATTGAGAAGAAGAAGGAGAGGAGGACTTGCCTTGGGTGGGGAATGATCCAAACTTCTTCACAAACCCTAATTAGAACCCAAAAGCAAAAATTACTTTGTTAGTGACCTAACCTAGTTGGAATTGAACTAAAACATAGGGATTGAGGAAGAAGAGGAAAAATTACCTAGGTTTCCCTCCTTGGGGAAGTTGGAGTAGAGGGGGAAGGAGGTGAAGATGGAGTGGATGAGGAGGAGGTGACCCGGAGGGGGCAGCCAGCGGCGGCAGCGGGCGACGGGCGGCGGCAGGCGGCGGCAGCGGGCGGCGGGCGGCGGCAGCGGGCGGCGGCAGCGGGCAGCAGCAAGGGAAAAGGGGGTCGGGTGAGTGTGGGGAGGTGTGAGTGTTTTTTTTTTTTTTCCCTTTCCTTCTCTTAAGTGTGTGTGTGTGTATAAATAGGGAGAGAGAGAGGGTGAGTTGCTGGTGGGGTGTGGGTTTTGTGTGTGTGTGTTTTTGTGTTAAGGGGGGGGGGGATTTATATAGAAGGGTGAGATGGTGAGGTGTGTTTGTGTGTTGGGGTGGAAAATTTAAATGAGAGGGTGGTGAGGTGTCCCCCCCCAATTAAATACATGGGACACATAATCCTTCTCCATTCTTCTTTATTTCTCTTTTTTTTTTTTGAAGCAAATAACAATAATAAATAATATTAATAATAATAATAATAATAATAATAATACTAAGAGTATGACAAGTCTACTCCCCTTAGAAAAATTTCGTCCTCGGAATTTAAAATAATTAGTACAACGATTTATTGCTCACCTGGTTTATGGAAATAGATACGGATATTGTTTCCGCATATCTTCTTCCTTCTCCCAAGTTGAATCTCCAGGCGAATCCTTGCTCCATGCGACTCGTACTAATGGAATGATCCGATTGCGGAGTATCTTCTCTCTTCGGTCCAAGATCCCAACGGGTTTCTGTTCAATTCGTAGTGTAGGTCCAACAGAAATTTCTGAATGGTCGAGTATATGGCTAGGGTCCGACACATATCTTCGCAATTGAGAAACATGGAATACATTGTGAACTCCCTCTAGTGTTGGGGGTAAGGCAAGCCGATATGATACATTCCCTACTTTCTCCAATATGTCGAAGGGCCCAATGTATCTCGGACTCAGTTTTCCTCTGGTCCCAAATCTGATTGTTCCCTTGGTTGGTGAGATTTTCAGAAAGACATAATCTCCAGGTTGAAATTCCAGTATTCTTCGATGCTTATCAGCCCACATCTTCTGTCTATCCTGGGCTGCTTGCAAGTGACTTTTTATTGCCTTGACTATATCCACAGTTTGTGTCACCAGTTCTGGTCCTAACAACTATCTTTCTCCTACGTCGGTCCAGCATACCGGCGATCTGCACTTTCTACCATACAGTGCTTCAAAAGGAGCCATTTTGATACTATCATGATAACTGTTGTTATATGAAAATTCCACCAGATGTAGATGATCATCCCAAGCTCCCCCAAAATCTAAGGTACAAGCTCTCAGCATGTCTTCTAAGGTCTGAATTGTTCTTTCAGACTGGCCGTCTGTTTGGGGATGGTAAGCGGAGCTATATTTCAACTGGGTGCCAAGATTTTCCTGCAAACTTCTCCAGAAATGTGAAGTAAACCTGGTATCCCTATCTGACACTATACTTACGGGTACCCCATGCTGACTCACAATCTGCTTCAAATACATATCTGCTAGTACTTCTGTTGATTGTCCTACTCGAAAAGGAAGAAATCGAGCGGACTTAGTGAGTCTATCTACAATGACCCAAATAGCATTATTTCCTCTTTGGGTCCTAGGCAGTCCTGTCACAAAATCCATGGTAAGATGCTCCCATTTCCACTCGGGGATAGGTAATGGTTGGAGAAGTCCTGCTGTCCTCTGATGTTCTGCTTTCACTTGTTGGCACACAAGACATTTAGATACAAACCTGGCGATTTCTCTCTTCATTCCATGCCACCAAAATGTCTGTTTTAAGTCTTTATACATCTTAGTGCTGCCTGGATGAATGGAATATTGCGAACTATGAGCTTCAGACATGACCTCTGTTCTCAAATCTCCACTGGGCACACATAATCGATCTCCGAATCTTAGCGATCCATCCGGATGCTTCCTTATCCCGGTCTGGAGTCCTGCCTCCGTTTGTTTCCAAAGTTTCTGCAATTTTGAATCATTTTGCTGTCCTTCTTTAATTCTATCTATTAAGGAGGATTGTATTTGTAAATTTTGCCATATCCCATCAGTTACCGGGCATACTACTTCAATTCCCATTTTTCTTAGATCCTCGAGGATTTTCTTAGGTATATTCATAAGGAAAGCTTCGGGTCTTCTACTCAGAGCATCAGCCACCTTATTGGCTTTTCCTGGATGATATTCTAGCTCCATATCAAAGTCTTTCAGCAATTCTAGCCATCGTCTTTGTCTCATATTGATTTCTTTTTGTGTGAAGACATATTTTAAGCTTTTGTGGTCTGTATATATTTTAATTATCTCCCCATATAAATAATGTCTCCATAGCTTAAGGGCAAATACCACAGCAGCAAGTTCAAGGTCATGTGTTGGATAATTTCTTTCATGTGTCTTCAGCTGTCGAGATGCATATGCTATGACTCTTCCATGTTGCATTAGTACACACCCCAGGCCTTTGCCTGATGCATCACTATATATTTCATATCCGCCTGAGCCAGATGGTAATGCTAGTATTGGGGCTGTAATTAACCTTTCCTTTAACTCATCAAATGCTGCTTGACATTTTTCCGTCCAGATAAATTTTTCTTCCTTCCGGGTAAGACGGGTTAAAGGTTCTGCAATTCTTGAAAAATTCTCCACGAATCTTCGATAGTAACCAGCTAGTCCTAAAAAGCTTCTGACTTCTGCTACGGACTTTGGTGTTGGCCAAGACTTAACTGCTTCTATTTTCTTCGGATCTACCGAAATCCCTTCTTCGCTGACAATATGTCCTAAAAAAGGTATTTGGTCCAGCCAAAATTCACATTTGCTAAGCTTGGCATATAACTGTTCTTCCCGCAAGGTTTGCAGTACAATTCTCAAATGTTTCTCATGTTCTTCTTCACTTTTGGAGTATATAAGAATATCATCAATGAATACAATTACAAATTTATCCAGATATTGATAAAATATTCGATTCATCAGGTCCATAAATATAGCTGGTGCATTTGTTAACCCGAATGGCATAACTAAGAATTCGTAATGCCCATACCGAGTCCTAAATGCAGTTTTTGGAATGTCTTCTTTTTTTACCTTTACCTGATGGTATCCAGATCTTAAATCAATTTTTGAAAATACCCTTGCCTCTCCTAACTGATCAAACAGTTGATCAATCCTAGGTAAGGGATATTTATTCTTGATGGTAACCTCATTCAAGGCCCTATAGTCAATCACGAGGCGTAAGGTACCATCTTTCTTTTTCACAAATAATACTGGTGCACCCCATGGTGAAGCACTAGGCTGAATAAATCCCTTTGATAACAATTCCTTTATTTGTTTATTTAACTCAGCTAGCTCCTCTTTGTTCATTGGGTATATCTTTTTGGCTATGGGTGCAGCCCCTGGTATTAGATCTATAGAGAATTCTACGGCTCTATCTGGAGGTAGTCCTGGCAATTCTTCTGGAAACACATCCTTGAATTCTTCTACTACCCTTGGAAATATTTGCTCCGTTGATTCATGTAACATTACGGGTAACTCAAATTTCGCTAATTCATCTGCATTGAATTCATTCTGGTCCCTTACAAACTCATATGACTCTCCGTCAGGGAGTTGGAATAAAATTTTCCCCTGTCCACAGTCTATATTAGCTAAAGTTGCAGTCAGCCAATCCATACCCAATATTACATCATAATTGCTTGTCGGAAAGACAAGTAACCGGGTACGAAAAGCTCCTCCACCCAGTTTTATGGGGCATTTACTACATACTCGACTAACTTCTACCACCCCATTTCCCGTGAGGACTCTTAATGGTTTAGTTAGAGGTTGAGAATCTATCTCACGTTGTGATATAAAGGAAGATGCTATAAATGAATGGGTGGCCCCGGAATCAAATAATACTGAAGCTGGATATGAGGAAACTAGAATAGTACCTGAAACCACTTCTCCTGGAATACTTGCATCTTCAGCTCCCATTACGAACGCTTGGCCTTGCCTATTTCTCTTCTTATTATTATTATTCTGAGCTTGAATCGCCCGTTGTGCTTGTTGGAACTGATATGCCTGAGGGGCATAGGGCGGCCTTTGCTGATTTCCATTGGTTCTGACAGCTTGTGGTGGTGCCTGAATCATCGGTCGTGGTTTGGTCTCCTGAAACAACGGTCGGTAACCCGGGTTGAAGCCTTGTGGGATTGCTCCAATCACAGGCAGCTGAGGGCACTGACCGGTCGAATGGTTTCCTGCTCCGCACTTTAGACAAAGTCCCAATCTTCTCCTACATACATTTCTTTTATGTCCTGGCTTCCGGCAGTAGTCGCAGATAATGAATTTGTCTGGGTTGCCATTCTGCGGACGCTTAGGTGGTCCCTGCCAATGATTCTTGGAGGATGCCCGCTCCTCAAAACTCCTCTTAGGTTGTGGAGACCGGAAAGGTTGTTCTTCTTTCAGTATCCTTTCTTGGTCTCGAACAGCTTCTGTTACTTCAGAAAAGGTCTGGCACCGATAGGACGCGACCCTACTTTTCAATTGGGTCCCAAGCCCTTCCAAGAACCTAGAAATTTTTGTTTCTTCATCAGCTATCATGTGAGGGGCGAATCGACTGAGTCTGGAAAATTCCACAGCATACTCATCAACGGTGCGTTTTCCTTGTTTAAGGTAGTTAAATTGTCGCTCTAATTCTATCCGTGCTGATTTAGGATAGAATCTCCCTTCAAATTTCTTCTTGAATTCCGCCCATGTCATATCTTCATCAGAGTCTTCCGGATATTCAGCACTCCACCAATATCCAGCGATGTCTTCTAACTGGATGCGAATTGCTGGCACCATGTCCTCAGGTCGAAGCTTTGCAGCCTTCATTAGACCCTCGATGGTTTTCAGCCATTGTCCTGCTTCTATTGCGTTCTCAGTCCCCTGAAACTTAGGCGGCTTTAGATCCCTGAAGTCTTTTAAGGCTCTGTCCCTTGTATTATTGGAGTTCTGCATTTGCTCCAATATTGTAGTATTGGTAGCCTGAGCAGCATGGGCTTGTTGACTATTAGACTCCAATAATTGCTGGAATAGCTTAAACATGTCGGCTACAGTTGGTTCCTGCGGGGACGTATTAATTTGCCGATCGTGGTTGTCCATATCCTGAAATTAAAAATGCAATTCTTAGGGAATCATCCGAAATGTTTTATCTATAACACAAGTGTATTTACAACCACATTTATATTTCATTTTTGAATGAGAGTGGTACAAAATGATACTTCCACTCTCATTTCACATCTACTTTATCCCCCCTCTTTTTTTTGTACTACATCTACTCATGTCACCCATTCCTCCCAAAATGTGACATGGTGATCTATTTTACTCTATACTTGTACATATCCAACATATAGTACAACTGACAAAAGACCTTCTTCTTCACTTGTACAGGTTTCAGCTTCCTATTCTACTGCCTCAATGAGAACTCTGTCTTCAGCAAGGATTTCTACTTCTGGATGTAATCTTTCAAAGTCTTCTAGGGTTCCCTCATAACCATGCAGTGCAATATAGAAGCGATTTGGATCCCGAACATAGAGGCAATATGTGATATTCTCAAAATCAACTTCAGCGCCATCCTCGATGTCTCGGATGATGGGACGCCTGACTCCATAGAATATCTGGTAGACATGCACGTTGTACCAATCGGGTGCGCTCCACATGGTTCTAGCATACCGTTGGTATAGATATAGGGAGTAATCACTTCCATCCCATTCTAAGCTGGACATGAATAGATCCATACCTATACTCATTATATCCTTAAGTAAGAATTACCTATAGGAAATATATGAATTTAGAAAAGGCATATTTTTATACATCTTTATAGTACAATAAGCCTCAGGACTTACATATTTGGTAGGTTGCATTCTAACTATATTCAAGACATATATATGTCAGACATTTACATATCATTTATAAGTTCATACTCCTTTATGCCTACTTGCACTCTTTATATACTTACATTCATATATTAATTATACTTAGTGACCTTAAATCCACATCTTCCTTATATTGTGAATCTTCACGTCGGGGTGAGTCTGCAGCCATTCTTCTAAGGTGCCGTTACGGTCAGTTTCTGGGTCTCCAGAGGGTTCCGCCTTGATCAGGATGTAGTAGTGCACTGAGTTATAGTACTCCTTTCTTTCGTCGTTTATGTCTGTCACTACTGGATATTTCAATTCATAGTGGACCCCATAGGCTTCTATCATCCCCTTTGGCGCTACGTGCCACATTTTTCTTACAAATGCATAATACTCGTCTAGGCAGTGGATGCCATTTCCTAACCTTGCAAAGGGTACGAACCGTGACATGATCTACACCAGGAATTTCTTAGATTAGTATCTCTAAGACTAAGATTTTAGAGAGGAAACTGTAAAGGAAGATGCTACTAACTACTTATACTGCCTTCTTAATAACTTCTAAGGCATGGTGGTTATGTAAGTCTAGAACCTATGTCTATGTATACCTAGGTTCCATTCCTCGTATTTTCCATTTTGCTGACCTGCATGGGCCACCACTAGAAGACGTGTCACGTCCCGCTTCCCGGATGGAAGGGTGACGTCGGAAACACATCTCCAGGCTACGCGCCGAAATCGCGATTGTCGCCCGTAATATCAGCAAAATGGAAAATACTAGAAATTTCATAACATTAAGCATATTGTACAGGGAACTTTTCCAACAATTCTTATACATATTTATTACAAAACAAATGCATAATGACTGAGAAGTTCTCGTCCTAGCTATAAACAATGGTTTACTCCTCGAGGTATTGCGGCGATACTTCAGCAGAGACGTCTTCTTCTTCACCTAGTGAACAAAACTAGGTCGTTTAGAAACGACAAGCAAGTCCTCGGTCAAGGGCGATGAAATATAAATAAATAAAATTGAAAGATGCGGTTTTCTTTAAAAAGACTTGTGCAACTGCATATATGTATGTATATAAGCATATATATATATGTATATATATATATACCCTTAATTTTTACTAAAATAACACATGTAACCATCATCCTACTCCAGGGATTGTGAGATTTCCGAGCTTCCCTTGAGCTTTCTGTAAGATTTGCTTCCCTTGAGCAAACTGCCTACCCAAGGTAGGTTTGAGTTACCCTTGGAGTAAGATGAAATCTAATGCAATTGAGAACAATAATCTGAATAATTTTCTAGATGCTTCCCGTGAACAATCCCGTTAACCTGGGATCAGGCTGTGAATTCCGAGCCTCCCTTGGGCTAAACATCTATTTGATGTTACTGTCGAAATAGATGAATTGATTTCCGAGCCTCCCTTGGGCTAGTACTCTCTATTTGAAAATAGAAGTACGGATTTCCGAAATACTGATCAGCTTTCATTGTTATTATGTTACGGGATATCTAGGAATATTCAGTTGTTCTCCCCGCCCAATGCTTCCTATATATGAAACTTTCTAAAATTTTCCAAAAGTCAGAAAATTTAACTATCTCTAGAATTTCTCAAAAATTTTGGCAGAGTCTCCTTTGTATTTAGGAGCCCCGCAAATTTACAGAAAACATATATAAATGGTAAGAAAATATGGGCTCGCCGACCCCTTCGGTGGAGCAACTCTCAACACCGGAACCACGCAAATAAAAATTGGGCTCGCCGACCCCTTCGGTGGAGCAACTCTCAACACCGGACCATGCAGTTTATATAAAAAGTAAAGCAGGATAAATAATTAGACACCTTTTACCTTTTGGCAAGCGAGGGAATAAGCATATTTTACCTTTCTTTAGCAATCAGTCGGAAGGCGATTTTTGCAATTAGCAAGCAATACAATGATGGCCAAATTTTCCCTTGCAAGTTATACTAGGCAACATGTAGAGACTTAAAATGAAAACATGTACATATATATATTTATATACTAGGTAGATAGTATGTAGATACTATACATATATTTGCATATACTCATATATCATGTATATAGATAATAGGTATGTATATATACATTATGTAGATAGTACATATATATATAATATGTATAGATGTATTTGTAGATAGTTTATAAACGATATGTATGTATATATATATTATGTAGATAGTACATATGTATACAATATGCATAGATGTATTTGTAGATAGTTTATATACAATATGTATGTATATATATATTATATAGGTAGTACACATATATATACAATATGTAATATGTATGTATATATATATATATATAGATAGCGTACACATAAAGGAATTAAGAACGTAGAAAATAACAAGTCCTCATACTTTACCTTCCCGTGAATGGTTCTGTTGTTCAGTTCCAAAATTTTTTTATGACAACTTACCATTGGAGAGTCCCATATGTTCATTTGTGTTTGTTTGTTCATGGAGAGTCCAATAGTTCATGTCCATAAATCGCAAGTCCAAAGTTCGTGTTCGAAATTGATTTCTCTACTTGTGTCTATTCGATTATTCACTTGTTCGAAAGATCATACCATAAATATTTAATACTTTTGTTTATGTCAAATTAAATAATTACTAGGAATTAGGATTTGCAACAGTTTAATTTATCATGACTTGATTTCAGTATTATTAAATTTCAGAATTTTACTAAACAAAATTCAGAGATATTACCCTAACTAATTATATTCCAAACTTATAATATGAAATTTCAGATTTTTGAAGATTAAACCCTACAATTTCAATTTTCTGGTATTACCAAATTATTCATGAAGCTATAATTTCAGAATTTTAACACGATAATAAAGGAATAATTATGAGTTCCATTAACCTAGATGGAAATATTGAGAAGAAGAAGGAGAGGAGGACTTGCCTTGGGTGGGGAATGATCCAAACTTCTTCACAAACCCTAATTAGAACCCAAAAGCAAAAGTTACTTTGTTAGTGACCTAACCTAGTTGGAATTGAACTAAAACATAGGGATTGAGGAAGAAGAGGAAAAATTACCTAGGTTTCCCTCCTTGGGGAAGTTGGAGTAGAGGGGGAAGGAGGTGAAGATGGAGTGGATGAGGAGGAGGTGACCCGGAGGGGGCGGCCAGCGGCGGCAGCGGGCGGCGGGCGGCGGCAGGCGGCGGCAGCGGGCGTTGGGCGGCGGCAGCGGGCGGCGGCAGCGGGCAGCAGCAAGGGAAAAGGGGGTCGGGTGAGTGTGGGGAGGTGTGAGTGTTTTTTTTTTTTTTTTTTTTTCCCTTTCCTTCTCTTAAGTGTGTGTGTGTGTATAAATAGGGAGAGAGAGAGGGTGAGTTGCTGGTGGGGTGTGGGTTTTGTGTGTGTGTGTTTTTGTGTTAAGGGGGGGGATTTATATAGAAGGGTGAGATGGTGAGGTGTGTTTGTGTGTTGGGGTAGAAAATTTAAATGAGAGGGTGGTGAGGTGTCCCCCCCCAATTAAATACATGGGACACATAATCCTTCTCCATTCTTCTTTATTTCTCTTTTTTTTTTTTGAAGCAAATAGCAATAATAAATAATATTAATAATAATAATAATAATAATAATAATACTAAGAGTATGACACCATGATTCATGTACACATTATTTACCTCGTATATTCTCTCTATTTACTGCTATATTTTCAATATCGTCTAACTAGAACTGTTATTTGAGATTTGTGCTCGTTCCATCCTGACTGGATATGTTGACAAAATTTTAGGAGTAGTTGTGCCATATTTGTTGGACTTCATGATGTTGCTAGCTGAGGTGGATCTCACTATTCTTCTATGTGAGTTGCCTGGTAGTTATCCTTAGTTAGTCTTGTTGTTCCTTCTTTATTTTTCTGTATTATGATCATTATAGATTCTAGTTGTTCTAGTGATATTGTTATTATTTCTTGTCTTATCTTCCTTAGTTTTCGTGATGTGACATGAGTACATTTCTAGTTATGGATTCTTAGATGTTGTAGTTAGTATAGTATACTTGATAGCGTTCTACCGCCGATACCGCAGCGTAGGCTGGGCATGGCCCACGTATTCGTACCCGTATATCCGGGTGCGGGTCGTGACACGTTTTTAGTGGTGGCCCATGCAGGTCAGTCTTTGTAATTAATGCGAAGTCGTGGTAGTACTTGAGTTTATCTGTACTACTGCGAGCCTGCCCTAGGATTAAGGATGAGTCATGGAATATTTTAGAATTTGGTACTCAGTCACATATTAGGAACTCTTGGTAGATTCCAGGGATGATCCCTGGGAATCTTATTTCGAAGGCTTTCAAATCTTTTCCCACTTGTTTCCATTCGACATGATTTTTGAAATATCTGTCCGTATCAAACTTTATTCCTTCTTGGGATGAGTTTGTGGACCCCAGAGGAAGGTATAAGTTGGACTTGTATATCATCTAGGTTGGGGAGAGAATATGATTTATCAACCTCGTATCATGGTAGAGGTTTGTTTTAGATTATATTCCACCATTTTCTATCTTGACCTAGGTAGTACCCTCGGGACTTTTCCTGAGATTTTCCTCTGAACCCTATCTCGGAAGTTGTTTCCGTTGTTTCTATTAACTTACCCTTGACTTATTGTTGAATTTTAAATCTTAATATTCGTTGTTGACCTTTGATTTTGTTTTGGATAATTCTTTTAAGAATAGAGTTAAGATATCCTGATAAACATATTTTGGATGAGAACGATGAGAACGGTAAGTGTCTACTTTATTTATGGAGTTTAGAATTCATCGCAGTCATATTAGCTAGCGAGACAGGGACATGGAGCCTGATTTGGATATACTATCCTAGTTATGTCATTTAGATTCTCTTGCAGCCATACCGGTTGGCGTGGTAAGGAATCTAGATGACATGATTATAGGGTGTATACCATGGACTTTATTAATTGTTTATTACCGCTATGCTTACTGGCGTGGCGAGAATTCTGGCAACATGATTTGGGATAGACGTGTATGGTTATCAAATCGTATCTTAAATTGATTCACTTGTTTTAACCTATTGGGCAAGAGCAGTTCCTACTATTACTTCTGTTTTTCCCATTCTTCTCTTCCTCATCGCATGATGATTTCCTCATCTTACCCTTACTTCCTCCGTCTTGATCAATTATGTCTTGATTCCACCAATTACCTATCTCGTATCTACTTCTGTCAGCCATACTTTGGAAACCTTGAAAATTTTAGAATTTTTACATCTTTTATCTTGGGAGAAATCGAGGAAGTATCGTAATCATCCGTCTCGGAGTAGACATTGTTGGTAGTAGTCGAAGCAGAGCGAGATGATTACCTCGGCTTCCTCCTACGATCCCATATTCCGGTTTTTATGATAGCAGAAGAAATTCAATTCTACATCCTTGATTTGTTTATTATATTTTGATATCGTGAGATTGATCCTCTCTGATTGACCAATCGATTCTGGTTGTCTAGTTTATCGTGCCAAAGAGTCTTGATTGTTGATTAAACTTAAATGGTTTCGAATTCCATTGTGATATGATTTCCTTCTTAGATGCTCGTGTCCAGACTTCGTTGATTTTGTTCTCCATCTTGCCCAAATTCTGATTTACTCAAAACTTGAACAATTTCAATCGTGCTGAGACTAAATTATTTATTTTCATCATGATTGGACAATGCTATCATCACTCGTGCTTTAAACTTTCGATTCAATTCTGGCAAATGACTAAATTCTATTCCAATCACGATTAGGCTTCATACTATCCTTGATTATGCCGGAGTCTCATTTTCTGAATCGTGTCCCAATGACTTAACTCATCTATAATCGTGCCTATATGATTCTGTTCATATTTTGATTCTATCGTGCGAAAATTTTTCATCATGCCTGAATAATTGTGAATTGAATATCTTAATCGTGCAAACTTGTCATTCTATGATCGTGCCTAAGTTTTTACCTAAAACTTTCTATCTTGTTTTACCCCTACTACAACCTTAATTTCGAGGACAAAATTTCTATAAGGTGGGTAGGATGTAAGCCCCCTGAATTTCCCGAATTATTTTTCGAATTTTCTAATGAATTATTTTCAATAATTCATTTCTATATAATTAATTTTTGATCATTAATGCTCTTTACCGTGACTTGAAATTCTAGAGCATCAGGGATACCAGTCTCTGGAAACTTCCTTCTTGAAGTTTGTAGTAGACGAGATTACCTTCATGTTGATATATGGTGTCCCACTCAAACTTGTTCCCTTGTGATCCATTTGCTTTGCGCAACTTTTGGATCAATTTAGACCAATTTATCGTCTGCCGTAATTCGTGATTTAACTTCCAATTTAATTTCCGGGTCCGACATCGGTCCAATCCAGTCGATCCAATATATGGCCCTGGCCTGTTTTGAGCCTACTGTGCACGTGCCACTTGCGTGCTACCGAATTGATCTCCCTTGTGCTCCTATTTCATCCGTAATTTTAAATTGGTTTAAATTATTATTTTAATTATATCTTGGTCCCAAGCCTGACCAACTTGACCCAACACCCAACCCAATTTGGTGTAACCCCTGTCATGACTGCCCATACACCTCGTTGATATTTTTCTCTTTTTTTTCCTCGACTCTAAATATCTCCCTTTGTATATAAATATCTATATTTCTCTCTCTTTTATATATATGTATATATATATATACATATATAATATATAAGTATCTCTCTCTCTATACATTTAAAACCTTACACCCCCCCATCACCTCACTCCTCCTGTACGAGCAGCCCACTCCCCCCTCTCTTTATTCATTCTCTCTCTCTCTCTCTCCCCCACATTAATATCTTTCTTCTCTCTCTCTCCTCCCTATTATATTCACTCACACACACAAACAAAGCTCTCTCTCCCTCTTATTCTTAACACCCACACACCAACTTCCCTCTCCCTCACCAGCAGCCGACTCCCCCTCCATTCTCCTTCTTCTTCATTTTTTTCTTCATCACCTTCACCAACTCCCCCATGGCCGAGCCCCTTTCTCCTCCTCTTCTTCATCATCATCACCATCTAACTCAACCACCACACATCACCACCATCACCACCACCTCCACTCGTCACCAAGCCGCGCGTCGCCGCTCGCCGTGGCCTGTCGCCGTGCCACAACGGCAGCAGCAGATGCTGCGCCACATTGGCAGCAGCAGCGAGGCAGCAGTGCGCAGCGCAGCGCAGTGCGCTGGCTGGCCGCGCGCCGTCCCAGCCACCGCCGCCGCAAGGCCGGCCGCCCCCACGCCAGCGAGCCCCCCCAGGCCGGGCGCACACCCCCGCACCCTCCCGTGGCGGCCAACGTCCTCTGGGACGCGCCGTCTAGGCGATTCGTGCATTTTGAACGGAATTCCGTCGACGCGCGCAGGAAAGTTTCAAAATTGTGTTTCGGGACAGCAACATCGCGTCGATTTTTTGGACAATCCGATCATTGGATCGGCGAACTTTTTGCTCCATCGCAATCTCGATATATCCCTCTTCACCTCTGTCAAATTTCACCCGTTAATTTTGTCGTTTGATACATCAAAACCGGCCACCAAGTTCACGTTTTAATTTGTACTATTTTTGGACAGTTTTGTGACACCAACTTCGCGGGTTCGTATCTTCGTCATCGCAGCTCCGTTTTGCGCGCCACCAGTTCCGGTGCACAGCTGGTATAACCCTCTTCCTGTCCCCTTTAGATTCCATTTCAGTTTGAGCTTGTTAGGTCGGTCGAATTCGACGCCAAAGTTGGCCACTCAAATTCTTTAAGTTGTACTTGTAAAATTCTATTTTTGAACCCGGGACTCCGGATTCAATTTCTGACACCACTAGTAGACTAGTGGCGTCGTTCTGGCCTGTTTTCATATAAAGTTTGCTTGATTTGGAGAACGTGGACCCTGGCACGTATTTCGGTGCAAAGCGGGTCCCACTTTCTGAGTCAACGGGTCACTTTGAGATCGGCTCATCGGAATCCAATTCTGGATATACCGTTGAGTTCGTATCGTCATTCTGGACTCGTTGACATATAATTTGCTAAGTTTTAGTGGACATTGGCTCCGACACGCTTTTTCGTACAAATCGAAATTTCAATGTCCAGGTCAACGGACCAATTTGAGATTGGGTCAACGGAATCCAATTCTGGATATACCGTTGGGTTCGTATCATCATTCTGAATTCGTGGACATATAATTTGTTAGATTTTGTGCACTTTTATTTCGACACGTTTTTCGGTGCAAAGTGTGTCCAACGGCGACATCATAATGGCCCAAAATTACCGTTTTGCCCCTGTGTCCAAATTGGACTTTTGGACAGGCTATTCTAGCTATTTTGACCATTCTGGACACGTTGGTGATGTTAGTTTCATCATCCGACAACATCTGTAAATTTCTTCCCTTTTTGTGTCACCCTATTATTATAATATTTTCTCCCTTTTGGTTGTTCTAGAGACCCGTCGATTTCAGTGATTTCTAAATCACTGAAATTTATAAGTTGACCTTGTAGATGTTTATAGAGACTAGCTTGACCTTTATTGACCATGGTTGACTACTTTGACTAGATGTCGAAGTAGAGTCAACATTTGGCCTAGGTTTGACCAGATTTAACCAACGTTGACTTTTGACCAAAGTCAACTGTAGATCAACCATTGACCTATTTTAACCTAGATTAGACTTAGTGTTGACCGGAGTTGACCAGTTGACCAAAGTCAACTGTACGTCAACCTTGACCCAGTTTGTGTTAGTTTGACTTAGTTTGACCTAGATGTTTAGTATGTCTTTTGACCCTGATCAGCTCTTGTATTATTTCATCTTTAGGTCTGTGGTTTTACTCTGAACCCTGATTCATATTGACAGCAGGACCCCAGGCGAGTACATTCTCTGATAATATTTCTGTTTTATGATATCGTCTTTGTTTCTAGTATTTAGTGTAGATATCCTTGTTCTCTTGACACATTGTTCACACGGATTGGTATTGTCTGGATCCCGTCATAAGATGTTATTCCTCTTATATATGGTATGTTTTGTGCAAGTCTTTCTTGTTCCTTGTTCATTGTATAGACACGATTTTCTGTGAAGGAGAGCTACTTCCCAGAGAATGCGTATCATGACGCGTCATGACTGGATCCACTATATTAGTCAGGGATAGGGGTGTTAGCGTAGATATGTGATCAATACCCCACAGTATCATTGTATCATCATTGTATAGTGTTAATCATACACTCACGTATGATTAGCCAGGCCAAACATTGTATCAAGTTCTAAGCCGATCACATGTTGAAACTAATACTAAACTCACATAGATATAGTTCCAGATTTTTGTACATGATATATACTATTTTCTTGTTCTTATATTCAGTTACAGTCTTGACATGCCTTACCATGATTCATGTACACATTATTTACCTCGTATATTCTCTCTATTTACTGCTACATTTTCAATATTGTCTAACTAGAACTGTTATTTGAGATTTGTGCTCGTTCCATCCTGACTGGATATGTTGACAAAATTTTAGGAGTAGTTGTGCCATATTTGTTGGACTTCATGATGTTGCTAGCTGAGGTGGATCTCACTATTCTTCTATGTGAGTTGCCTGGTAGTTATCCTTAGTTAGTCTTGTTGTTCCTTCTTTATTTTCCTGTATTATGATCATTGTAGATTCTAGTTGTTCTAGTGATATTGTTATTATTTCTTGTCTTATCTTTCTTAGTTTTCGTGATGTGACATGAGTACATTTCTAGTTATGGATTCTTAGATGTTGTAGTTAGTATAGTATACTTGACAGCGTTCTACCGCCGATACCGCGGCGTAGGCTGGGCGTGGCCCACGTATTCATACCCGTATATCCGGGTGCGGGTCGTGACAGAAGCTGAGCGGCAGACTGGACAACAACTCAAAAGAATAAGAAGTGATCGAGGTGGGGAGTACAGGTCTCATGAGTTTGCATCGTTCTGTAAAGAACATAGAATTGTCAATGAGACTACGGCTCCGTACTCTCCTCAATCAAACGGAGTAGCAGAAAGGAAGAACAGAACGTTAACAGAAATGATTAACTCAATGTTGTTGACTGCTGGTCTTTCTAAGTGCTACTGGGGAGAAGCTGCATTGACGGCCACTTTTATTCTAAATAGAGTGCCTCATGCAACTTCAGACGTTACTCCTCATGAACTCTGGTTCAAGGTCAGACCTAACTTGAATGTCATTCGAGTGTGGGGGTGTCTAGCATATGTCAAGCTTCCAGATCTGAAGATTCAGAAGCTTGGGACAAGGACTACTAAGACGATCTTCTTGGGGTATGCCGAGAAGAGTGATGCTCGGAGATTTCTTGATATTGAGTCAAATCATATCATTGAATCTCGCGACGCAGAATATTTTGAAGACAAATTTGCAAGGTACAAGAATATTATTCTTACGGATGTTCTGGAGAATAATGAGGGTGCGCAGGTCTTCAATGA
Organism: Iris pallida; assembly: GCA_029216955.1. Lineage (NCBI taxonomy): Eukaryota > Viridiplantae > Streptophyta > Magnoliopsida > Asparagales > Iridaceae > Iris > Iris pallida. The sequence continues at coordinate 8,795,561 of JANAVB010022598.1, forward strand.
AGATGTGGTCCAAGAAGATGTTGTTGTTGAAACAACGGTTGAACCAGATCTCGTTGAGCCGTCAACGAAGCGAGTGAGGAGGCCGAAAGACTTCGGAAGTGACTTTGTCACCTATCATGTGGAAGCTGATCCGCTTACCTATGATGAGGCGATGAAGACCAGAGACATAGTTTTCTGGAAGGAGGCGATTGATAATGAAATTGATTCCATCACCTCAAATAACACTTGGGTGTTGGTTGATCTTCCTGAAGGAGCAAAACCCATCGGATGCAAATGGATCTTCAAGAAGAAGATAAAAGCAGACGAAACTATTGACAAGTTCAAGGCTAGGTTGGTAGCCAAGGGGTTTTCTCAGAAGCAGGGGATTGACTACTTTGACACGTATGCTCCAGTAGCCCGAATGACTACCATCAGAATGTTGATTGCTCTCGCAGCGATACATAAGATGGTGATACATCAGATGGATGTAAAAACAGCTTTCCTAAATGGCGAGCTGACCGAAGAGATTTATATGCAACAGCCAGAGGGATTTGTCGTCAAGGGTCTTGAAGACAAAGTCTGCAAGTTGGTAAAATCTTTGTACGGTCTTAAACAGGCTCCCAAGATGTGGCATAAGAAATTTGACAAGGTCATAAGGTCAAATTGCTACATGGTCAGCGAGACGGACAAGTGTGTTTATACGAAGTTCGCTGATGGAAGAGGTGTGATCGTTTGTCTGTACGTGGATGACATGCTTATCCTAGGTACGGATATGAGCTGTGTCACGGAGACAAAGAAATTCATCTCGAGCAAGTTCAGTATGAAGGACTTGGGGGAAGCTGATGTGATCTTAGGGATCAAGATCATCCGGACAGACACTGGACTAGCGTTGTCACAGTCTCATTATATTGAGAAAATGATCACTCGTTATGGGTATCGGGATCTTCCAGGGATCGATACGCCATACAGGTATGATCTGAAGCTGAAGCCTAATTCAGGGGAAAGCGTCAGGCAGCTGGAGTATGCAAGCGTAATCGAAAGTTTGATGTATGCTACTACTGCCACAAGGCCTGACATAGCTTTCGCCGTGGAAATGCTGAGTCGTTTCACGAGCAACCCAGGTGTTGAACACTGGAAAGCTGTGAAACGGGTTATGAGATATCTCAAAAAGACTCAGACATATGCACTGTACTACAGCGGAGATCCGCCGGTAGTGGAAGGCTTCAGTGATGCCAGCTGGTGCTCAGAGGTGGAGAGCGAGAGGTCCACAGGTGGATTCATTTTCACAATGGGTGGAGCTGCTATATCGTGGAAGTCGAAGAAGCAGACTATGCTCTCGCGGTCATCCATGGAATCTGAGTTCTTTGCACTTGATACCGCAGCCGAGGAAGCAGAATGGCTTCGGGAGCTCATGTATGATCTTCCAGTGGTTGGGGCGCAAATACCGACAATACCGATATACTGCGACAACCAGGCGACTGTGGCGGTGGCATCAAATGACCTCTTCAACGGAAAGAAGATGACTGTACGGTTGAAGCACAGGGCAGTACACGATCTTATCAAGAGAGGTGTTATTACAGTGATTGATGTTCGGAGTCAGGAAAACCTGGCGGATCCGTTCACCAAGGGCCTCAAGCGCCAGCTGGTCGATGACTCAGCATGTAAAATGGGCTTGAAGGCATTCTGATATTGTATTATTGTATTCTTACCATAAAGTTTTATGCTAATAGTTCAAAGAGAAATCTACTAGGCATCTAGCTTTTGGTTCAAGGGAGGACCACTAATCGGAAGAATATCAGGAACGGTGGGTACATGTTCTATTGGGCATGGAGAGGTTACGGACCTATAACCACTATTGTCTACTGTTGTTTTCTGCGAAAAACGGTTCCTGTGGGAAGGTTGGCTTAATTGCCTTAATGAGTTCTCAGGCAGAGTGAATGCCTGGTGTGCTTTACAGGAAGCACGGTAGAGCAGCACTACAAGGAGTAAAACTCCATGCTACAGTGGGGTGACTCCACGAAGAGGTTCCTATATGAGGGGTGCTGTCCAGGAATAGGATAAAGCTTCGGCTTTGCAGGCCAAGTCACAGCGGCGTAGCACCGCAAATAGGCAGTTAGCCTAATGTTGTATGTTAAAATAAAGAGGGGTGTAGTCAGCACTACAAAGAGGAGGAGTTCCTCATGTTATAGTGGTACGACACCACGATGAGATACCCGGTTAGGGATAAAGCCTCGGCCTTGCAAGCCATGTCGTTGCGGCATAACACCGCAAGGGAGCCTAAGGCTTCATGCTGGGTAGTTTGGCACTACAAAGAGGCAGTTGCCTTATGCTACAGTAGTATGACACTACAAAGGTTCCCAGATATGGGGTGATTCCCAGGAAGGGGTAATGCCTTGGCTTTAAGCCATGTCATAGCGGCTTAGCACCGGAAGGGAAGCGCAAAGCGCTTCATGCCATGTCTCTTTATAATGAACTCACCTATAGTGTATGGACAAAGAGATATCAGGCCGTCCCTTGAGGGTAAACTTGTAGACGCCCAAAATTATACATTGAAACTAGGCTGGCACAGGACCTTTAATGTGTAGTCAGAAGCACATGTTACGACATTATGTGAGTGGAAAGAATTTCAGCTGTGATGCAGAATTCAAGGCTTTGTCCATTCTTGTATTATAGTCTGTTGTTTGAACCATGCGGGAAGATTCAAGTCGTCAGCGACATCTCTCCTAATGCATGATGGACAGTTACTGTGGGGAACACTTATACTCATATATAGAGATATGTGGGGGATTGTTGGGTTTTGGTCTTTTTCAAAGAGATTTTTAGTCCCACATCGGCTAGACCAAAAGACTTGTATCTCTATATATTAGCTTTGCTAGTTTAGAGATGCATATGTGGTGTGAAGGTGCACATGGGTGTGCCATGTGGGGTTATTTTTCTAATGAAAAAAAAGGCTAAATCAACAATTGAAAGCATTCATGCTTTTTGCTCTTGGAAAATTTATTTCCATAGGAGCTAAGCCCCGTAGGGGCTTAGCGACTCGGACTCGGACTCGGACTCGGGCTCATTGGCTCATGAGGCGTAATGTGGCATTTTGTTGGCGCACTTTGCACTTAGCACGTCAGCATCGTCGCTAGGTGCATAGTGCGTTTTAGTTGCGCTCGTTGCGCGAGCCACTTGCGCTGCCACGTTGCGCACCACAGTTTGCACGACCAGGGTGCGCGCCAGGGTGCGTGCCAGGTTGCACGCCAGGTTGCGCACAGGTATTCCAGCAGCCTTCGAGAGAGAGGAAAGGCGCCGCACCAGCGTTGCTTTTGCACGGGAGTTCGTGTCCATCCGAGGAGTCAGAAGAGCAGGAGTGTTCCAAGTTCTCCGACGAACTTGCTGGTTCCTGGAAGCTGTTCGTGTAGGGCGAATAAAGCTTTGAGCAACGGTGATTATTCACCCCAGCAGGAGATCTTCCGTCTTTCGCCAGTCACCTTCTTCATTGCTGCCAGTAATTCTGATTGTATCTTCTTTTTAGAAGTACTACGATCGATTGCTGTTGATTATGAAATCTTTTTAGATTCTCGTAATTCAGGATCACCTTCCTTGAAGTGTTGATTTGGAACATTTTTTTTACAATTGTTTCATCTTCTCAAGTTTTCCATCGAAAAATTGTGCCCCAGCAATAACAAACTGTAGGTATTATAGAAAATCTCATGCTTTGTTTGCGAATATGTTGTGAACTCCTCAACAAAATACAAACAATTAATGTTTGATATTGCGTAGGAATTTCAGCTAAGGATTGTGAATAAATTAAATAATTACCTTATAGTTCGAGGAGGAGACCGCGGCAGCTAGACCGTACCATATGGCGGTCTTTCATTGGTCGAGTCTGGGTCTACATACTAAGAGCATCTCCAACCCTATTGTGAGTTTGAAAAAAATGGTTGCCACATAGGAATGACAACCATTTTTTCCAAAAGTACTTCTCCAATGCAAATGTGAAATAAAGTGTGAAATTGACATGGCAATGACATGGCAAAGACAATGTGAAGTTGGTTGTCTAGATCTAGACAATGCACTTCACAATGTCTTCTCTTCCATGTCATCAATTATGAATAAAAAATATTAGAAAAAAGAAAGAAGATGAGTAGTTGTCTTAAAAGTTGTCTTGGAAGTTGGAAAAAATAATTTTTATTGTCTCCTCAATACTTTAGCATTGGAGAGAGTTTTTCTATCTCATTGTCTTTTGAGATATAATTTTGCCACATAAACAAGACATTGTCTTGTGGCTCATGCCACATAGGAGCCACCTAAGACTCACAATACTTAACAAGACAATAGGGTTGGAGATGCTCTAACAGGGAGGGTGGGACCAATGGAGAGACACGTCAGCCTCGATTTAGTATTGGATTTTTCTTCGGGTTCATGAGATATTTTTGAATAAATTAAGACAAAAGGGGAAATGACTCACCTCTTTTAAAGCTTGGGCAGTCAAAGTAGCTCTCGTCACCTTTTCTGCAAAGCCATTCGACAACTCAATCTATAAACAAAAAAAAGGAGACCAACATGCAGCACGAGGTACTTAAACAATAGTGAATGTGCTCCCGTAGTGGAAAATGAGAGAGAGAGAGAGAGAGAGAGAGAGCATGCCCAAAGTTATGACCCACAGAGAGAGAGAGAGAGAGAGAGAGAGAGAGAGAGAGAGCATGCCCAAAGTTATGACCCACATAAACCTACAAAATTCAAGAATTAGAGGGCGTGTCCTAAAAAGAACAGCAGCACTTGTCTCTCCATTGCATTGGTAATGGTGAAAAGCCCTTCAAATATTTTCTCCAAACTGAACTCGAATGGTTAACAATCGAATGGTTAGTTGTTTGTAAACGGAGAGTCACACAAACAATACCTTAATAATAGAACATAAATACTAAATCAATAGCACATAAGAAAACAAAACATACATGATTCGATCCAACTCGACATGCTCCACTCGACAGAGGAGATGAATATTTTATTAAACTTTTTAAGAATTTTTTTTTTACAGATGTTTACAATCACAAATACCACCAATCATAACCGTGTCCTTCGCGAGATCACCAAGGAGATCTCTTCTTGTTTTTCAAACTCTTTTTATGACTACATGTTCACGCATTTGTTTATATAATCTTATTAAAGAAGGAGCCATTTTTATTGTTATTGTTCCAGCTGTTAAAATTAGGTCTGCTTATCTAGGACTCGATCTTGGTACCAATCCATAACGATCAAAGTCGAATCGCAGTTTTTCATTTTCATATCAAATGAAATTTGGTTTCCTTAAAATCCAAAAGGAACTCGAATTTTTGGTACGATTGCTCATGAGTTGAGATAGTTAAATTTTACTAAAATAATTTCATTAACTCCTGCGGTATTATAGGAGGAATCCGTTCGAGGGGGTTCGCATATGATTAGCTCGTTGGTGAGGCAATAGCTTATCAAGGCTATGATCAGCAGCTGGTCCGAGAGGATAATCAGCCACACTGGGATTGAGATACGGTCCAGACACCTACGGGAGGCAGCAATGAAAAAAATTTCGCAATGAACGAAAACATGACGGAGCAATGCTAATATATATATATATATATATATATATATATATATATATATATATATATATATATATATATATATATATATATAAGTGGACGGTTTTTGAATCCTGGTGTTCAAACTCTCATGAAAATTTTATAAGAACAATGGTTTAATTTGGTGACATATGAGATGATGTTTAATTTTATTGTAAAATGGTTTACAATTTTCATTTTATTGGTGACATATGACATGAAATTTTATTTTATTGGTGATATATGACATGGAGATAGAAAAATGATTTACCATTTCAAAACAAGACATATAAAACAATTCAACAATCTTTCACCCATGTCCTAGTTGACATAAGATAGAACATGAACATAGAACAATGGTTTACAATTTTTATTTTATTGGCTGACATATAACATGAGGATAGTTTACCATTTTCACTTTATCCGTAATAAGTATTTGACGACAAGAAAACAATGATTTACCATATAAAAAGAATTGACGAGATTTCACCATCTTCCCTAGTAAATCAAAATGCTAAACAATTGATAACATATATATGTATTAATGACACTAAGATATAAGATAATCATTTTCAAATTATATTTTATTTTATTTGTAACATGTATTTGATGACATGAAGATAGAACAAACAATTGATGACATTAATATAGAAAATTGTCTTCTTGTGTTATTTTATTTTAATAATGAAAAAATTGTGTCTTCTTGTGTTATTTTATTTTAATAATGAAAAAATTGTGGGGCTTTCTCCATCCCAGTCAATAACCAGAATATTAGCAATCACGAAACGTACTCCACTATAAGATTATTATTATTTCATCCTGATTAGTTACCACCGATATCTCAGTAATTTTTTTAAAATTCAATATATATATATATATATATATATATATATATATATATATATATATATATATATATATGCAAATGATCTCTAGCCTAGTGGTTAAGAGAGATGCATGCGGCCCAAGTGGTCAGGAGTTCGAGCCCCATTGGAGGCGAGTTCGCCACAATTACCCATTGCTTCAAAAAATAAAAAAAAAATAAAAAAAAAAAAATATATATATATATATATATATATATGCAAATTTAAAAACTAATGTGGTAGATGAACGTTGAGACAGCTCATCATCATATAAAATTTTCTCTCTGTATAAGAGGAGCAACAAATTAAAGTTGTTTATAAAAATCACACACTTATGAGTTAATAATAAATTTTGAGATTCCTAATCATAACTTCTTTGTGACCTTCAGAAAGACATTTATGTGACTTGGAATAGGTAAAACAAATTTTATTTCATGCACAAAATAGCAAAATACAGTAGAAACTCTATAAATTAATACTCGATTATTTAATAAACTCTCTAAGATAATATTTTTGGCCGGTCCCGACTCGGGAATAGGGTGCTAAATTAATAATTCGCTAAAATTATAAGATAATACATTTTTGATAATTTCTTCAGACCCCATATAAAATATAAATTAATAATTCCTTATATATAGCATATTACATGAATGATTTATGAAGGTTTCTTGAAAAATGACTCAAGAATTGAAGGTTTCTTGAAAATATTTTTAATGTCCATAAAGTGATACACTGAACACAAGAAGCATAATAAGGTGGAAGATTGAAGGTTTCTTTCAAATTGGGCCCTTCATTTGATATACACATGCATTGTATACAATAATTAAGTGGAAGCTTGAAAGGTGTTTGTAAACTAAGTAAGTATTTTACTATAAATTAATAAAATATTAATTAATATATAAATTAATAATTATTAATTTATCGATTAATTAATAACTCTTTTAATTAATAAATTTTGGTGGTCCCAAGTGTATTATTTTATAGAGTTTCTACTGTACACCATCAGGTTTATTTGCAACTAAAATTGTCTCTTGTTAATTTTCTTCTCTGGAGAGCAATAAATTAAAGTTGATTGTAAAATTCATTCCTCATTAATGAATCTCTTGAAATTCTAAATCATTACTTTTTTGTGACCTTCAGAAAGAGACTATCATATTTTTTGACTCCTGTTAGGTAGAATAAAAGTTATTTCATGCACAAAGTAGCAAAATATACTGTTAGGCTTATATGCAACTAAAAACTGTCATATTTTTGCAACTGAATATTATATTTTATTTATAAGCAACTAACTAAATATTCTGAAGTGGTATGCTAACAAATTGTACCTAATTATCATATTTATCGTGTTTTTTTTAAAATATCTTCTCCCTAACTGTTGTAATTACTTTTTTATTTTTATTTTTTAAAAAATACTTGCTCTAGAAGGGGTTGTCGCCTCCTGCCTACTCGTACCTGCACCCCGCCTTCTCTCCGTCGACGGATCATGGAGTCTCCTTTGCTGTACGAGGAGATGGGGACAGGAAGAGGGGTGCTAGGTTTAGAATTTTTTATTATTTACTTAATTTTGTTGAAGGGTTATATTTGACCTTTATGAACATATTTAAGACCGTAGAGGGGCGTTTGGTTAAGTTTTTGTGGCTTGTGAATGAGTTTTGAATTTCTTACCTATTTTTGGTATATTTAGGATTGGGAACGAGGATGAAATAGGAGGGGCTTAGGGGAGAAAGCTATTCCCATTGACTTGGGAAAGCTATTCCCAAGTCCCCCTTGGGAATAGATTTGCTTTTCTAGGAATGATGCTTGGCTATTTTGTTTGGACGGTTATACCCTCTTTTTATTTTCAAATTTTCAACTTCTATCGCAAACATGTAAATCATCATGAAAATTATGAAAGGGTATTAAAGGAATAAATAAATAAATAAATATTTATATCCTTTTGTAAACCAAACATGGAGATAAAAAATTTTAAATTTTTGAACTACCTATTTCCATTCTAACCAAACATGGGTATTGGAATATTGAATTCCTTTCCCATGGGAAAGAAATTGAAAACATATTGCTAGGAATACAAAAACTTGATACAAACGAACCCCTAGAGGTTTGGAATAGTTTATAATATTTAGTAGGAACTGATTTCTCCCAATCAAGCGGCATTCATTAAAGGCCGTTCTATAGCAGATAATTGTTTACTAGCTCATGAGTTAATTAGAGACTTCAATAAAGCTGGCAGAAGAAAAGGATGCATAAAGCTCGACCTTCGGAAGGCCTATGACACGGTCAGTAGAGAGTTTGTTTGCAAAATGCTTAGCAATATGGGCTTCACAAGCTGGTGGGTGGATAGAGTCAGGGAATGCATATCCTCGCCTACGTTCTCGATTTTGATCCGCGGCCAACCACATGGATTTTTTGTAGCAACCGGGGCTTGCGACAGGGGGATCCCTTATCTCCGTATCTATTCACCATAGTCATGGAGTATTACACTTGTCTGATGGATATTGCTGTTCATAGAGGTCAGATTACACCACTCTTCCGTCGGGTCGACCCGGTGGTATCCCATCTCATCCATGCAGATGATATGCTCGTCTTTATCGAGCCAGCCAAAGGGTCGATCGAGTCACTTAATAGGGTAATGGAAGAGTTTGGTAGCCTATCGGGACTACAGCTTAATAGGGATAAGAGCTAGGTATATTTCAGTAGAACTTGCAGGGATACGGAACTGTGGTCGAATCTTCTTCAAATTGAGAAGGGGCAGCTGCCGGTGAAATATCTTGGGCTACCACTGTCAGTGTCATATGCTCGGGATGTAGATTGCCAAGGCCTTATTCAGTATATTCAGAATAGACTTGAGGGTTGGCAGTCCCAGATCCTCTTGTTTGGCGGGCGGGTTGAGCTTGTTCGGTCGATTATTATGGCAATAACGGCGTACTGGCTTCAGGCTATCCATGTACCATATAAGACTATCAAGCGTATCGAGACGCTATGTGCCAACTTTGTCTGGCGTGGTGGTCTACACCTGATATCTTGGAGCGAACTGTGTCAGAGTAAGGAGGAAGGAGGAATTGGTTTACGGTCCATACAAGTGCTTCGGGAGGTGGCGGTTCTTAAGTTGGCGTAGAAATTGCTGGTAGGAGATTCGCTATGGTCTAGATGGATGAAGAATAGATACTTGCGGGGCTCGAACTTCTGGATACTGAAAATCGAAAACAACTTCTCTGTTACAATAAAAAACATCCTGAGGGCTCGTCCGAGGCTGAAGAATAACATTAGACGGGTCATTCACAATGGAGAAGCGACGAACCTATGGTTCGACCCCTGGCTGAATAGCCGGAGCCTTGTCGAGCGCCTGGGTTGGCACTCCTTTGAATTAACAGAAAGTAATGACCAGGTTAGCGCAATCCTAGCTAATGGTTGTCACGCCCCAGAACCAGAATACTGGAGAGCGGGGGAATGACTCAGCCAGCTACGTATTACGGGTAGAAGAATACCGTATAATACGATCAATGCTGTCTAAAAGACGAGGGGGTGTATACTACATAAAAGTCTCACTATGGTCATTTCACATCTATTGTCTCAATCATTCAAATAAGAAACAGAAATAGAGAACATGTAAGATAAAGCAGTAAGGCGTCCCAAACGCTCAGTCAAAATGTTCTTGATATCTGGCTTTACAAAACATAGCCAGATGATGTAGCAAGTGTACACAATTGTTATCAGCTGCAGTCTGACTTAAATACAATTATGTAAAAGTAAGTACAAGACAATCTGACTAACATGTCGGTGCCAAACGGCAAGGTATTAAGTAAGTAATAAAATGAGTGGGAAAGTAAGGAACCCACTCGAGTCCTCCTGCGATCATCCCTCTAGTATTGACCATCTTGGAGGTGGAAGTAAGCTGAGTCCTCGGGGACCGGCTCTGAATCTGGCCATGCAAAACCAGAGAGGTTAGACCTCTAATAGCAAGTACCGCAAGGAAGCACGATATGAGGAATTAAAACCAGTAATAAGAGAATATGATAAGCAGATCTCTGCTTGCCACTGGAATTCACATAACATCACGACACTTCGAACCAACCTCCCAACCAAACAAGGACAGAAGTTGGCCCGTCATGCCCTGACATTCTGGTCATCTCAGTTAGGTAACAGAGTAGGTACAGCACACAAACAAATCAATTTAAACGGCCATGCAACTACTACGGCTTGCTACTGTGAGTCCCAAGTTATCCTGGAATTATGCAATAAAGGATTCCTCAGTTCTTACTATGTGCAAGCAAGGCTAGTTTACCCAGTCAATCAATTGCGCCAATCATGAATTAGACGAGTCCCAGCAGGACGCCCGTCATAAATATACAATAGATAATATAACCAGATACCGCTCCCTGCCCGTGTGGTAGATTTGCAGTATCTGTGGGGACCAACCGGCCTATCGGGCACTACTAGTCCCAAGAGGGCTGCCATGTAAGAACTCGGGAATCTATTCTCTCCATGCAATCATTATTTTATTTAACTTAATAGTCTCTACGTTGAGTGAAATCCCATACCGTGGATCATGGTCATTCAGAATGAGTACTTTCGTACGGGGTACGATATGCACAACTCTACAACGATGCCCGTGCTGTTAGGTTGTAGGTCTTACATAGCGTAATGCAACAATCCAAACAAACCACGAAATAATTATGCCTTGACCATAAAGTACACATGCTTCTTTTGTAGAAAATAAATAAATAAATAAATTGAAGCCTGCATGTGTGCGTGTATGTCAATATTCGGGATCGGCCAATCGATTATAATAGTTTATAGTTAATATGAACGTGTCTCATTCATTCAATTTAATAAGATGACTAGCCAGTCTCTTAGTTCCAACTAGGAACGCATGATCAATTATTAGTCAAGTAACAGTCGGGGTCAATTCGCGACAAGGTATAAAAGTCAAATTAGTATTAAGCATGGTCGAGTCCATAACTAGTATAAAATAGTTGGTAACATATTCTTGAAGCCAAGAAAAAGATCTACAAATTTTATGTTGGGAGTTGGAAGAAATTCTAGCCATAATTTCGTCAATTAGGACATATAACAGTCAGAAACAACCAAAATAGGCATTATGCGGCCTATTCTGCGACATGCATGCCGACTAACTGCGACATACGGCTCATGTGGCATATGCGGCCCAACTGCTACACCATATGCGGCTCAACTGCGACATACGTCCCATGCGGCTCATTCGCGACACCATATGCGCCTACTGCGATATGCGCCTCATGCGGCTCATTCGCGACACCACATGCGCCTACTGCGACATGCTCCTCATACGGCTCATTCGCGACACCACATACGCCTACTGCGATATGCGCCTCATGCGGCTCATTCGCGACACCACATGCGCCTACTGCGACATGCGCCTCATGTGGCTCATTCGCGACACCATGGAACCACTTATTTTTGAAAACAACAGAGTTTGATAGATCAAAACCATAAAATCCATACAAAAACTAAAACTTAAAACTTAGATCTACACCCAACCATCCATGGAAATCAAGAACTTCAAGACCTAAACTTGTAGAGGAAGAGAAGATGAACAATATGGACTAAAAATAAATGGGGATGCATGAAATCCCTCATGGTGTGTAAGATGTACTTGCCTCTCACAAGTGGGTTAGGGTTTGGTGGAGGAGTAAATGTGAATGGATGAAGAGAGAGAATGAACGAAGAAGTTTTATATCAAGGTCAAGTGGATCTCCACCATTCATTCTCTCCACCAAATCCAAGCCATCCATTACTTTCCATGTTGAACCAAACCACACCAAGTGGGTTTACCATGAACCGAAATGAACCAAGAGCCAAGAAAAAACAGAAAATAAAATACAAAAAAATTAATAAGCGCAAAATTAAAGAATTTAAATACAGAACAAATACATGATAAATATTGAATAAATATATTCAAGCAGTACACGTATAAAATACTTATTCTGGGAACGGGGAGTGACATCTCTACCCTCCTTAGAAAAATTCCGTCCTCGAAATTTCAGATCCAAATATGACAGAAATGTCAGAGCTAGACTAATCTAAGTACGAGTAATTTGAGTAAGTAGCTATTCTACAATGTCAAATAACAAATAATATATCTATGTTTAACTATCGACGACACCAAGCAATTCTACTCATAAGGTGACAAACATGAGGAGTTAAGACAATCAAGGTATATAGAGAGAGAGAGATACCTTGTGTGTCAAACAGGTACGGATACCGTGATCGGATATCATCCTCACGTTCCCACGTTGACTCCCCTAAAGAGTGATGACCCCAAGCAACCCGGACAAGGCTAATTGTTCGGTTCTTGAGTATCTTCTCTCTTCGGTCCAAAATGGACACAGGCTGTTCCTCGTAAGACAGGTTGGTACCAACAACCAGCTCAGAATGATCAAGGATATGGCTTGGGTCCGATACATACCTTCGCAACTGAGATACATGAAATACGTCATGCACCTCTCGTAACGAAGGTGGAAGGGATAAACGATAAGCAACATCGCCTATCCTATCAAGAATAACAAATGGTCCTACGTATCGCGGACTCAACTTACCGCGAACGCCAAATCTAATGACCCCACAGGTAGGTGAGATCCGCAAGAACACGTGGTCCCCAACAGAAAATTCTAGCGACCTACGATGCTGGTCCGCCCAATGACGATGTCGATCCTGCGCAACTCGAAGTCGCTCTCTAATTCCCTTAACCAATTCAACTGTCTGGACAATCATTTCTGGGCCTAACATCTTCCTCTCCCCGATATCATCCCATGCTAGTGGCGACCTACACTTCTTACCATATAGTGCTTCAAATGGCGCCATCTGGATACTGGCTTGATAACTGTTGTTATAAGAAAACTCAACTAAGTGCAGGTGGCTCTCCCAAGATCCTCCAAAATCTAGGGTGCAAGCTCGCAACATATCTTCTAAGGTCTGAATTGTTCTTTCTGATTGCCCGTCTGTCTGGGGATGGTAAGCCGTGCTAAATCTTAACTTGGTACCCTGACTATGATGTAAGCTCTTCCAGAAATGTGATGTAAAGTGGGTATCTCGGTCTGACACAATGCTGACGGGGACTCCATGCTGCCTGACTATCTGCTGCATATACAACTCTGCCAACTTTTCTGTAGATTGCCCTACTCTGAAAGGAAGAAAGTGTGCCACCTTTGTAAGCCGATCTACTATCACCCAAATAGCATCTTTACCACTTGGTGATCTCGGTAAACCGGTCACAAAGTCTATTGTGATGTGTTCCCACTTTCATTCCGGGATAGGAAGTGGTTGCAATAACCCAGCTGGCCTCTGCTGTTCTGCCTTCACTTGTTGACATACCAAGCAACGGGGAACAAATCTAGCTATCTCCCTCTTCATCCCGTTCCACCAGAAGTGCTGCTTGATATCTTGGTACATCTTGGTCCCTCCAGGGTGTATAGAATATTGAAAACTGTGAGCTTCTGTCATAACCTCCTGTCTGATATCTCCACTAGGCACACATAGGCGTGATCCAAATCTAAGCGTACCATCTTCATGAATTTGTATCTCCTTTCTGAGTCCTGACTCACATTCTGCTCTAAGCTTCTGAATTCTTGGGTCCTATGCCTGAGCTGCCTTGATCTTGTCTACCAAGTCGGATTGAACTTGTAAACTTGTTAGAACTCCTACATCACTAGGAAGTATAACTTCGATGCCCATCTCCTGAAGGTCTTCTAAGATGTGCTTCTGTGTTGTCAACATAAATGTGCCGCCTCTCCTGCTAAGAGCGTCTGCTACCACATTAGCCTTGCCTGGATGATACTGAAGCTCCACGTCGTAATCCTTGATCAACTCCAACCATCTTCTCTGTCTCATGTTCAGCTCCTTCTGAGTAAAGATGTACCTCAGACTTTTATGATCTGTGTACATGTCTACTCGATCATCATATAAGTAATGCCTCCATACCTTCAAAGCAAATACTATTGCCGCCAACTCCAAGTCATGAGTTGGATAATTCTTCTCGTGGTCTCGAAGTTGCCTAGATGCATATGCTATCACTTTGCCATGTTGCTTGAGGACACATCCAAGTCCCTTATCTGACGCATCGCAATACACTGTAAAACCTCCGGGTCCAACTGGCAATTTAAGAATAGGCGCTGATATCAACTTCTGCTTCAGATTCTTAAACGATGCCTGGCATTCTGCCGACCAGACGAATGGTACATCCTTCCGTGTCAAGCGGGTCATAGGTGCTGAAAGCCTTGCAAAGTCTGATACGAACCTTCTGTAATATCCTGCCAATCCCAAGAAACTTCGCACATTAGCTACGGTCTTTGGTACTGGCCAACTCTCTACGGCTTCTACCTTCTTGGGATCCACTGCTACTCCAGCTCCTGATATGATATGACCCAAAAATGAAATGTGATCCGACCAAAACTCATACTTGCTGAGCTTGGCATACAACTGGTTCTCTCTCAGAACCTGTAACACTTTCCTGAGGTGGTCTTCATGCTCCTTTTCACTGGCAGAATATACGAGAATGTCGTCGAGAAATACCACGACAAACCGATCTAAGTATGGCATAAAGATGCAGTTCATCAAATCCATAAATATTGCTGGAGCATTTGTCAAACCAAACGTCATTACTAAGAATTCATAATGCCCATACTTCGACCTGAATGCTGTCTTGGGAATATTCTCCTTCCGAACCCTCACTTGATGATATCCTGAACGAAGATCTATCTTGGAAAAAATTCTAGCTTTGCTCAACTGATCAAACAAGTCATCGATCATGGATAGTGGGTACTTGTTCTTTACGGTCGTCGCGTTAAGCTTCCTGTAATCAATGCACAATCTAGATGACCCATCCTTCTTTCCCACAAGTACCACTGGTGCTGCCCATGGTGATATGCTAGCTTGGATGAACTTCTTCTCCTTCAGTTCCTCTATGTGCTGATATACCTTGGCCTGCTCTGAATCCACCATCCTGTAAACTCGATCTGATATTGGTTTAGTTCCAGGTGCCAATTCTATACTGAACTCAATATCTCTAATCGGTGGTAGCCCTGGAAGTTCTTCGGGAAATACGTCTAGAAGTTCTTCAACTACCTTCGGAACTAGAACTTCTTCTATTGCCGTTATTACTCCCTGCTCTTGCTGAGTTGCCTCTGATCTGACTAAGGTGAATCTCTTCATGCCTGGAATATCAAAAGATACACTCCCTCTACGATAATCTATCGTCGCATGACTATCTTTCAGCCAGTCCATGCCTAAGATAACGTCGAAATTTCCAACAGAAAATTCTATCAACCGGGCGGGTAAGGAATGCCCGAAAACTACAACGCTACATGCTAGAATAACTCTACTAACTCCTACGCGCCCATTGCCAGTGAGTATATTCAACCTTCCTGGCAATGCCTTGAACTCCATTCCTAGCCGTGTCGTAAATTGTGCAGATATAAATGAGTGTGATGCTCCTGAATCAAACAATGCTACTGCGGGATATGAGGCGACGAGAATGTTACCTGCCACAACATCTCCCGATGCTAATGCCTCCTCTAAGGACAGAGTGAATGTCACCCTCATTTTCCGTATTTCCTGTATTTCGTATTTATACTCGTATCTGGATTTTGGCATGTATTTTTATTTTTCTCAACTTGTGGAATTTCGGTATTTCTCGTATTTTGGATTTTGTCATGGCTCGGTTTTAATTGGTTTGGGTTGGTTTGGTTTGGTTTTATGTGTATTAGAACACCTTAGCCTATGCTCCACCCTCAACATACCATATCCCACCCTCTTTAAAACTCCACCAACCTTTTCTCTCTCCTCATAAACCTCCATTAATTTCTTCTTCTCCTTCCTCTACACAACACTCTTCTCCTTCCTCTCCACAACACCCATCCATAGGCAAGTGCACCTTGCCATCACATGAGAACCCTATTTTATTTGTCCATTTGCTAGATTAGGACATGGTGATCAACATTAGAACTTGGTATTTTGTGATTTGGAGTCTCCATTGTTCTAGATCTAAGTTTTCTCTATTTTCGATTTTATATGGTTTTGATCTATTTAAGTTTGATTTTTATGGGTTTTGATGTTTCTATGTGGAAGAGAATTCAATTTCACCCAAGTTAGAACTTCGAAAATCCGGATTTGGAGTTCGGATGGCCAAGTTATAAACTTTGAAGCCTTGGGTTCAACCATGGAGTTCTTGCTGGTTTGGAGAAGACAGTGAGCAGTGTGCAGAGCTTCTTAGCTTAGCCACTGAGCTGCACGCGCTCTTTAGCGTAGCGTACGCAGACTTGAGTACGCTTCCTGTTGGAAGCGTGTCTCTTGCGTACGCAGACTTGAGTACGCTTCCTGTTGGAAGCATGTCTCTTGCGTACGCAGACTTGAGTACGCTTCCTGTTGGAAGCGTGTCTCTTGCGTACGCAGACTTGAGCATGCCCTGGTACGCAGACTTGAGCGTACGCATGACCTGAGCGTACGTTTTCCCCTGCGTGCGTGCCTTTGTGCGTACGCAGCTCTCCTGCGTGCGTGTTTTTCACGCGTACGTAGCTCCCCTACGTGCGTATTTTTCTTGCGTACGCAGCTCCCCTGCGTGCGTGCTTTTGTGCGTACGCAGCTCTCCTGCGTACGTGTTTTTACGCGTACGCTGCTCCCTGTGTGTGTGCTTTTGTGCGTACGCTGCTCTCTGCGTGCGTGCTTTTACGCGTACGCTGCTCCCCTGCATGCGTGCTTTTACGCGTACGCTGCTCCCTGCGTGCGTGCTCTTGCGCGTACGCTTCCCCCTGCACGCGCGCCCTTGCACGTACGCTACGTGACCCATGCACCCTGACCCCTTGCTTAACCTATTGGCTCTTGGAGTATTGGTTTTATTTCTCGATTTGGTTTCTCCTTTGTGGATTTGGTTTTCCTGAGATCTGTTCAACACAGCACGACTATCTTGACCCGACACGGTCTAACACGGTTTTCAAGTAATTGTTTATGACTAGTACGATTCTCGGAATTTTCTGTGGATTATGATTCTGGTATTCTCTGATCTCCTTGCTAGTGACCCAGTTGGGTGCACACCTAACTTGTAACTTGTAATTAATCCTTGTGACTTGATAACTTGATAGTGGCCCGTGGCGGCGTACTCCTGACTTGTAGCCTGACTTGATAACTTAATGCTGTTGCGACGGCTAACACGACTTGACAAGAATAAATGGCCTGGACACCGTGGGTGAATGTGTTTGTACAAATGAACCTGTCTTGTCTTGCATCATGTCTAGGACATGAATCTCTGGTTTTCCACGGTCAGGGATTCATACTGAATATGGCTAGGATTAATGACTAGATTGATCAAATAGTTCATGGAGAATTTCCCAGTTACCCGTTGCCCCTTTGGTCCCGGCCTTATATATATATATATACTTGGGATTTGTTGCTATCCATCGAGATGAGTGCACTTCCAGCCCACCGTCGAGTGCGGTACCTTAGGACACATGTATCTTACTACAGTGTGTCTGCTATATTCTGCTATCTTTTCCTTTTTCTTGCTGGGATCACTCAGGTAGTAACAAACAGGTAATCGGACTTGGAATTATCATTGCATCTTGCTAGTAACTAGGCCTGTGATAACCCTAGTTAGTTAAAGTAGCAAGCCGTACTTATTGCTTGGCCGTGATTGATCGTATGAGAATAACCTGTCTAGTCTTGTCTTGATTCCTGCACAAGAATTGCTACCTGTCATAATTTTCTTATATTTTGCCGATAAATGGTGGGAGAATCCAAGTTCCGTTCAGACGAAGGGTTACAACCCCGATCCTTGTTTGGTTTACGGGTTGTAACCTGGTTATCTGAATAGTCCCATGGTTATCTTATCGTATATCATCTGTTATATTTTTTCTTAATTCCTGTCTTTATTACCTTATTATTTTTGTGCTAATTGCTGGTTTTGGGTTCCTAAGTGAAGCCTCCTTTGTGGCACTTGCTCTTTCTGGGGTCTGATCCAGCTGGTTTTGTATGGCCAGATACCGGAGCAGCAGCAAAGGATCTACCTGCTTTCCAGCCAGATGGTGACCACTAGAGGGAATCCTGGCAACGAGTGGGTTTTCTTTTGTTCTTCCACTGTAATTGTACATTATTCTTTTGAGGCATTTAGCCGACGAGCACCTGTTAGCTCGATGCACTTTACTTTCTGTCTGCCTACGGGCTGTAAACATGATTGGCAACTCGAGGTTGATCATGTATGACTTAACTCTTGCTAGTCCTTACATTTTGTACGACTAGCTTCATGATCATCTGGATATGTAATGTTTGGGACGCCTTACAATTGTATATTTGGTGGTCTGATATCTTGTAACTATTGCTAGTTGGTTGAGATTGAGGCAATAGGATAATTTATGACCTTAAGAGACTGATGGCCTGTAGATAAACCCTCATATTTCTAGACAGCCGTGACCGTATAGTGAAATGGATTCCATTTCATTATACGTAGCTGGCTGTGTCCGCCCCCGCTCTCCAGTATTTTGGTTCTGGGGCGTGACAGTGAATGCCTGCCCTCGACCTCCTTGTTGGTTCCCATGTTGCGGCCTAGCCTGGTGCTGCTGCTGGCCCCTGCCTTGATGATGCTGGGGTGGTCTTTGCTGGTGTTGCTGCATCGACGGTCCCTGCTGTCGAAACATCTGAGCCTGTGGCATTAACGGACGCGGGGACAATGGTCTCACTGCCACTGCGGGTCCTCGATACTGTCCTGCCCCTGGTGCTGGCAGAACAGAAAACTGCTGCACTGGTCCTCCTGACCTCGAATTTATGGGACATGTGGTAACCCGATGATCTGGATTTTCACATATCAAACACAGTCCGTTCAATGCCCGACACACATCTCTAGTGTACCCCATCTTTCTACAATAAGTGCAGCCCGCTTGGGGTTGCTGATTCTTCTTCTGTTGCTGCTGCTGCCTGGGTGGTGGTGCTGGCCCTCGCATTGCCACATCGTGAATGCGAACGCCAAGGGATGGTGCTGTTGTTCGGGGCGCTGCTCCCCCTCCTCTTTCAATCTGACTGTGAGATCTCTTCTGACCTCCAGTCCTTGCCGTGATCCTCTGAATGGTGATCTCGTGCCTTCGGGTTGCCGTCAATACTTCATCAAAAGTCTGATAATTGTGCCCCTCTATCAATTGCAAGAGCTCAAGGAGAAACCCTTGCTGGAACCTCATAGCCCTCTGGCTCTCTGTTGCTACCATCTCTGGGGCAAACCTGCTCAATCTGCAGAACTCCGCTGCATAGGCATTTACCGTCTTGCCGGCCTGCTTGAGGTTGATAAGTTTCTGTTGTAGCTCAAACTGCGCCACAGCTCCATAGTACTTGGTCTTGAATCTTACGGTAAAATCGTCCCAAGCAACAGGACGTCTGATGCCCACTTCCTCTGATTTCCACCAATCACGTACGAGATCCTGAAGTAACAATTTCACTTGATCCACACGTTCTTCTGCCGGCACCTTAGCTGCTGTCAGAATAGCCTCAATATCCTTAAGCCATGCATCTGCTGAGATGGCATCCTCCGTTCCTTCGAAACGGCAGGGGTTGAACTTGCAAAACCTGGCTGATGCTCCTGAATCTGTCCTCGCCCCTCTTTCCAAAGCCGTCTGCAATCCTTGGTTGAGTAATACGTTCTGCTCTTGCAACTGAGCGTGCATGCGCTGCTGGGCTAACATATGATGTTGCTGAGTAGCCATCATCCCTCTCATGATCTCCAGAAGAGCCGATGTGTCCATTTCCGCAGGGGTAGGTGGAACTGTTGGGGGTGGTGGAACCTCCGGATACTGTGATCCAGCTGCTGCTTCCACTATTACTTCTTCTTGGATAGTCTCTTGAGTTAGTACCGGCCCTTGTTGCTGACCAACATGGTCAGGTTGTCCGTGTTGCTCTTGTTGCTGTTGTCCAGTCCTGGCAGATGCGGACGAAGTGCTCCTAAGAAAAGGGACAAAAGAACAATCAAACGATCGGATAGAAAAGATCAATGAAGTCAAGGGATACTGGAATGTCAAGCTGGAGTTGAGAATTGACGAATCATGAGGTCAAGGGAGAACATGTGTGATTGAGACATCCTATAAATTAAAATACCCCACAAGTCTGAAATCAGACCTGCGTGGGCCACCACTAAAACCTTATCACGCCCCAGAACCAGAATACTGGAGAGCGGGGAAATGACTCAGCCAGCTACGTATTACGGATAGAAGAATACCATATAATACGATCAATGCTGTCTAAAAGACGAGGAGGTGCATACTACATAAAAGTCTCACTATGGTCATTTCACATCTTGTCACGCCCCAGAACCAGAATACTGGAGAGCGGGGGAATGACTCAGCCAGCTACGTATTACGGGTAGATGAATACCGTATAATACGATCAATGCTGTCTAACCAGACGAGGGGGTGCATACTACATAAAGGTCTTACTATGGTTATTTCACATCTATTGTCTCAATCATTCAAACAAAGAAACAGTAATAGAGAACATGTAAGATAAAGCAGTAAGGCGTCCCAAACGCTCAGTCAAAATGTTCTTGAGATCTGGCTTTACAAAACCTAGCCAGATGATATAGCAAGTATACACAATTGTTATCAGCTACAGTCTGACTTAATTACAATCATGCAAAAGTAAGTACAAGATGATCCGACCAACATGTCGGTGCCAAACGGCTAAGTATAAAGTAGATGACAAAATGAGCGATGAAGTAAGGAAACCCACTCGAGTCCTCCTGCGATCATCCCTCTAGTATTGACCATCTTGGAGGTAGAAGTAAGCTGGATCCTCGGGGACCGGCTCTAAATCTGGCCATGCAAAATCAGAGAGGTTAGACCTCTAATAGCAAGTACCACAAGGAAGGACGATATGAAGGACATAAACCAGTAAGTAAAAGAATATAATAATAGATCTCTGCATACTACTAGGATTCACATCATATCACGACACTTCGAACCAACCTCCCAACCAAACAAGGACAGAAGTTGGCTCGTCATGTCCTGACATTCTGATCATCCCAGTTAGGTAACAGAGTAGTACAGTACACAAACAAATCATCTTGAACGGCCAATCAAATTCTACGGCTTGCTATTATGAGTCCCAAGTTATCCTGGAATTATGCAATTAGGGATTCCTCAGTTCTTACTATGTGCAAGCAAGGCTAGTCTATCCAATCAATCAATTGTGCCAATCATGTAGTTAGACGAGTCCCAGCGGGACGCCCGCCGTTATAACATGTACAATAATATAATCAGATATCGTTCCCTGCCCGTGTGACAGATCTACAGTATCTGTGGGAACCAGCCGGCCCGTCGGGCACTTAATAGTCCCAAGGGGGCTGCCATGTAAGAACTCGGGAATCCATTCTCTCCATGCCATCATTATTTTATTTGACTTAATGGTCTCTACGTTGAGTGAAGTTCCATGCCGTGGATCATGGTCGTTTAAATGAGTACTTTCGTACGGGGTACGATATGCGCAACTCTACAACGATACCCGTACGGCTAGGTTGTAGGTTTTACATAGCGTGATGCAACAATCAATTTAACCACGAAATAATCATGCCTTGACCATAAAGTACACATGCTGTCTTTGTAAGATAAAATAGAAAATTAAATAATAAATAATTACTTTGAAGCCTGCATGTGCCTGTATGCCAATATTCGGGATCGGCTAATCGAGTATAATAGTTCATTACATGAACGTGTCTCATTCATTTCATTCAATAAGACGACTAGCCAGTCTCTTAGTTCCAACTAGGAACGCATGATCAATTATTTAGTCCATGTCATAATCATTATCAATGGTGACAAGGCATGAAAGTCATCAATATTACATGGGATCGGGTCCATAACTCCTCAGAATTAAGTTCTAGTCATACTGGGTATCCATGGATTAATCAAGACACATGACACATTCTACACAACAATCCATATTTACAATATTAACATGTCATGATTTATCAAGTTCAAGCAAAAAGGCGTAAGGATATAATAGAAGAATTATCATGCCATCATTAAATGAATAATTATAAGACAATTAAAACACCCAGGTCAAGAAGTCACGCCAACAAATCTATGCTAAGGCCAAAAGTCACGCAAGAAGTCTATGCTTAAGACCAACAAGTCACGCTAAGTCTAGCTGGGGTGAGCGTGGACAATGGACGTGAATAGTGAGCGTGAAAAGTGATACACGCTGGCAAGCATGAGCGTGAAAAGTCACGCAAGCAAGCACAGCGTGAGCGTGAAGGGAAATTCACGCAGACTCTAGTGAGCGTGAAAAGGTGACAAGAAATCTACGCACGCAAGGATGTGCGTGACTAAAATACACGCACGTTCATGGATGTGTGCGTGACTGAAAATACACGCACGCTCATGAGAACGTTAGCGTGACTAGAAAATACACGCACGCTCATGGATGTGTGCGTGACTGAAAATACACGCACGCTCATGAGAACGTTAGCGTGACTAGAAAATACACGCACGCTCATGAGAACGTGAGCGTGACTAAAAATACACGCAGACACGTACAGACGTGTGCGGGACTGAAAATACACGCAGACACGTACAGACGTGTGCGTGACTGAAAATACACGCAAACACGTAAAGACGCGTGCGTGACTGGGCTGATGTTTTACGCGAGCACGTAAGAACGTGTACGTACAACATTTCCCGAACTCCAAGTACTATGGAGCCTTCGCTCCAGTGCCAGAGAAATACACCCAAAGTTGATGGACTAAGAACCCATGAACAGCCGAAATACTACAACTTAGATCTAGAAAAAACCAGCCGGAGAAATCAAAAATGCTAAGAACTAATCTCTCTTGGAATCACGAGAAGAAGGCAAATGAACCATAAAAATGGGTGATTGAGAAGCAAGTTTGCACTTGCCTTCTCCTGCTGCTGGTAGGTGGTGGGGAGTAATGAGAGGAAGAAGAAGAAGTAATGGTGAGAATGAAGTAATGAGGAGAGAGAAAGAGATGGAAGCTTTAAATAGGAAGATGGTGGTAGGTGGGGTGTTGGGCCGGTTTAAGGGGATTCAGCAAACCGAAATCCAATAAGACTAAAGCAGCAAATAAAATACAGGAAATAAAATTGCAGAAATATAATTGCAGAAATAAAATTACAGGAAATTAATTAACATGAAAATTTTAAAGAGCAGATAATTAATTAATATAAAACTAAAGGAATTTAAATACAGAATAATACATGATAAATACTAAATAAATACACATGAGTTATTCATATATAAAAATACGTATTCCGGGAACGGGGAGTGACACATCTATTGTCTAAATCATTCAAATAAGAAACAGAAATAGAGAACATGTAAGATAAAGCAGTCAGGCGTCCCAAACGCTCAGTCAAAATGTTCTTGATATCTGGCTTTACAAAACATAGCCAGATGATGTAGCAAGTGTACACAATTGTTATCAGCTGCAGTCTGACTTAATTACAATTATGTAAAAGTAAGTACAAGACAATCCGACTAACATGTCGGTGCCAAACGATAAGGTATTAAGTAAGTAACAAAATGAGTGGAGAAGTAAGGAACCCACTCGAGTCCTCCTGCGATCATCCCTCTAGTATTGACCATCTTGAAGGTGGAAGTAAGCTGAGTCCTTGGGGACCGGCTCTGAATCTGGCCATGTAAAACCAGAGAGGTTAGACCTCTAATAGTAAGTACCGCAAGGAAGCACGATATAAGAAATTAAAACCAGTAATAAGAGAATATGATAAGCAGATCTCTGCTTGCCACTGGAATTTACATAACATCACGACACTTCGAACCAACCTCCCAACCAAACATGGACAGAAGTTGGCCCGTCATGTCCTGACATTCTGGTCATCTCAGTTAGGTAACAGAGTAGGTACAGCACACAAACAAATCAATTTAAACGGCCATGCAACTACTACGGCATGCTACTGTGAGTCCCAAGTTATCCTGGAATTATGCAATAAAAGATTCCTCAGTTCTTACTATGTATGTCACTCCCCAATCCTGGAATACGTATTTTAATACGTAAACCGATAATTATATTTACCTTGAATTTATACGATATTTATTATGCAGTATTTCTTCATGCATTTTCCAAAAATATTCGACAAAATATTATTTTCTAATTTATTTTCTGCATTTGGGCCTACAGTTTTGGCTCATTTGGGTAACCTATTCTTGGTTCACCAATGGTTCATCTTGAACCCTTTGGTTCATCATGAACCCATGGGTCCAAGATCTTTATATATAACTCATCTCATTCTCTCTCCTCTCATTTACTTCCTCTCATTCATTTCCTCCACCAACCAAGGCAAGTACCAACTTGCTCAAGAGATGGATCCATAATTTTGTCAATAATTTCTTACAAAACTATTTGCCAAAACATGTTCTTCTCCTCAATCTATACTAGTTTAGAACTTGGAAATTTCCATTTTGAAGCTTTGATTTTTGTAGATCTAAGTTTTAATCATTTTCGGATTCTGCATGGTTTGATCTACTTTAGTTGGATTTTATGGATTTTTGATGCTTTCATGTGGAAGAGCATTCAGTTTCACCCAAGTTGGAACCTTGGAAATCTGGATTTGGAGTTCGGATGGCCAAGTTATGATGCTTTGAAGCTTTGGGTTCAACCATGGTGTTCTTGCAGTTTGGAGAAGACAGTGAGCAGTGTGCTTCTGTTTGAGCACGCTTCCTGTTGGAAGCGTGTCTCTCCCCGTGAGTCTGCGTGACTTTTCACGCAGCTCTCTCCTTGAGCCTGCGTGACTTTTCACGCAGCTCTCTCCCCGTGAGTCTGCGTGACTTTTCACGCAGCTCTCTCCTTGAGCCTGCGTGACTTTTCATGCAGTTCTCTCTCCGTGAGTCTGCGTGACTTTTCACGCATCTCTCTCCTTGAGCCTGCGTGACTTTTTACACAGCTCTCTCCTTGAGCCTGCGTGACTTTTCACGCAGCTCTCTCCCCGTGAGTCTACGTGACTTTTCACGCAGCTCTCTCCTTGAGCCTGCGTGACTTTTCACGCAGCTCTCTCCTTGAGTCTGCGTGACTTTTTACGCAGCTCACTCCTTGAGTCTGCATGACTTTTCACGCAGCTTTCTCCTTGAGTCTGCGTGACTTTTCACGCAGCTCTTCCCTTGAGTTTGCGTGACTTTTCACGCAGCTCTCTCCTTGAGTCTGCGTGACTTTTCACGCAGCTCTCTCCTTGAGTCTGCGTGACTTTTCACGCAGCTCTCTCCTTGAGTCTGCGTGACTTTTCACGCAGCTCTCTCCTTGAGTCTGCGTGACTTTTCACGCAGCTCTCTCCTTGAGTTTGTGTGACTTTTTATGCAGCTCTCTCCTTGAGCCTGCGTGACTTTTCACGCACGCTGCCTTGAGTGAGCCTGCGTGACTTTTTACCCCTTGAGCGTGCGTGCTTTTGTGCATACGCTTTTGATATTTTATCAGATATTATATGCCCATTTTATATCCTTACGTCTTTTGTCCCGAGCATGATATGAGCACTAATGTGACCCCGGAGAACAAAGTGTTCCCACCCGATACATGTACCTGAATGTTCCAGTTCTTGTTCATGCTCGACAAATGGCTCGTAACTTCATGTGGCGTATTTGCAATGATGCATTACACTAAGGAGGGTAGAACATGTTGACATACGGATTGACATGGATCCTCTTTGGGGTACTCGTACTTGAGTACGACTTTTAGGAGGATAATCATGCAGGCCACAGCATGTGAATCCAAGATTTCACCTAGGGTTAAATTAGGCAACTAAATGTACTAGATGCATGGGGAGGGCAAAAATCTCGAGATCGTGTTACACCAGTCGCCTTGAGATATTGTCTTGACGCACCGGCTGGTCTCCACGGATACTGTGTCATCTGCAACGAGTGGATGACTGTATCCGATTAATTCCTGCTATATATTATATGTTTTGGCAATGTGGCTTTACGAGGGACCGGTGCTCAATCATACCTGTCTACGCGAACCCCTGGGTTGGCTAGCCTTGCTGGAAAGATACAATCTGAGGATTTTCTAATGACATGACGCGAGGATAACCTCGTCCCACTAGAAACTCGCAGACTTGATTGGCCGTGAAAACGACTTGCTTGTGTCCTATTACCTTCCGTGAATAACTGAGGGAAACGGACTGTCATGGTACGTGATCCAACCCATGTTCTTGTTTGATTGTTGGGTTGGTTATCGTACTATGATAGGCTGTGGACCGAAGTTTTGAGCGGAAGACATATTCTGGTTGTGAAGTGCTACTTCTGTGAATGACTGAGGAACATGGTCTATCATGGTGCATGATCCAACCCATGTTCTTGTTTTATTGTTGGGTTGGTTATTGTGCTGCGATAGGCTATCGACCGAAGTCACGATCAGAAGATTTTATTGTTTATACCTTTTAACTTATGTGAACGTTATAGAGTACGACACGTCCCGACTCCATGCAGCACCTTTTGTCCTTGTTTGGTTGTAAGGGTGCCATATGGGTTCGAAGATGTTGCGCTATCCTATAATAGTAGCATAAGTATTACTATTATCAATCATTCTATTAACTGGGTTTTTAATCTTAACTCTTGTGCCCCTTTGGCGGTACTTGCTATTCGGGACTGACCCCGCTGGTTTTGTTTGGCCAGATCTCGTAGCAGAGCCGGAGGACACGATCTTCCTCCCTGACATCCATGGTGCATACTAGGAGCATGGCGGTTCGGGGACTCGAGTGGGTTTCTTCTCCACCACTCCTGCTTATACTTTTTGCGGCGTTTAGCCACCGGCACCTGTTAGCCGGATTACTCGATATTTTGTGTCAGTACATAATTGTAATTAAACAGACTGCAGCTGTGTATAATTTTGTACTCCTGACTCTCTGAGATAGCTAAATTATAAAGCTAGTCTCTCATGATCATTTTGATGAAGCGTCGGGGACGCCTTACTGCTTTATCTTTAATGTTCATTTATTTGGTGATGTGATTTGACTGATTGAGACATAAAACTCTGTGGGACCATAGAAGACTTGATTGTAGCATGTACCCCCTAGTCTCTCGACAGCCACGATCGCCGTATGACGTTACGCACCTCATATGGAGTAGCTGGCCTAGTCCGTCTCCGTATTTTGGTACTGGGGCGTGACAAGGTTTTAGTGGTGGCCCATGCAGGTCTGATTTTCAGACTTGTGGGGTATTGCGAATTATTAGGAGTCTCAATCAAAACTTGTTCCCCTTGAAATTCCGTTTCGAATTCTCTGTCCTTGCCTTGATCTCTAACCTGACTTGCATCCTCGAAATCTTCCTCGTTCGGACTTGATAATCTTATATCTTTCTCTATAGAGGTGCTTCATTCTCAGTAGCGGGTGAGGCCCATGAGGAAGAGCAGCGAGAGCATGGCTCGACGGGGCACCAACAGGGGAGAGAACCTTCCCCAGGGCGGACACGAGCAGAAATGGAACCAGAGGCAGTGCAGCCGCAGGTTATTGAAACTCCTGCAGCACCAGCAGCAACGGCAGTACCAGATGTCGTAGCACTTCTGGAGATCATCCGGGGGTTTTTTGTCACTAACCAACAGCAACAGACTCAACAGCAGGAGCAAAACGTGCTGTTGAACCAAGGGATTCAGTTAGCTCTCGAGAGGAGTGTCGGGGCTGACTCGGGGGCATCAGGAAGGTTTCGTCGCTTGAACCCGAGGTATTTTGATGGCACGGAGGATGCCATCACTGCGGATGCCTGGATTCAAGACATCGAAGCCATTCTTATGACAGCCAAGGTTCCAGATGATGAGAAGGTTGATCAGGTCAAATTGGTACTTCAGGATCTTGCCCGCGACTGGTGGGCATCAGAAGAAGTTGGTGTAAGACGCCCTGTTCGTTGGACCACCTTCAGTGAAAGATTCAAGGCCAAGTATTTTGGCGTAGTAGCTCGATATGAGCTCCAGCAGAAGTTTATCAGTCTCAAGCAAGCAGGCAAGACCGTAGATGGGTATGCAGCAGAGTTCTGCAGATTGTGCCGTTTCGCACCAGCAATGGTGGCAACGGAGCTAGAGAAGGCTATGAGATTCCAGCCGGGACTTCATTTGGAACTATTACAGCTTGTGGAAGGACACGACTACCAGACGTTTGACGCTGTTTTGACGGCCGCTCGGAGGCACGAGCTTATCCTGCAGAGGTTGGCATCGAGGACAGGAGGTCAGAAGAGATCTTATTTCCAGGTTGGAGGAGGAGCAATGCAGCGAACATCGGCACCAGCACCCGGTGTACGTATTCATGATGCAGGAGCGCCGCGGAGGACGGTCGTGTCAACTAATACAGCGCCAGTTCGGCATCAGCAGTCGAGGAACCAACAACAGCGTCTGAGAGCACCCCAGGGCTGTACATTTTGTGGGAAGGCAGGGCACACGAGGGAGGTGTGCCGATCAGCGAATGGCTTATGCTTGAGGTGTGGTAGTTCAGACCACCGTATCTCCACTTGTCCTGTGATGCAGAGGCTAGGAGGGCCAGCTCAGCAGTTTTCAGCATTGCCAGCTCCGGTGGCAACCCCGAGTGGAGGGCCAGTATTAGCAGTAAGGCCCCTAGCCCAGCGTCTAACAACGCAGGCTCAGATGTTCCGCCAGGCACAGGAAGCCGAAGGCCCTCAGAGGCAGCAACAGCATGGTCGAGGAAGGCCGCAACAAGGGGCTCCCCGGGGCCAGGCTCTCACATTGTCCTTGGAAGAGGCTCTAGCGTCTAGCGACGTGGTGGCAGGTAAAATTCTCGTCACCTCATTTCCCGCTGTAGCATTATTTGATTCAGGCGCTACTCATTCATTCATCTCTGCACAATATGCTACACGGATTGGATTAAAGTTTGAGGCATTGCCGGAGAGGATGGATATACTCACCGACAATGGGCTCGTAGAAGTTAGCAGGGTGCGCTTTTTATGTCCGGTAGAGGTGTGTGGACATTTATTGCCCGCATCATTGATTGAATTCCCTATGGGGAATTTTGATGTCGTTCTTGGCATGGACTGGTTGAGAGACAGTCATGCGACAATTGATTGTAGAGGAGGTAGGGTCATATTCAGCGTTCCTGGGATGGAGCAGTTCATCTTTACTCGAACCTTGAAGAATCAGGCCGGAGGCGTCATCTCAGCAGCAGTGTCAGAGCCAGGACAGATTCCGAGAGTGGTCGAAGATTTTCTCGACGTCTTCCCTGATGAGCTCCCAGGGATACCCCCAGTCAGAGAGGTAGAATTTAGCATTGAGTTGAACCCTGGAACGAGGCCTATTGCAGACAGAGTTTACAGAATGTTGCCGTCAGAACAGGATAAGTTGTATCAACATGAAAAAGAGTTGAAGTCTAAGAGATTCATCCGAGACAGTAAATCGCCCTGGGCCGCGCCAGTGATTCTAGTTCCCAAGAAGGATGGGTCGACGAGGATGTGCATCGACTACCGCAAGCTGAATGCAGTAACAGTGAAGAATAAGTACCCACTACCAATGATTGATGACCTGTTTGACCAGTTGAGCAAGGCCAGCATCTTTTCCAAGATCGATCTTCGGTCAGGATACCATCAAGTAAGAGTCCGGGAGCAAGACATACCGAAGACAGCATTCAGATCTAGATATGGGCATTATGAGTTTTTAGTAATGCCCTTTGGACTAACCAACACCCCCGCAGTATTCATGGATTTAATGAACCGCATCTTTCTGCCGTATTTGGATAAATTTGTGATGGTATTCATAGATGACATTCTTGTCTATTCCAGCAGTGTAGAGGAGCATGAGAAACATCTTAGGACTGTCTTGCAGACATTGAGGGAGCATCAACTTTATGCGAAGCTCGACAAGTGTGAATTCTGGTTAGATCATATTTCGTTCCTGGGGCATGTAATTTCTGGGGCAGGAGTGTC
This sequence comes from Iris pallida, assembly GCA_029216955.1. NCBI lineage: Eukaryota > Viridiplantae > Streptophyta > Magnoliopsida > Asparagales > Iridaceae > Iris > Iris pallida. The sequence goes on from JANAVB010022598.1 coordinate 8,825,862, forward strand.
AGTGGATCCGAAGAAGATCGAGGCCGTAGAACATTGGCCAGTCCCGAGAACGGTTGCAGAAGTGCAAAGTTTCTTAGGATTAGCTGGTTACTACAGAAGGTTCGTGACAGACTTTGCCAAGATCTCTGCGCCCTTAACGCGTTTGACGCACAAGAACGTAGAGTTTGTTTGGTCAGCTAGCTGTCAGGCATCATTTGAAGAATTGAAGAAGAGATTGATCTCAGCCCCGATCTTGACGCTTCCAGTAGGAGCGGGAGGCTTTACAGTATATTGTGACGCATCTGGGAAGGGTCTTGGATGTGTATTGATGCAGCACGGAAAGGTGATAGCATATGCGTCTCGGCAGCTTCGAGACCATGAGAAGAATTACCCGACTCACGATTTGGAGTTAGCAGCTGTGGTATTTTCACTCAAGTTGTGGAGGCATTATTTATACGGAGATCGGGTAGAGATCTATACTGATCATAAGAGTTTGAAATACGTATTCACGCAGCGAGATTTGAACATGAGGCAAAGAAGATGGTTAGAACTACTGAAGGATTTGACTTAGATCTTCAGTATCATCCAGGCAAGGCGAATATAGTTGCAGATGCACTGAGTAGGAGAGACAGTGCCTTTATCTTGACCTCGCAGAAGCATATTTTAGAAGACCTTCAGAGTATGGGAATCGAAGTAGTTTTGCCAAGGGATATAGGAAGAATGACCAGTATGCAGATTCAGTCAACCTTAGTAGAGAGGATAAGGGCAGCACAAGCAGGAGATCCACAGATTCAGAAGTTGCGGTCGGAGTGTGAATCAGGCCGTAGGAAGGAGTTAGTGATTCATGAAGATGGTACGCTCAGGTTTGAAAACAGACTCTGTGTACCGAGTGGAGACCTTCGGCAAAAAGTTATGTCCGAAGCTCATAGTTCTATTTACTCCATTCATCCAGGAGGAACGAAGATGTATCGAGATATCAGGCAGTACTTTTGGTAGAATGGCATGAAAAGAGAGATAGCGAGATTTGTATCCAAGTGTCTGGTATGTCAGCAGGTAAAAGCCGAGCAGCAGAGACCAGCAGGGTTGCTACAGCCGCTTCCTATCCCGGAATGGAAATGGGAGCACATCACGATGGATTTTGTGACCGGTTTACCTAGATCCCCGACTGGTAAGAATGCAGTCTGGGTAATAGTAGATCGACTCACGAAGGTCGCTCATTTCCTTCCCTTCCGAGTTGGACAGACTACTGAGCAGTTAGCAGAAATATACATGAAGCAGATAGTAAGGCAGCACGGTGTTCCAGTTAGTATAGTATCAGATCGAAATACGCGATTTACTTTCCATTTTTGGCGGAGCTTACACCAAAGTTTGGGAACCAAGTTAAGATTCAGTACTGCTTATCATCCACAAACCGACGGGCAATCAGAAAGAACCATCCAGACATTAGAAGATATGCTACGGGCGTGTACCTTAGATTTTGGCGGATCTTGGGAGGACCACCTTCATCTAGTGGAGTTCTCATATAACAACAGCTATCAGGCTAGCATTCAGATGGCCCCGTTCGAAGCATTGTACGGAAGGAAGTGCAGGTCCCCTTTGGCATGGGACGACGTCGGAGAACGGAAGATGTTGGGACCAGAGATGATCACGCAGACTGTGGAGATAGTTAAGTTGGTCAGAGAGCGCCTTCGAGTTGCGCAGGACCGACATCGTCATTGGGCAGATCAGCATCGTAGGCCTCTAGAGTTCAGAGTTGGCGACCAAGTGTTTCTGCGGATTTCGCCTACTCGGGGTATCATCAGATTTGGAACCCGAGGAAAGCTTAGTCCAAGATACGTTGGTCCTTTTAAGATTCTCGTTCGGGTAGGCGATGTGGCTTATCGACTTGCCCTTCCGCCTTCGTTAACTGGCATACATGATGTGTTTCATGTGTCCCAATTACGTGGATATGTCCCAGATCCGAGTCATGTCCTCGATCATTCTGAGTTAGTCGTTGGTACCGACCTAACTTACGAGGAACAACCCGTGTCTATTTTGGGCCGGCGAGAGAAGGTACTCAAGAATCGGACGATAAGCCTTGTCCGTGTTTCTTGGAACCATCACTCTTCGGGAGAGTCAACCTGGGAGCGCGAGGACGAGATCAGATCTCGGTATCCGTATTCGTTTGACTAATAAGGTATATTTTTGCACCTTATTGACACGATTCCATGCTTATCTGCACCTGCTTATTTTGCACTTTATGATGTATGATAATAACTGCTATGATAGTTAACTTGTATATGAGTGTGCCTTGCTTGCCCTGATTTTACTATCTTGTCTTGGCTGGAATTCCGAGGACGGAATTTTTCTAAGAAGGGTAGAGATGTCACTCCCCAATCCTGGAATACGTATTTTAATACGTAAACCGATAATTATATTTACCTTGAATTTATACGATATTTATTATGCAGTATTTCTTCATGCATTTTCCAAAAATATTCGACAAAATATTATTTTCTAATTTATTTTCTGTATTTGGGCCTACAGTTTTGGCTCATTTGGGTAACCTATCCTTGGTTCACCAATGGTTCATCTTGAACCCTTTGGTTCATCATGAACCCATGGGTCCAAGATCTTTATATATAACTCATCTCATTCTCTCTCCTCTCATTTACTTCCTCTCATTCATTTTCTCCACCAACCAAGGCAAGTACCAACTTGCTCAAGAGATGGATCCATAATTTTGTCAATGATTTCTTACAAAACTATTTGCCAAAACATGTTCTTCTCCTCAATCTATACTAGTTTAGAACTTGGAAATTTCTATTTTGAAGCTTTGATTTTTGTAGATCTAAGTTTTAATCATTTTCGAATTCTGTATGGTTTGATCTACTTTAGTTGGATTTTATGGGTTTTTGATGCTTCCATGTGGAAGAGCATTCAGTTTCACCCAAGTTGGAACCTTAGAAATCTGGATTTGGAGTTCGGATGGCCAAGTTATGATGCTTTGAAGCTTTGGGTTCAACCATGGTGTTCTTGCTGTTTGGAGAAGACAGTGAGCAGTGTGCTTCTGTTTGAGCACGCTTCCTGTTGGAAGCGTGTCTCTCCCCATGAGTCTGTGTGACTTTTCACGCAGCTCTCTCCCCGTAAGTCTGCGTGACTTTTCACGCAGCTCTCTCCTTGAGCCTGCGTGACTTTTCACGCAGCTCTCTCTCCGTGAGTCTGCGTGACTTTTCACGCAGCTCTCTCCTTGAGCCTGCGTGACTTTTCACGCAGCTCTCTTCCCGTGAGTCTGCGTGACTTTTCACGCAGCTCTCTCCTTGAGTCTGCGTGACTTTTCACGCAGCTCTCTCCTTGAGTCTGCGTGACTTTTCACGCAGCTCTCTCCTTGAGTTTGCGTGACTTTTCACGCAGCTCTTCCCTTGAGTTTGCGTGACTTTTTGCGCAGCTCTCTCCTTGAGTTTGCGTGACTTTTCACGCAGCTCTTCCCTTGAGTTTGCGTGACTTTTCACGCAGCTCTCTCCTTGAGTCTGCGTGACTTTTCACGCAGCTCTCTCCTTGAGTCTGCGTGACTTTTCACGCAGCTCTTCCCTTGAGTTTGCGTGACTTTTCACGCAGCTCTCTCCTTGAGTCTGCGTGACTTTTCACGCAGCTCTCTCCTTGAGTCTGCGTGACTTTTCACGCAGCTCTCTCCTTGAGCCTGCGTGACTTTTCACGCACGCTGCCTTGAGTGAGCCTGCGTGACTTTTTACCCCTTGAGCGTGCGTGCTTTTGTGCGTACGCTTTTGATATTTTATCAGATATTATATGCCCATTTTATATCCTTACGTCTTTTGTCCCGAGCATGATATGAGCACTAATGTGACCCCGGAGAACAAAGTGTTTCCACCCGATACATGTACCTGAATGTTCCAGTTCTTGTTCATGCTCGACAAATGGCTCGTAACTCCATGTGGCGTATTTGCAATGATGCATTACACTAAGGAGGGTAGAACATGTTGACATACGGATTGACATGGATCCTCTTTGGGGTACTCGTACTTGAGTACGACTTTTAGGAGGATAATCATGCAGGCCACAGCATGTGAGTCCAAGATTTCACCTAAGGTTAAATTAGGCAACTAAATGTACTAGATGCATGGGGAGGGCAAAAATCCCGAGATCGTGTTACACCAGTCGCCTTGAGATATTGTCTTGACGCGCCGGCTGGTCTCCACGGATACTGTGTCATCTGCAACGAGTGGATGACTGTATCCGATTAATTCCTGCTATATATTATATGTTTTGGCAATGTGGCCTTACGAGGGACCGGTGCTCAATCATACCTGTCTATGCGAACCCCTGGGTTGGCTAGCCTTGCTGGAAAGATACGATCTGAGGATTTTCTAATAACATGACGCGAGGATAACCTCGTCCCACTAGAAACTCGTAGACTTGATTGGCCGTGAAAATGACTTGTTTGTGTCCTATTACCTTCCGTGAATAACTGAGGGAAGCGGACTGTCATGGTACGTGATCCAACCCATGTTCTTGTTTGATTGTTGGGTTGGTTATCGTACTATGATAGGCTGTGGATCGAAGTTATGAGCGGAAGACATATTCTGGTTGTGAAGTGCTACTTCTGTGAATGACTGAGGAACATGGTCTATCATGGTGCATGATCCAACCCATGTTCTTGTTTGATTGTTGGGTTGGTTATTGTGCTGCGATAGGCTATCGACCGAAGTCACGATCAGGAGATTTTATTGTTTATACCTTTTAACTTATGTGAACGTTATAGAGTACGACACGTCCCGACTTCATGCGGCACCTTTTGTCCTTGTTTGGTTGTAAGGGTGCCATATGGGTTCGAAGATGTTGCGCTACCCTATAATAGTAGCATAAGTATTACTATTATCAATCATTCTATTAACTGGGTTTTTAATCTTAACTCTTGTGCCCCTTTGGCGGTACTTGCTATTCGGGGCTGACCCCGCTGGTTTTGTTTGGCCAGATCTCGTAGCAGAGCCGGAGGACACGATCTTCCTTCCTGACATCCATGGTGCATACTAGGAGCATGGCGGTTCGGGGACTCGAGTGGGTTTCTTCTCCACCACTCATGCTTATACTTTTTACGGCGTTTAGCCACCGGCACCTGTTAGCCGGATTACTCGATATTTTGTGTCAGTACATAATTGTAATTAAACAGACTGCAGCTGTGTATAATTTTGTACTCCTGACTCTCTGAGATAGCTAAATTATAAAGCTAGTCTCTCATGATCATTTTGATGAAGCGTCGGGGACGTCTTACTGCTTTATCTTTAATGTTCATTTATTTGCTGATGTGATTTGACTGATTGAGACATAGAACTCTGTGGGACCATAGGAGACTTGATTGTAGCATGTACCCCCTAGTCTCTCGACAGCCACGATCGCCGTATGACGTTACGCACCTCATATGGAGTAGCTGGCCTAGTCCGTCTCCGTATTTCGGTACTGGAGCGTGACAATGTACAAGCAAGGCTAGTTTACCCAGTCAATCAATTGCGCCAATCATGAATTAGACGAGTCCCAGCAGGACGCCCGACATCAATATACAATAGATAATATAACCACATACCGCTCCATGCCCGTGTGGTAGATTTGCAGTATCTGTGGGGACCAACCGGCCTGTCGGACACTACTAGTCCCAAGAGGGCTGCCATGTAAGAACTCGGAAATCCATTCTCTCCATGCAATCATTATTTTATTTAACTTAATAGTCTCTACGTTGAGTGAAATCCCATGCCATGGATCATGGTCATTCAGAATGAGTACTTTCGTACGGGATACGATATGCACAACTCTACAACGATGTCCGTACGGTTAGGTTGTAGGTCTTACATAGCGTAATGCAACAATCCAAACTAACCACGAAATAATCATGCCTTGACCATAAAGTACACATGCTTCTTTTGTAGAAAATAAATAAATAAATAAATTGAAGCCTGCATGTGTGCCTGTATGTCAATATTCGGGATCGGCCAATCGATTATAATAGTTCATAGTTAATATGAACGTGTCTCATTCATTCAATTTAATAAGATGACTAGCTAGTCTCTTAGTTCCAACTAGGAACGCATGATCAATTATTAGTCAAGTAACAGTCGGGGTCAATTCGCGACAAGACATAAAAGTCAAATTAGTATTAAGCATGGTCGAGTCCATAACTAGTATAAAATAGTTGGTAACATATTCTTGAAGCCAAGAAAAAGATCTACAAATTTCATGTTGGGAGTTGGAAGAAATTCTAGCCATAATTTTGTCAATTAGGACATATAACAGTCAGAAACAACCAAAATAGGCATTATGCGGCCTATTCTGCGACATGCATGCGGACTAACTGCGACATGCGGCTCATGCGGCATATGCGGCCCAACTGCGACACCATATGCGGCTCAACTGCGACATGCGCCCCATGCGGCTCATTCGCGACACCATATGCGCCTACTGCGACATGCGCCTCATGCGGCTCATTCGCGACACCACATGCGCCTACTGCGACATGCTCCTCATGCGGCTCATTCGCGACACCACATGCGCCTACTGCGACATGCGCCTCATGCGGCTCATTCGCGACACCACATGTGCCTACTGCGACATGCTCCTCATGCGGCTCATTCACGACACCACATGCGCCTACTGCGACATGCGCCTCATGCGGCTCATTCGCGACACCACATGCGCCTACTGCGACATGCGCCTCATACGGCTCATTCGCGACACCATGGAACCACTTATTTTCGAAAACAACAGAGTTTGATAGATCAAAACCATAAAATCCATACAAAAACTAAAACTTAAAACTTAGATCTACACCCAACCATCCATGGAAATCAAGAACTTCAAGACCTAAACTTGTAGAGGAAGAGAAGATGAACAACATGGACTAAAAATAAATGGGGATGCATGAAATCCCTCATAGTGTGCAAGATGTACTTGCCTCTCACAAGTGGGTTAGGGTTTGGTGGAGGAGTAAATGTGAATGGATGAAGAGAGAGAATGAAAGAAGAAGTTTTATATCAAGGTCAAGTGGATCTCCACCATTCATTCTCTCCACCAAATCCAAGCCATCCATTCCTTTCCATGTTGAACCAAACCACACCAAGTGGGTTTACCATGAACCGAAATGAACCAAGAGCCAAGAAAAAGCAGAAAATAAAATACAGAAAAATTAATAAGCGCAAAATTAAAGAATTTAAATACAGAACAAATACATGATAAATATTGAATAAATACATTCAAGCAGTACACGTATAAAATACTTATTCTGGGAACGGGGAGTGACAACGGTGCTTGGAACTTGGCCGCTCGGCCGGTGGCTCAAACGTTCGCGGAGGAGATTGCAGCGACCAAGCTGGATCAAGAGGCTGATAGAGACTATTGGGAGTGGGAAGATACAACGACGGGTGGTTTTGAAAGTAAAAAGGTATACGAGCAGTTACGTCCTCAGCTTCTGAAGGTTGAATGGGCAAATTTGGTATAGGCTAAGGGCAACGCAACTAAAATGAAGTTGTGTGCTTACAATGCCATCCGAGACAGACTACTGACCAGGGATCGTTTGCTGCGGTTTGGGGTGCAAATCGAAAGTGATGTGTGCGTGTTATGCGGAGTTGAGGAGGAATCGCGTGACCACCTGTTCTTTCATTGTCCCATGTCTGGTCACATATGGAGCTCCATCAGTAGCGGGGCGGGATTAAATATTAGATCGGGAGTGGGATTGCTTGTGATAGTAGATGAAATCTTGGCCTTGAAGACTCAAGAGAGAGAGCGATTTTGTAAAGCAAGGTCATGGTTGCTGTCAGTTGTGTGGCATGTTTGGCGGAAGTGCAACAGAAAAATATTTGATGGGGTAGCCATCTCTATTTCAGGAATCATCAACAATATTAAGAGAGATGTTGTATGTACGCACAGTTAGTAGATAACCACGAGCTGGTAGTTGTATGGTGGTCTGTAATCTAGTTTGGTTGTTAGTTCTCTAATAATATTTACCTTTTCCTTAAAAAAAAAAAAGAATTGTAATATTCACATGCAAAAAGGTTTAAAATATAAGTGTAGGGGGGCGGAGGTTAAAATATAAAAGTGCAGGGGCGTACCACTTGGGCTATTTCAATTTCCAACCATACTCGCTCACTTAAGTTGCTTAATTGTGACATTGATAAAGGCACAACACAGATTATCATAATTTTGACAATCCTTGTTAATTAGGACTGTCAAAAGTTTAATATTTCTAATAATTTGTAGAGAAAAAGAAAAGAAAGTAGGGGCATTTTGGTCCCAAAATTTTTTTTGACGGATTCTGTCCAAAGTGGGAGGTAATATGCATTTTTGCAAAACTGTGGAGTGCACCTTGAATTTGGATAAATCAAGTGGAAGGTAAGTCAAAATTTCTCTAATTTGTATTGTATTGTGCCTTTATCCATGGCTACTTCACCACAGTTGTCCCCACTGCCATCTCCGGACTGAAGTCAAAGATATTACAGACCGTTGTGCCTGTTCTGAGCTCTTTGTTCACACCAGCACCGACCCCTCACCATGCAATTAGGGGTGTGCATTCGGTCAATTCGGTTCAAACCGAGCCGAATAACCAAAAATTAAATTGAACCGAAAATCGAATAAGCAAAACCGAAGCCGAACCGAATTGGCTCTAAACCGAATTAAATCGGTTGAATTTTCGGTTTATTCGGTTCATTCGATTTTTCGGTTTATTTGCGCTCTTTATATATATATATATATATATATATATATATATATATATATATATATATATATATATATATATATATATACCAAACTCGTGGACTGCAACGGTGCCATCCTGGTGGTGTGGATGCAGGCTTAGCGATGTGGTGCTGCAGTTGCTGTCGGATATGGGGCCGCCGAACTCCCTCCGGAGTCCTTAGTCATTCTTTACCATGTCGGAATCACCATTAGATGTGAATTATGAGAGTGGATTTGTGTAAACATGCTCACTCACTTAATACTGAACAAACAAAATAATAAGAAAACAAAGATAAAAATGGACCAATTTCCAACACATTATAAACTGGAGACCAAGAAAGCACAGTTTCGTCAAGAAAGAAATGACATCTTGTGTGTTTTCTGTAAAAAAAAATTCTCGTAAGAGTTTTAAGTACAGGTAGGCGTGAAACAATAGGTTAAAAGAAGACGGAAAATTGCAAACAGTTTGCAAATTCTTGATATGCTCTCTAAATCTTCTAAATCTCCGGAGACTTCTTTTTTTCTCTCACAACAATCCAGCCTCAATCAGGTTTCTCCTTCTCAACGTCTCGTCGACCAATTTAAAAGTTTTCTTTACAAGTTTCTGATCCAAGGCAGTTGTCCTGTAGATCTTGAACACACGATCCACACAATCCGGTCTGGTGCTTTGAAAGTAGAGCTCTTCAAATTTCTTCTTGACAAACCTACCAGTGAAGTGAAAGAAACCTTATATGTATACCCATATCAATACAATCAAATGAACAAAATGCAACTACAACTAATATAGACTTCAAAAAATGTAGATTGGACTGTTAATTTTAACCTGCATTTGAGAGAACCTCCAAAAAAAAAAAACTAAATTTGAGGTTTCTTGCAAGTTCGAGAAAATCATACTAGATATCTCCATGTACAAAGGAGATCATGGATGGCCCAGTTAAAAGAAGTAACAATATTCCCAGTGAGGCATATCAAAATGAACATGCTGATGTAACCGAGTGAGATGACCTTCAATGGCCAAGTAGAGGAAATAGACTCGTGTAGAAAAACCCAATAAATTGGACGAAGGTTTTGGTATTTTTGTTATAGGAAGTGATAGCCAACATCCGATAGCCCTATATGAACAATCCTGAATCACAAGGTAGACTTTTAAACAAGGTTCCAGCTAGAGCGTGCAACTAATCAAGTTAGATCCACGTGCTAATAGCTAAATAGACATAATTTAAAGGCATCAAGTTGTTGTAGGTTGTGTCACGTGTTAAAGGATTGTTCACTTCTCACGTGTTTGATGATGTGCATTCTCTGGTGTGCACAGTTGCTACTTGCTACTACAGTGGCAATATTGATTGAAGATAAATGCAGCTCACATACTCGTATGCATGTTCCACCTCTTGCTTTCCTGATGCCAGAGGCTGGTAATCCTTGAACCATTCACAAACAGTTAATGGGACCTATGTAAGCAGTTTAAGAGAGCATTAGAGATTCGCATTCATGAACTTATAATGTTTCGGTGGAAGAAGCCTTACTTTCTGAACTTTCTTCTCAAATATATCAAACTTATTCAGGAACAGCATGAATGATGTTTTCTGTCCAAAATAAATAGCCTATAATTAGAAATTATCACAAGCAACTAATTATATAGAATGGAGATAGGAAAACCTCAAAGCATGCTTGCTTTAGGACCCAGTCAAATAGTTCCTTAGTTTCCATCATCCGGTTCTTCGTTTCGTCCTCAAAAAGAGTTTGATTATACCTGCAGCGACAATACAATCATGCTAGCATTATTGCTACTTTGAGAATGAATGTAGTCCTAAATACACATAGGAGTCAAAAATTAATACTTGGAATAGTGCACAGTAAAACTTAAATGCTCTAAAGAAAAATCTTTCAAGAATATTAGTCAGCTAGGATCACGATTCTATAATAATAATCAGATAATACAGAATTTAAAGATGCTGAAAAGAACAAAGGCTTACTCGCTGATAGCAGCACAGAATATAACAGCAGTTACACCTTCAAAAAGATGAATCCATTTCCTTCTCTCGTTTCTCTGGCCTCCAACATCATATAACTTATAAACTTCGCCACTTTTTCTACTCTCCCCTACAGGGCTGCAGAATCAAAATATGTGGCACTTAGATACTACTTCGTAATAAGACTAAATATCAAACAAAGGTTCGCAGTACCGGTAATGGAATTGGTTTCGGACCTTTCTATCAGTATCGGTATTGGCAGTTTCAGGGGTTTTTGCATCAGGGTTTAGGAGTTCTTGGTTTCAGAAAGCCAAAAGATAACAAAAAAAATATTTAAAAACTATAAAATATTTGATACATTTAGGCATAACCTTATGTATTATTCTGTTGTTTCCAGTTAGCTTTGAATGGAACAATAATCAACATTGATGAATTGTTCACCTGCAAGATATTGTTGTTTATTTCACTTGCTTTTAGACAAAGTACCGCAAATGATATAGTTTTGCATGGAATAATATTAAGATGCATTGACATAGTTAGTAGTATACAACTTTTACAGAAGGCAATGGTCATAATGTGGAAGAAATTTTATCGACAGACTGTAGCATGTTGATCTATGGACGATCAAATCATTGTGTCGACAATTTTTTCTTTTGCCATACTTCTCTTTCTCTTATAATTTTTCTGTCAAATTTACCAGGAAAGAGTCCCAATTTTGATATCAACCGGTACTTGTGCGGGTCAGTATTGGATAGGGCATGTCAAAACCAATATGTGTCGGTATTGGCCAATACTGCAAACCTGTTTGACCTTGACATCTGCTACCTTGATTACTCCAAACCAATACGTTGGATATCGACCGTACTTGCTGACATGAGTATACAAAAAATTAATACTAATCAATACACTGAAAAACAATGATTTTGCAAGACAGCTTCTAACTTCAAATAGGTAGCACGTCTAGATAAATATGACGCATAGACATTGAAAAATGGAGTGCACAAGGTACTGCATCCTAAATGAATTAGATAGCAAATGTATCATATCCGATACTAAACTTATATGAACTTACGTTACAGGTTAAAAGCATGAATCTTCAGTTTCTAATTGACTAAACAGCAAGCAACTCAATGGATTCATCTTTCAGTTCACTTCTACCGTCAGGATGCTGCACTTTTGTGCTTTTTGGAAAACAAAGTCAGTTGTATCTCTTAGCAATTAGTAGATTTAGCATATAAATGAGTACTAATTACTACTATACAAATGTAAGTCAGCAATAGATGAACATAAATGCATTTTAAGTCATCGTTTAGTAAAAATAAAGTTAAACCTCACATAACTGAAATGTCACCTGAACTGAATCTCGACAACACCAGTTGTTCGCACTCTGGCATAAAGAATATCTTCCTGTAATATTCAAAATGGGCAACAAGATATATATTCAAAAATGTGCAGAACTGCAAGGATCAATTGCTCAGAAACAAGTCTAACACAGTCAATTTACACTGGCTTTTAAAAGCCTGAATGAAAGTTGAGGAAGAAATTATGAGCAATTCCACCAAAATCTATACAACTGTATAGTTATGTGACTCAACTAAGATACAATAACTTCTACCCACCGCCCCATTTATCGTTTAGCACATGCAGAAACCATCCGTCCGCTGTTTCATTATATTTTACTTAATATTATTTGCAAAGAGATTCCTGCTTTCACTATACATTGTGGTCATGTCCTCGTGCTTTATTAAACACAAGTATTGGAGAACCTTTGGAACATGTAATTCTATACATTACCACTGTATATGAAATATAAACTGTGTCACTGTTTCTTACAAGGTTATTGGGAAGTTATCTTATTATGTATAAAAAATGAATTGTCCCTTCTGATGCACAACAATTATCATATCATGAGGCATTATCCAGGAGAGAGAGAAATAGTAAACACACGTGCTGGTTAGGAACATTCTGAATTCTAGAACTCATATAGGCTTAGTCAAAGAACAAAACGATCGCTGATACTATACCTTTGTTGGGACATAATCCACTTCAGATAGTCGTCCCAGATTATCCATGAAGTATTGAGCACAATCAGGAACTTGTAGTAAATTTCCGTGAGAATAAGTTTCCTGCAGGTAGCAATTATTTACTTAACTGCAGTAAGAGAAATTACAATTGAATAGATACTGGTTGGAGTATACTAGGATGTGGAAATGATCAGCAACCTACAGATTCCAAAACCTACCAGAATAGCAGGATCATTCCACAAGGTTTCTATTTCCTTCGCAATCTCTTTCGTAAGAAATGGATAATCCATCTTACTTCCTATCTCAGATAGTTTTTCTCCAATTTCCTGACAAACAGTGCAAAATTTAGGACATATATATTCAAACATCAACCAGGATCTAAAGAAATCTGGAAGAAGGCAACCATGAAACAACCTAACTCTTTGTTACAATGAAGCATTCTTTCCTTGTGTCTATGGTTCAAGAAAAATTCCAAACACCAATAACAAAAGCGCAACACAGAGAAATGTCTACTAGTAGCAGTTAACCTAGCTTTTGTAATTAGTCAAACTGATCAAATATGTCAAGTGTCCCAAAACAAAATGCTGGGGATATAACTATGCACCTATCCTACCAAACAAAAGGTCAGACATCCAGTTCTTTGGGCATCTTCCCCATTATCACCACAGCAAGCAATCAAACGGATTTAATTATGGAACATAGGCACAAATCAAAAAGCATCCAGGGAAAGATCGAACAACTTCTACAAGCAGATTTGAACTTAACATCAATTCTAAAAGTTGCTGCAGTTACTGCCAAGACCCCACTGAGAAAGAGAGTTTTGCCACAAAATCAATACAATCAGTAGAAAGGAAATTGCTCTCACAGTTCACACATTCTAAGCACATGAAACAAAAGAAAGTATGATGAGGGAGGAAGATGACAAAATCAGCAACTACAGCTAGTGAGGAATGTATACAAGCTACTAAAAATAGGACATTCCAGAGCCATAAGGCACCCACCTATGTTGAACCGACATGGCAAAATGGTGTCCATATCCGTATCGTGTCCATACCAGCATCCATAATCGTGCAACATAGGTAACTATTTTTTTGAAAACATTTGTACCCTGTATCTGTATTGTGTCCATGCCTGTACTTGTGCCCGTACTCATGCAACATAGTCACCCACTAATGCAGGGTATGGGAAGAGTCAAGATTGACCAGCATTACCCCCGGTATATGGAGAGACTGCTTTCAAGGCTTGAACCAGTATCCTTACAAACCCTTGCTTGTATATAAGTAACTGGTATACATGGAAATCAACCATGTTGGATCTAAGCATTTATGTACCAATATAAACGAATGGGCAAAAGGAATTATCGAAGAAGCTTTGGAAGTAAATTATTTGAAATCGGTAGGATGAAAATGGTAGAAATGAAAAGTAACTTAGGTAAAATCAAGAATAAAGGGAGCAGTCCATATTGATAGCCTTCGAGACACCTAAGATAATAGTTTTTCATTATCTAGGATCCATCATCCACATCATGGAGAGGTTTAGTAGGATGTGTTCATAGGAATTAAAACAAGATGTTTGAAGTGGGTGCTTCTAGATATTTATGATCACGTGATACCCTTGAAATTGACAGAAAAGTTACTACAAGAATGCTATAAGACTGGACTTGTTTTATGAATCGGAATGTTGAGCAATTAAGAGACACTGGGACCAAAAGATGAGGGTAGCTGAAATGGGAATGCTAGGAGAGATGATTGACAATATGTTGAAGAATAAGAAATGATTGTATTCATGATAAGCTAGAGGTGGTGCTAAATGAGGATTACATGAGCAAAATCTTATGATCTAAATTCGATATGAGCAAAGGACAGTAGATGCCACAATTAGGAAGGGTGATAGGATATTAGTTAAAGGAGCTGCCAGAACTAAGAGTTGGCCTAAAATAAGTCATAAACTATAATATAAAAAAATTGTATTTGCTAATCTTAGAAAGGAAATGGACCTCAGAAGAATATAAGACAAGTATACAACTACCCATCCCTACGAATTATAGATGAAGGCTTCCATGTGTTGTCGTCGTCAATAAAATGGATGTTGAAGAAGAGATGGTCCCTAAAAGAGCTTAATGGAAGGAAAGTGATGAATAGTTAAGAGAAGAAACAATAACTTTTTTTGTTCTTTTCTGTTTAGAAAAAAGTTTTACTTTTATGTTGTAACAGAATATGTTACTTTTCTGTTGTAACATAGTCTGTTGTAACATAATCAAGGTTGTTTTTCTGCTACTACTAGAATCAGGGAATTAAATGACAAATGTGTTGTCATGTCTTCCTATATATCCTAGTCTTTTCCTTTGAATCAATAACATGGAAGAAATTAAATTACTTCTTCTAAACTTACAATTTTTTTTCTTCTAAACTTTCATGATATCAGAGCATGGTGTGATATGTGCGAGAAGCCATGGCACACAAAAGAAACATGTAGTTACTGTTGTTGAAGAATGAAAGAACGGTAGATTGGTTCCGATGGTGAAGAGCTCATTCAAGTTGGAGCATCCTCTCGAAAGGAGGTAGGCCGAAGCTTCTCATATTAGGAAGAAGTATCCTGGTAGAGTTCATGTGACTGCTAAGAAGGCTAAAAGGAGTGATTTTATCAGACATCGACAAGAAAAAGTATTTGGTTCCTGCAAACTGGAAGAAGTCGGAGAATGAAAACATCGCATTTCCAGTCTCCCATGAAGAAGTTAGGGGCAAGTCATGGGCAACAAGTCAACCCAAAAGCATCTCCATTCACAAAGAAACAGCTAGAGCACTTGTACAAGCTTTTACAATCTCTACAAATCTCTGTAAACCATTTTTTTCTTTGGCTCAAAAAGGCAACTTCGTTTCTGCTCTTCTTAGTGTTAATTCTTATAATACTTCTTGGAGCATTGACTAAAGCAACTGATTATATGACGAGCTACTCCAATCTTTTTTCACTTACAATTCGTGTGCAGGGAACAAAAAAATCAAGATTCTCGAGGGACCACTCTCAGCACTTGCTGGAGTATGATTTATTGTTATATCTTCTTCCTTAACCCTGCATAATGTCCTTCATGTGCCCAAACTGTCATGTAATATTTTATCAATTAACAAATTAACTAATGATCTCTAATGTCGTTTTAACTTCTATCACTCTCGATGTGATTCTATCACTCTCGGTGTGAGTTTCAGAAATTGGTCTCGGAAAGGATAGTTGGCAGTACTGGAGAAAGTGAAGGTCGTTGTCTCTGAAGAGGAACCAAAGTGAGGAAACAAGTTCAAAATACATGTTTGAATTCTATTTCTGTTGATAATAAAGTTATGCTATAGTAGTATAGATTAGGATATCTAAGTTTTTATTACTTAAAGCACATGCTTCCAAAGTTATTTACAAATAATTGTCCATCTGCATTTAAATGTGGGTTTTGTGAATTTGTCAAACATCATCATTCATTTTTCTTCCCAAAACCATACCAAGCATCAAAACAATTTGCTTTAATCCACAGTGATGTATGGGGACCTTATAGGATTTCAAAAAGTTCAGAAAAGAAAAAAAATCGGTTCGTTACTTTCATTGATGATTACACAATAGTAAGTTGGATATGTTTGCTAAGGGACAAGTCTGACGTCGACAAAGTTTCAAAAGAAATTACAAAATGGTGGGAAGAAACTTGCAAGAAAAGATAAAAGATCTTCAGGAGTGACAATGACAGAATATTTAACAAGGCCTTATGAATTTTTCTTAAAAAAGGTATTGTACATCAAGTTCTTGAAATGACACACTCCAACAAAATGGAGTGGCTGACTGAAAAAACAAATACCTTTTAGAAGTTGCTAGGGCCTTGATTCACCGATAAAGTTCCTAAGTATCTATGGGATGAAACAATTCTAACGGCTACATACCTATAAATCGAATGTCTACAAAGATCTTAAAAATTAAAACACCATTAAATACCCTTCAACAAAGTTTCTCGTTGTCAAAATTATCTCATAACTTACCCTTAAAATTGTTTGGGTGTACTGTTTTTGTACACATACACGGTCAAAACCGGGAGAAGTTAGATCCTAGAGAAAGAAATATATTTTTGTTGGGTATGTACTAACTCAGAAACGATAAAAATATTATGATCCTATTTCCAAAAAAATATTTATCACTATGGATGCCATATTCTTCGAGTCCCAATCGTTTTTTTTTTTTAAATCAACTTCAAGGGGGGCACAAAGGGAAGATGCAAGGTACTTAGATGGAGTCCAACTAGAGAATATCAATGTAAAGCTTCAAATGGACCATATTTTTTCATAAATACAGATCGTAGTGTTTTAACTAATGAAAATCTATGTCCAAGTTCTATAGAGCCATCCCATAATCTTATATAATCTTATTAGCTCAAACAATAGGACAAGACGCATACCATAGAACTTCTGTCTACTCACAGAGGAAACAAATTCGAGATAATGAGACACAAACTCCTCAACATTGCCAAGGATTCGAACCTAAGGTTGGTCAGAACTCTACTGAATTTTTAGGTAACTTCCAAACAGACCAAATTCAAGTTAGTCATTCTAATTCTAAGTCAAATCAACCTGAGTCCAGTTTTCTTGACCTTAATATTCTCATTGCTAATCGAAAGGGTGTCAGATCATTTACCAAACACCCATGTCAAACTTTGTCTCTTACAAAAATATCTCATATTTTTACCGTCTTTACTTCACAATTGTCGCATATGGAAATTCCAAAATGTACAGAATGCTCTACAGGTTCCTGGGTTGAAGGAGGATATTCTTAAGGAGATGAGAGCTCTTGAAAAAAAAATATGAAAAATAGTGGATCTGTCATAGGAGTAGAAGACAGTTGGATGCAAATTGGTGTCCACGACAAATACAAGTCATTGGAAAGAAACAAGGCTCACTCAGTGTTCTAAATGGCAGCCGCCTAGCCTGCCTAGACGGTAAGCGGTCTCTCTTCGCACCGCTTTTCAGTAGATGGTGGAGTAGGCAGTCAACGGAGGTTGGCGGCATAGACGGATGTGAGACGGCGTAGGTGGACGCCTAGGCAGAGCAATACCTAACAAGATGGCCAAAAAGGTTTTGTAAGCATTATAGGCCTACGATTCACTTTTACAAAACTAAAACTTTATAAATCTTCGTTCTACAACTTAGTTATGCATTGAACACCCTTAAAATATGCATATTATGCAAAAAAAAACGGTGGTGAAATAGTAAAAAAAAAAGTTCAAAATATATCGTCCGCCAAGACGGCCTAGGCGGTAGGCAGACTCTCTCCGCCGCACACCCGCCTATCGTCGTTTAGAACCTTGCGCTCACTTAGTTGCTAAAGATTTCACTCAAACATATGGTATTGATTACCTTAAAATATTTGCATATGTAACAAAGCTAAACACGGTCAGAGTACTCTTATCAATTGCAGTCAATCTTAACTGGCCTTTACAATAGTTGGATATAAAGAATGCATTCTTTAATAGAGACTTATGAAGAAATTTACATGGATCCACCACCAAACTTTGATAAAAGATTAGGGTCGAAGGTTTGCAGACTGAAAAAAAATCCTTGTAGGGATTAAAACAGTCACCAAGGGTCTCGTTCGGAAAGTTCACACATTCAGTGAAAAGCCAAGGCTATGTACAGGGGCAGACCGATCACAATATGTTCACAAAAACTTCATCCAATGGAAAGATACATAGCCTTGGCTTTTCACTGAAAAAAAATCCTTGTATGGATTAAAACAGTCACCAAGGGTCTCGTTCGGAAAGTTCACACATTCATGAAAAGCCAAGGCTATGTACAGGGGCAGACCGATCACAATATGTTCACAAAAACTTCATCCAATGGAAAGATAGTTGTTCTCATAGTTTATGTTGACGACATTAGTCTGACAGGAGATGATGTGGCTGAGATGGAACGACTGAAAATGTGTCTTGGCTCAGAATTTGAAATCAAAGACTTGGGTTCACTAAGGTACTTTTTGGAATGGAAATAGCTCAATAAAAAAAAAGGAATATCTTTGTCAAAAGTATGTTATTGATCTTCTCAAAAAAATGGAATGGAATGAGTGTATATCGTCCTGCACATACACCAATTGATCCAAATTGGTAACTTGAAATTTCCAAAGGCAATTCAGTGGACACATCACGGTACCAAAAGATCGTTGGAAAACTGATTTACTTGTCACACACACAATCTGATATTGCGTTTGCAGTAAGTATTGTAAGCCAATTCATGCATTCTCCTCCTGAAGAACACCTTAAAGTTATATAATTTAAGCCTTGTAAACCAATCCATGCATTCTCCTCACGTTGCGATCTGATATCGTGTTTGCAGTAAGCCTTGTAAGCCAATCCATGCATTCTCCTCACGTTGGGAAGCTGGTCTACTTGTCACACACGCGATCTGATATCGCGTTTGCAGTAAGCCTTGTAAGCCAATCCATGCATTCTCCTCACGTTGGGAAGCTTGTCTACTTGTCACACACGTGTCGCGTTTGCAGTAAGTCTTGTAAACCAATTTATGCATTCTCTTCATGAAGAACACCTTGAAGTTATATACCGAATTTTGAGGTATTTGAAAAGCACTCCAGGAAAGAGTATATTCTTAAAAAAGAATAAACAACGAAGTATTTAGGTGTATACAGATGCAAACTGGACAATCTCAGTTACAGATAGAAAATCAACATCAAGATATTGTACTTTGTGTGAAAAAACTTGGTGACCTAGAGAAGCAAGAAACAAAGTGTAGTTGTCCGAAATAGTGCAGAAACAGAAAAGAGATCGATGGCTCAGAGTGTGTGAACAACTGTGGTTGAGGCAGGTTTTAAAGGAGCTTGACCACGCCCATGAAGTTGTATTGTGACAACAAGGCAGCTATCAACATTGCAAATAGTGTAGTCCAACATGACAGAAGAAAGCATGTTAAAGTTGACAAACGCTTTATAAAGGAGAAACTTGAAGCAAACTTATTTGTATAACATTCGTAACAACAACACACGCAGCAAATAGCTGATATTCTCACTATGAGTTTCTCCTCAGCAAGCCTAACTATGAGTTTCTCCTCAGCAAGTTGGGCATGATAGATATTACACACCAACTTGTGGGGGAGTGTCGGATAGTTAGGAGGGGAAACAATATTTCTTTTATGTTCTTTACTATTGTAACACTAGTCATAACCCGTGCCCATAGGGCATGGTTCATTTAAGGTATTCCCCCTCAAAATCTTGGACCCCCAATTTTAAACGAACAATAATAATTATGAGGCCCCCATCAAAATATTAAATCCCAACCACTGCTGGATGTGAATTTTCTTTGGATTCCCCACAAAACCCCACTCTCAATAATGCTCATCCACAACCATTATGAGTGCAAACCCCACTCTTTGGATTCCCCATAAAACCCCACTCAATAATGCTCATTCCCCATAAAACCCCACTCTCAATAATGCTCATCCACAACCATTATGAGTGCAAACCCCACTCTTTGGATTCCCCATAAAAACCCACAACCGTTGATTCACCAAGATTAAATCCCAACCACTCTTTATCTTCTACCGCAAGCATGTGTTTTCTGGTCCGACAAACACATACAATCATGTATGTTTTCAAATGGGTGTGCATGGTCTTTGCACATTCAAGCAATCAGTATAGAGCATGCTTACGCATAAAAGAACAAATCATAGGTATAAGTAAACCTTATTATCAAGTGAGACAGCATACTTCGAGGACTCCGGTTCATTTTGTGCCAATTCCTTTGCTCCATCGTATAGTATCTGAACACATATAAGCCTGACATTAATGGAACGTTGATCATCTTATTTCAAAACCAAAAAAAAAAAAAAAAAATGATCCTCTCTTCCAAGTGTGTGATCCAAAACAACCTTCTTGTATACTAATTTCCCTTTCTGTATTGGATACCTTAATAGTTTGATATACATTTGCATAAATGACTGATGTATAACTTCTAAGTTCTGCTTCATCAAAACCAGTTTGAAATAGAAGCTTTATCTGAAGATCAAGCACACAAAATGCTCGGAATCAGTAATGCAACAAGAAGTAGAATAAACTTCATCAATTGTACCTGCTTAAAAATTGTTGATTTTCCTGATTCTCCTGCACCTACAAACCAATAAAAATTATAAGTTTTGGAAAAATAAATGCTAAAAATGGACCCAAACTCACAAAGGGAGAGAAATAGAAGGGTGGAAAAAGATAGTGAAAAACTTTTGTATGTATATCAATTTTAGAATATTAGATCACATAGTCCAAGTTAATTTATGATTCTACCCTCATTCAAAAGAATCAAAACATACGGAGAACCATAGTATCACAAACAGCTGAAGTTCTCTTGGTAAAGTGCTGTAGAAGCTTCAATATATATCACATAAAAATGTGGCTAAGAAAGAAAGGCAAGAAGTCGAATGTTGCTCAGACAGAAATCAGAATTAGCTTCAAGAGCAATATTATATCGATAATTTATATTACATCAATTTATCATAAGTTGTAAGTTAGCAAGGCGAAAAATATTATATTGATAATTACTTCTGTTTGCCTCATATAAGAAAGACGGAAAAAGGTCAGATCCAGGTCCATTCCAACAGGTCATCTTAAGATGTTTGTTGGAATATGAAACCATTCTCTCCACTTGTACTCCCTAGACCTCGTTGGGTTCAGTTATCTAAACTTACATTGACAAAATGCAGATACCAATTTCTTGATTAAGGAATTCCAAGCAGTAGTGATACACCAGTCCACTGCATAGCTAGGAGAAGATAACCAACCAAGAGGAGTGAGATGATATAACACAATAGTGGAGATAACTCGTACCAAACATATGCCTTAGGATCTATGGTTAGTCAACAAGTACATGAATTTCACACTTCCCAACAGGGGCGTCGTACACGGTAACTCACCTAAATGCAGATATGAAGACATATCATCAATGTTGCACGAAACTGATTCGACACAACATGTTTCAGACACATGGTTTCGGCACCTATTTGATGTGTCCTAGTGTATTTTGGAGTATCCATGAGTGTCTGACACGTCACGGACATGGCATGAATTTGGAGTGTATGTGCTTCTTAGCATATCCTAGATGAGGAAATAACCCATAACAAGGAGAACCACATAAAAAGAATCATAGGAGAAGATTCAAGTCAATCTTGGATCAACATCAAGAATTGACCCCTAACTATAGCTTCATCCTTTGATGCATGCAACACTCCAGACCAATATAATTGTATCATGTCCTAAGAGTGAACCAATTCTCCTTTTCACCTGCTTATTAGCTGTCCTGGCATCGCTACTTCAATCATATTAACCACAATCATTCTTAGATTTCGACCACTAGTATGGAAACCCGTATAACTTCAAGTCAAGGCTACCATGTCTTGACCACTGTAATTTTTCAAGTACTGTTTTCGAGATAGCCAAGCAGTCATCAACTGATGTAGATTATTAACCAGTTACGCAGACTAAGCTGATTACAAATTTACATCTACTAATACTAAGAAATGAGCCAGTGAAGTACATACATGGGAGTACAAAAAGGAATGAAAAGAATACAAGGATAAAAACGAAGTGGAAAAGGAAACAAAATGATAAGCTGAAAATGGAGAAATAAATCAAATGAAGGTGAAACTAAAACGAAACAGAATGTGATATAAACTTGAAAATAGCAAGAAAAGTGAAAGAAAAAAACTAGAATTTGTTGTATGACACCAGCCAAATAGGCTTCATTTATACTATTTACACTATCAAGGTAGTCAAATGCGCAAATGGTCCATATCGCCCGAGGCGCAAGGCGCGCGCATAAGCGAAGCGAGGTGCAAAAATTAAAATAATAAAAATATACATAAATAAATAAATAAATTAGTAATGTAAGAAATAAAACCAAATAACATATTAAAACCAACAAAAATATGCTAAAACATAACAAAGTGAACTCGCATAACAACATTAGCAGTCAACAGAACTAACAAAAATTTATGTTCTCCCACCACGCTTATAGTAAAATTTAGTTTTTTCAGTCCAACAGTAGCCAAATTTGGCAATCGTGGAATGGACTACATCCCTCCCACTTGCAAGAGGTAATATCTACTTCCTATATCAAAGTTTTTTTGAAAAATAAATAAATAAATAAGACATGCATTTTCCTGGTTGCGCCTTGCTGAAAGGTGCGTCTTGGATGCGCAAGGAGAAAGGCACCTCGCCTAGTATACAAGGTGCAGTTGTTACGCCTTGCTACGAGACGCGCCTTTGACTACCATGTATACTATATCAAGAAAACAAGTGGGACGGAGATGACAATATATACGTAAAACCTATGTTGCATGAATATGGACACCAATACATATAAGGCCAGTATACCAAGGTAGTCAAAGGCGCAAGGCACACTCGAGACGCAAAGGGTCCATATCGTCCGAGGCACAATGAACACTTAAGGCGTATGTCCTAGGGAAGCGAGGCACAAAAATAAAAATATACATACATAAATAAATAAATAAATAAATTATTAATATAAGAAATAAAATAAAATAACATATTAAAACCAACAAAAATATGTTAAAACATAACCAAGTGAACTAGCAGCAGCAATAGCAGTCTACAGAACAAACAACAATTTGTATTCTCTTTACCATATCTATAGTAAATTTTAGTTGTTTAAGTTCAATTGTAGCCAACTTTAGCAACAGTGGAAAGGATAAAATCCCTCCCACTTCCCACTTGTATGAGGTAAGGGCTATCCCTTCCTCAAAGTTCTTTATTAAAAAATTTAAAACAAAATATAAAACAAAGGCACGCCTTTTCTTGGTTGCGCATTGCTGAAATATGCGCCTTTAGTGGGCCCGGAGAAAGACGTCTTGCCTAGTGAGGTGCGAGGCACAGCTATTGTACCTTGCTGTGAGGCACGCCTTTGACTACCATGCAGCATACGCATATGGGATAAGGACATTCAAATGGGTACAAGTTATGCACCTATGTTGCACGAATACAGACACAGATATGAAAATGGACACCATTTTTTTCTGTGTCTGTGCAACATGGTATAAAACTAAAACTTAACTCTTGATTTATCCAATAAGCAAACCTACAAGAACGATAGAACCTTCATCCCAAGTTTTGATTAAGATATCTTAATCCCTTTCCTTCCATTTTTAGCCGCTCGGTCCAGTCCTTTGACTAGTATCCTATCACTTCTCCTAACTAGTACATCTGTTGGTCTACCAATTATAACCCTACAATCAACAATTTAACTCATAAGTTATATTGTTTGTATATTTCTCTCTAGCTAAGAAGTTACTGTGTAATATAGCATTTGAAACAACATCATTGCCAATGTTAAAAAAAATTGTGAAAACATAAAATTACCAAGTAACAAAATTTTATGAATGTGTTGTTCCGCTTTTGTCTCTTGAGCAATCCGCCTCTCTATTTCTGCAGCCTGAAACACTTAAAAAAGATACACCTATAAGCATAAATAAACAATACGCCATCAAAAAGAGGAGCAGCCAGGGGTTAAACAAGCACGCAAGATATCTAAATAGTATGGAACTTTACCCGCGCATTTTCTTCGGCATCAGCCTGATTTATAGGTTTCTGCCTGCTGCAGAGTAAACCCATGCTTCCTCGCACAGTAGAAAGCATGGAAATTAACTAACTATGATTCATCAGCTTTTCCAGTGAGCGTGTCCTCATACAGGTTAACACCATCTGGAGAATAAACCATAATACTGCCTATATATATCACATAATAGTTATAGCTAAATAAAAACGGAATTATGAATGTGATATAATTGAGAGAAGAAAGGATTTTTTATTGAATTGCTTGGTATTCCAAAATGGGGTATTGTTATATTAACTGTGATTATGCAATATTCATTTTTGTAGCTATATGGGAGCATGAAGTTGAACTTCACATGGCATTTTCTTCATAATTGCACTAATAACAATATAGAATAGGAAAACCATGATTCTAACACCAAAAATTACTGGTTTATCTAGCATTCATCACAAATTCAAGCAAAGATGTGATTTCTTCTGCCACAAATGGAGCTCCAAGTTCAAAGATCTCCAGGCTTAAGGCTAATACACATTAGGAAAAAATATTGATTCTAACTAAAATTATTGATTGAGGAAGCCTTTCATCACAAATTCAAGCAAAGATACAATTTTTCCACGTGATTGCGATAAACAACAATATAGAATAGGAAATTCATGATTCTAATACTAATATTGAATTAGCAAGCATTTTATCACAAAATCCAGAAAATATTCCATTTCTCCACAAATGGAGCTTCAAATTCAAGGATCTACTAGAGCTAAGAGGGATAAACTACATAATAGGAAATCGTGATTCTAACTAAAACTAATGATTCAGGAAGCCTTTCATAACAAATTCAAGCAAAGATACTATTTTCCACAGGATTGCACTAAACAACAATATAGAATAGGAAATTCATGATTCTCAGCTATTACTGAATTAGCAAGCATTTTATCGCAAGATCAATAAAATGTTCAATTTCTACAAATGGTGCTTCGGATTCAAGGATCTATGAGGTTAGGATTGGAGCTAAGAGGGATAACACTATAGAATAAGAAAAAACATGATTCTAAGTTTCTAACACTAAAACTACTGATTTAGCTAGAATTCATCACAGATTCAAGCAAGTATGCATTTTTCTCCTTCAAATGGAGCTCCAAATTCATGATTCGACCACAAACTGTTGATTTTAGGTAGCATTTGCCGCAAATTGAAGCAAGGATTAATTTTTCCACAAAAGAACAATGTAGGATAGGAAAAATCGTTATTCTAACACCAAAACGTCTATTAACTTAGCATTTTATTCCCAAAAAAATAGCATTTAATTGCAAATATTCAACTTTTGCCACAGATGGAGCTCTAAAGTCAGGGATCTTTAGAGTTAAGTTTAGGCTCTTCATTAACATTATAGAATAGGAAAAATCATGAATCTGACATCAGATTTAGCCACATTTCATCACAAATTTCAAAAAAAAAAAA
This sequence comes from Iris pallida, assembly GCA_029216955.1. Taxonomy (NCBI): domain Eukaryota; kingdom Viridiplantae; phylum Streptophyta; class Magnoliopsida; order Asparagales; family Iridaceae; genus Iris; species Iris pallida. The sequence goes on from JANAVB010022598.1 coordinate 8,851,592, forward strand.
AAAAATCATTTTCCCCGCTAGCGGAGCTCCAAGTTCAAGGACCTTTAGGGTTAGGATTGGGAATCTTCATAGCAATATAGAAGAGGAGAAGTCATGATCCTAACACCAAAAGTACTGATTCAGCTAGCATTTATCACAAATTCGAGCAGAGATTCCACTTCTTCCCACAAATCGAGCTCCAATTTGAAGTATCTTAGGGTTAGGGTTAGTCATCTGCGTTAACAATATATAGAATAGGAAATTCATGATTCTAACATCAAAGGTACTGATTTAGCTGCTTTTCATCACACATTTCAAACAAATATTCAGTTTTTTTTCCGCAAAAGGAGCTCCAAATTCAAGTATTACGGTGGTTGGGGATTAGGGTTAGTCATCTTAATAACAAAATAGGATAGGACAATTCATGATTCTAATACAAAAATACTGATTTACCTAGCATTTACCACAAATTCTAGCAATTTCTCCCACAAATGGAGCTCCAAATTCAACTATCTTTAGGGTTTAGTGTTAGACATCTTCATTAACAACAGAGAGTATGAAAACTCATGATCCTGACACCAAACTACTGATTTAGCTAGCATTCCATCACAAATTCGAACAAAGATTCAATCTTTCTCTTCAAATAAAGCTCCAGATTTGTGATTCTAACACTAAAACTGCTGGTCTAGCTAGCGTTTCATCACAATTTTCAAGCAAGCAAATATTCACTCTTTTCCCACAGACGGAGCTCCGAACTCACGGAATTTAGCGTTGGGGTTGGGAGGAAAAGAAACACGGACTCACCAGCGGTGGTGTATTTAGGAGTCCGGCAATGGCGGCGGTCGACGGAGATGGGATCCGGTGTCAAAGAAAGTGAGCGGCGAGTCAAAATAGGGTTTTCGCTCTACAGTGCTTGGAGTTTTGGCTGTATTGAGTTTTGGGAATTTGGGCTAAATTCTGTTTCTTAGTTGTCAATTGATATTTTTTTCAACTTTATGGCCTCGTTTGGTTCGCGGAATGGAAAGGAAAGGAAACTGATTCCTTGATATTTCCTTTCCTTTAGGAAATTATAATTCCTATAAACTTTTCTTTCCGATGTTTGGAAAGATCGGAATTATAGCCGGAATATATCTTTAATTTTCATTATAGTGTTTGGTGTTTGTAAGGAAAAGAAACAAAATCAAGTCAATTTTCCAAAAATACCCTCGTGCTAATAAAAATAATTATTACTTAGAAATATTTTTGTCTAAAAGATATTATGGATAAACATGGTAAATAATATTATGAACATGGATATTTTGGTCAAAACTTTTTATAATAAATGCAGGAAAGTTGGAGGGAAAGTGATTCCTTAGATAAATGGGAGGAACCACTTTCCCCCTATTTTCCTACCTCTTGGGAATCATTTTCCCTTTCCAACAACTTTCCTTTGGCTCCCAAACATAGGAAAGGAATCACTTTCCTTTCCCAAGCTCAAATTCCGCTCAAATTCCGGTAACCAAACGAGGCCTATGTGTAAAATAAAATTACTAGTTGGATTTTTTTTTATTACAATCCACACGTACCAACACGTGCTTATAATTGAGAGATTCGAATCATGTCAGTTCCGTCTATTGTTCATGCCGCTTTCCACATGAACTATAAACATTGGACGAAATTAAAAAAAAAAAAACTCACAATTCTATATTTGCATATATACAAAAGAGTTTTTTTCAAAAATATTGTCTGGAATATAGTTTGAATTGTCACCTTGTCGGCGGTTGGAGATAGTGTGAATTGTTATGGATGTTTTGAACTGAACCACGGTCTCAACGTGCGTTTGTTCAAACGCTAATTTTTAGAACATTCATATGCTAGTTTTTCAGAATTGATATGTCAATTTTCAGAACTCTCGCACGGCTGGCCATTCAAAACTCGCATTTGAACCATAAGGCTAAGCCTTAGAGCATCTCCAACCCTATTGTCTGTGAGTCTTAGGTGGCTCCTATGTGGCATGAGCCACAAGACAATGTCTTGTTTATGTGGCAAAATTATATCTCAAAAGACAATGAGATAGAAAACAATAATGCTAAGTCTACTACCAAATGCTTACAACCCTTTTACAACCACTCACCCATGTACTGACATGTGGGCCATGACCCACATGTCAGCAATGGGTGAAGGTTGTAAGAGGGTTGTAAGCATTTGGTTGTAATTGTAGCATTACTCGATAGAAAAACTCTCTCCAATGCAAAAGTATTGAGGAGACAATAAAAGGTATTTTTTTCCAACTTCCAAGGCAACTCCTCCACTTCTTCAACTTTTTTATAAATATTTTTATTCATAATTGATGATGTTGAGACAAAGTCATTGTGAAGTGCATTGTTAAATCTAGACAACCAACTTCACATTCTCCTTGCCATGTATTGCCATGTCAACTTCATGTTTTATTCTACATTTGCATTGGAGAAGAATTTTTTGAATAAAAGTTTGTCATTCCTATGTGGCAACTATTTTTTCTAAACTCACAATAGGGTTGGAGATGCTCTAAGCCTTAGAGCATCTCCAACCCTATTGTCTTGTTAAGTGTTGTGAGTCTTAGGTGGCTCCTATGTGGCATGAGCCACAAGACAATGTCTTGTTTATATGGCAAAATTATATCTCAAAAGACAATGAGATAGAAAAACTCTCTCCAATGCAAAAGTATTGAGAAGAACAATAAAAAGTATTTTTTTCAACTTCCAAGGCAATATTTAAGACAACTACTCATCTTCTTTCCTTTTTTCTAATATTTTTTATTCATAATTGATGACATGGAAGATAAGACATTGTCAAGTACATTGTCTAGAACATGACAATCAACTTCACAATGTCTTCTTTAATTATTGCTACATAAGTTTTACAATTGAATTGACAATTGCATTGGAGAAGAACTTTTGAATAAAATTTTGTCATTCCTGTGTGGCATTAACTTTTTTCCAAAGCCACAGTAGGGTTGGAGATGCTCTTATATGAATGGAACATTTAAACAAAAAATCATATAGAATAGAATATATTTGTCTTCGCTATTATATTTGACACCAAAAGGAGTTTCGGACTGAAATGTGACGTCTAAAATACCTTTGACGAATAAAATAGTTAGCAATAAACGGGCATAAGACTTTATCTTATATTTGTTTAAAGTTTTGTTGATCACTTATGACGAGTTAAGTACCAACCAGCTCGTGTTCCAACTATTGTTGAATAATCATTGCCCATAGATAATAAAAAAATAAAAAAAAATTGCTTATGCATAAGCAGTCAAAGGAGATCCTTAGCCCATATATTATATAGTCCGTTAAGAATTGGCGACTTATCCATGGACTTTGTCATGGACGTTCCAACAATTAGGGGTGAGCATTATTCGGATTTGGACCGAAAATCGAACCAAATCGAACCGAATAAGAGATTCGGTTCGATTTTAAAAAAATTCGGTTCGATTTCGGTTTTGAAAATACTAATTTTCTTATTCGGTTTCGGTTTCGGTTTTGGGTTTCGGTTTCGGTCCAAAACCGAAAACCGAATAAGAAAATTTAGTTTATATATATATATATATATATATAGGTATATACTAAATATATCTAGATATATTGTCATTATATATATTAAAAAAAAAAGCACAAATAAATCCAAAAACGAATAAACCGAAAACCGAACCGATTTAATTCGGTTCGGTTCGGTTATTGATCAATTCGGTTCGGTTTCGGTTTTGCTTATTCGGTTTCGGTCCAATTCGATTTTCGGTTATTCGGTTCGGTTGGAACCGAATAAATCGAATACTCACCCCTACCAACAATGGGTATTGTCAATTATGATAGCATATAAATAAAAATAAATAGGATTTAACATTCAATTTAGTTGGTACAATTCACAACAAAGTGTTTTATTTATTATAACTCATGAGCTAACAACGTTGTTACGTTGTCCGTCCTTTGGACGTGACCGCACTGGCCCACGACGACGTGGAGGTCAGCCATTGACTTTCTGGCTGGAGGTGGGCCCAAGCTTTCAGGGGGTCCACTGGATGGCTGCCACGTCGTTGTGAGCCAGTTAGATCACTCCATTGAGTGGACCAAATATGCTTTGGAAAAGGCTAACTTGTCCGTAGGCGGACTGGTCCGCCCGCTTGCGTGGCGCCACCCCCGTTGGCCCTCCTATTTGCGTGGACTTCATGCTGGTTGACCTGCCAATGGAATGGTGCCACGTGGCGGCCGACTAGTCCGTGCGTGGGCAAGATAGCAGTGCTCATATGCTGTTCCTAATCTAAACATGTCGCACATACACTCTAGACATGTCCTCCAAAGAAATATTTGCCAACATCCTTATGCAATTCCTATATATAATCACATGTTGAATTTATTTATGGCTAAATTACAACTTGATACCCTCAACTATTCAAAATTTTTAACTTGATACCCTCAACTTTGATAGGTACTAACTTAATACCCTATCTCAACTAATATTTTTAAGTTGATACCCAAAAAAGAATTTATTCCTAAAATACCCCCACCTCTACCCCTTGGCTGCTACTCCTCAACCCCCCCCCCCCCCCCCAACCCTCGGCGGCCATTACCAACAAACCCCCCCCCCCCCCCCCCCCCCCCCCCCGCGGTCATCCCCCTCCCTCCCTTCAACCCGGCCCCAACACCCCCCCTCCCTCACGGCTGGTACTTGCCCCCCCACCCCCCGACGGCCATCCCCTCCTCCCCTCCCCTCGGCACCGACCACCCCCCCTACCCACCCCCGGCCCCAACGACCCCCTACCCGGCTCCGGCCCTGCTCCCGCCGCCCGATCGTGCGTGCTCGCCGCCCGCCGGCCACCCGCAGCGGAGAGGGGGGGGGGGGGGGGGGTGGGGGAGAAGAGAAGGGGCAATTTGGTCCAAAAAAATTTCAGGATATCAAGTTGGTACCTATAAAAGTTGAGGGTTTTAAGTTGAAAAAATATGATAGTTGAGAGCATCAAGTTGCAATTTAGCTTTTATTTATTTTGCAAGAGTCCAATTAGGCAATTAGGTTCAGATGCACGAAGCAAGAAAAAAAAACTCAAACCATCAATGCATAGTTAGCAACAACTAATTCGAACCACCAAGAAGATTATGAAGCTGATAGTCCAAGACAAAATCAAATTGAGAGTATGGCAAGTAATGTTTTCCTTTGTTTGCATCTTTAACTACTGCAACATTATCGCATGCTCGTTTAGAATTTTTTTTTTTTAATCATGATTGTATATTAGAAATGAATAATACTGGAAAATGAAGAAATTACAGTTGTTGCTCTGGAGAAATATGCTGACAGAAAATACAAACATACATTCTCAAAGGAGAACCAGACTATAGTGGAAAAAATAAACAAAAATAAACGCTAAACAATACAGGGATTTAACAAAGGTGTAGTTCTAATTCCCATTTGAAATGAGGTGTTTATGCATACATTTTGTCTAAAACAACAAACAAAAGATTAGTTTTGAGACGGACAAACTTTTGGTGTTTGACGTTTTTGGCAATTTTGTATGATTAAATAAAAAAAAAGGGAAATAAAAAAGGTTCTATTTTGACAAATATAATTTGACGTTTGCCATGTAAATGATAATGTTTGCTATTTTAAATGAGAATCAAACTATATATGGATGATAAATGTTGGAATCAAATAAACTTTTGCATACTATTATGACCAAAATATCGGCAGAGCTGTTGGAAATATTTTTTTTATTTTTAATAATGAAATAATAGTAGGATTTGTGTTACCGGTCTATGGAAATGTAGTGTACAAAGTAATGTCCGAAGAAATTGTTCAAGGTCTACATATTCTCGAATTCTCCTACATGTAAAATCTCCTTGATGCGGACTTCTCGTCGATGCACACAGCTCCGGAAGAGTGATCCGAACTTAGCTTTGCTCAGAGAAATAAAAATGAGAACTTGATAGAATATAATTTGGTGAAAATGAGGAATGAGAAATAGAATGAAGAGACACATTTTTTTCTTCTTCTCTATCACACTTTCAACAGAGTGTCCTAAAAGATTATTCGAAATCCATGTGCGGACATCTTCTTGAATTCTCCCGAATTCTCCTAGAGGTCATTTTATTTCCTTCTCTATCACACTTTCAACGGAGCAACCAAGATATATATGGGGCTTGAAGGCCTACAATCACAGTCCGAAGGCATTACAAACTATGCATGCCGGAAGGCCATATCATGGTCCGAAGGCCTCATCCACCTGCATCGCACCGCACCTGCACATGGGCCGCACCGCACCTATCGGGCCTACAATCACAGCCCGAAAGCCTTACAAACTATGCCCAAAGGCCCCCTCCACCTGCATCGCACTTGCACCACACCGCACCCGTTGCACATATCCAGACCGCATCTCGTGGCCATATCATGGCCCGAATGCCTCCTCCACCTGCATCGCACCGCACTGACCTCACTTTAATTACAACATCAAAGAATTTAAAGTGCTTTTCTTGTTGCTCGAACCTGCAACATCCGGAAGAAATATGTTTTACTCTAACCACTTGAGCTAGATGTTCTCGTATGTGTGTGTGTGTGTGTGTGTGTTTATATATATATATATATATATATATATATATATATATATATATATAATGTGTGTGTGTGTGTGTGTGTGTGTGTGTGTGTGTGCTGCTACTAGCACTCCTAAAATGTCATTCAATACTCCTCTTTAATTTTTTAACATTCAAATTACAAATTTATCCCTCATTAAATATAGCATTAATTTGTGCATGTATGGAGAGAGGAGTGTAAGATGATATTTTAGGAGTGCCAATAATGTTAATCCAGGGGTAGATTTGTAATTTGAATGTTAAAAAATTAAAAAGAAGTGCTGAATGACATTTATGAGTACTAATAGCAGCACCCATATATATATATATATATATATATATATATATGAACCCTTACCCAAAGTCAACAAATAAAAGACCATTTTAAAATATCTAATAGGCTAAAAAGTTAGCCATTATAAGTGGATGTTAATAGGATTTAATAGGCTAATAAATTAGGGCAAATGTTAAAGGCCACCCCATTTTTACTAAGGGCCACAAACTTAAAACTTTTAAAAAATTACAAGTTTGACATTTTGAAAACACTAAGGGCCACTCCGCTCCTGTCAATCGAGGACTGCAGGACTTGCATGCAGTCCTCGATCGACAATCTTTTTTTTTAAACCTACAGTGACTGCAGGACTTGCCTGCAGTCCAAAGTGAAGACATGACTGCAAACAAGACCTGCAGTCCGCCTTCCCCGCGAACGATCCATGGTTGCTCTTCTTTCTTCTTTTTGTTTAACGAACGAAAGGGGGTCTCACAAGCAAGGGAGGGGAGCTAGGGGGGCTGCGGCGGTGGGAGGGAGGCAGAGCTGGGGCTGTGGTGGGGGGAGGGAGGCGGATGGGGGAGGGGGGGGGGGCTGCGGCAGGGGGAGGGGGGGCTGCAGTGCAAGGACTGCAGTCCTCCTCCAAAGTCCTCTTGGTGGTCCTTAGTAAACGTGTAAACTTTAGGTTGCTCTTAGTAAAAAAAAATACAAAGGCATGGTTGTCCTTAGTAGATAGGTTGCCCTTAGTAAAAAAAGGATGGCCTTTAACATTTGTCTAAATTAATTGTGAATGAAACTTATTTTTATATACAAAACAAACAACAAAAGCAGTCAACTAGGCTCACCATGATTCTTGATTATACTCATTTGATAAGTGCATTCTGTGACAGTCTTAATTCTCTTTCTATTCTTAAATTTTATACAATCAAGTGGAGACGAATCAAGACTAGCGACTAGGTCGTTTACCAAATATCATGTAATACACAACAAACTTCCGTTGGGTCCAAAACTAGCTTGAAAAGGACGAGGTTTAGCATACTGGCCCATCCGACCCGGCCCATTGCCAGTACCTTAGGTTTCATTACGGGGTTTAAGAGAATCTAGCCGACTCTCTCCTTCCTCCCCCTCCCAACTTTTTTTTTCCATTTTTTCCATTTCGAGGGGGAAATAAACCCGAAAATGGAAAATTCGAGACAAGTCCAAGTCCGCTTCGTCACCAACCTCCCGCCGCCGCTGAAAGCTCCGACGAACTCCATAGCGGTCCCTTCCCACCTCACCCGCATGGGCCTCTCCGAGATCGTCAACATCCTCCTCAAAAACAGTAACTTTTTCATGCCCTTGTACCTAATTTTCCATCTTCCCTCTTTCTGCAAAATATAAATCTTTTTTTTTTCATATGCTTATCAGTGAGCAGCGAGACCCAGCACCAGCCCTTCGACTTCCTCGTCGACGGAGAGCTGGTCCGGATGCCGCTGGAGCAGTTCCTGATGGCCAAGGGCATTTCGGCGGTACGAGAAGTTCGCAAATTTATGGGTTTTTTCTCTTTTGGGAGGGGAAAGGGGGAGTTTGATGGGTTTTTTTTTTGGGTAATATAGGAGAGGGTGCTCGAGATTGAGTATATCAGAGCGGTGGCGCCGAGGGAAGAGGAAGATCCTTGCGGCCACGACGATTGGGTCAGCGCGGTCGATGGCTCTAATCGTAGGTAGAGATTCTTTTTTTCTCGTGCACTTGAATGCATAGTTTTGGTGAATTATGGTGAAAGTTGCGGTCTTGAATATTGATTATGCCATGATAGATGATGGTA